>CM046435.1:28306150-28433537 GCA_025506505.1 Flaveria sonorensis | reverse complement strand
ACAACAACCATAGAAGGACGAAAAACTACCTTCAATAATGAGGTCGGCAGGAGGTGAACGAGGATGGCAGCTACTAAAGCAAGAAGCCTCAAGCTGGTCTACCCACGAGCCACAAAAAGAACACGGTTGCTAGGATTTCACTTATACAACTCCTTTTTTGTTTCTCTAGACCGATCGAGAGAAAGGGGTTCTTACACTTTCGTGTTCTGCAGTTGTATGTCTTGACAGAGATCTACAAGCAATCTTAGATTGCATGCCTTGGAAACATAAAGTTCAGGAGAGAGAAAAGTGGGTGGGGCCTAGCCCTTAACCCATCCGCATTCTCAGAACACATCTGCATTAGTTAATGCGGATGAAGTTGTTCTCCCGCATTTGTAAATGTGGGTGAAGTAATTCATCCGCATTTGCAAATGGTCATCTGCATTAGTTAATGCGGATGTATGTTTCTATTGCATTTCCAGAAATGCTCATCCGCATTTTGTCCAAAACAAATACGGACAGGGATTGTTCATCCTTATTGTAAATGCGGATGAGTAAACATTATCCGCATTTGTTCAACCACATCAAATGCGGTTGTGTAAAATGAATGAGGGTGAGTAAACATCATCCGCATTTGTTCAACCACATCAAATGCGGTTGTGTAAAACGAATGCGGATGAATTAATATTCCTCTCTCTTTGAAATAAATTATCCATATATTTATATACTACACAAGTGTAAATAATTTGGAAACACAATTTCCAAATATTCTAAGTGTTATTCATTATATGATCACATCCAAATAAAATAATATATTGGTGTTTGTCTAGCTCGTTATTGGGTATGACCCGACTTCGATCATGACATACTAGCACATCAATTCAATATGTATTTTGGGCAGACATTTCCATTAAAAACTTTTATAAAATGACCAAAAATTGAATGTGTTTGAATGGAAATTATCAAAGTCCAATTGATTGATTGCTTGATAAATATTAGAAAGATAACACTTTATCTAACTAATAAATGAATGATTTTCATGTTTGGACATGAATCATTTGCACATAATATGAGATCATACTAGTCAAAAATTCTCACTGAGTTGGTTGGATGATTTTGAGAATAGACATAGACTAATACAATGTTGATTGCAAATATTAAGATCCACTTAAACTCATGCATGGTATGAATGATTGATTTAAACACTGAGTGATTATCATGTTTTGGGTGTATTAAGATGATTTATAGGTACCCCACATTGATTATATGTTAAGATCAATCCTCCACAAGATATACTAGAAAGTACTTTCAATACTTAAGACCTAGCTACTTAGAAGTATAATGCTCAATTTTGATCCAAATGTTGATTCTCTTTGGGATCTTTTTCACTTCACTTGGAAGGTGATACTCTTTGGGATTCTTTTGATTTATTCACAAGAAATATAGTCTAGAAGACTTTATTATTGTTCATCCAAAATGGATGCGTTCCTCATTGGGAATCTTGTTCGGATTATGATTTAGGTCATTCAGGTCTGTGCACAGCACAACAAAGAATGCCTAGGTGTACTCCAATCTATGAACATCATAACAGAGGAGACAATTTTAAGATTGAGCAATTTATAAACTGTTTCACTTGGTGTATTGTAGTTACTTTACAAGCAACCTTATTGGATAGATCAATACTCACCATAAACCAAGATATGTGTTATTGACCACACAATCATAAGACTTTAGTTCTTCACTGTTGTATGTGATGTTAGGGGTCCCAAGCTATGCCTATCCACATATCAAACAAAGTATTGTCAGTCTTTATTAGTGTAAAATAACTCAAGCGAAGAAATAATCTAGTTTACTATCATTTCTCATGAATAGTATGTGTGATTCAAAGTGTTTGGTTATTAGAACACATGAATGTTTATTGATATCTTGATTTGAAATATGCTTGTGTGATGTTAAACTTGGACATTAATAAAATCAAAATTTTCTGAAATTAATGTTTTGAAAACATTACTTTTTTGATTCATTATTGATCATACAAGTGACTGAACCAGAAATTCAAATCTTGTTGAATCAAATGGTTTGGTAAACTTTATTAGACCTTTTCTGAGCAATTTCTCAGAAAGTGATATCTGATATCTATGTTTTTGTTTTTGAATGTTGAATTGGATTGTCAGTGATAAACATGGAAGCAAAATTGTCAATGTGTATAGGTGTTTTAAGAAAATTAAATCCATAATCAAGCATTTGGTTTTGAATCCAAAGCACTTGAGAACAGCATGCAGAAGTAGCTATGTATTCTGCTTCAGCTATTGACACAAAGACATTTGTTTGTTTCTTGCACTGTCAAAAGATTAATCTTGATCCAAGAAACTAACAACCTCCGGTAGTGGAGTTTTTGTTGTTGTTGCATCCATCATAATCACTGGCTGTGTATGCATATAAAGAGAAATCTCCATCTTTTAGATACCATAGGCCAAGTGCTGGTTTGCCTTTTAAGTATCTTAAGATTCTCTTTACAGCATTTATATGTGATCTATTGGATCTGCTTGGTATCTGGCACACATGCAAACTGCATACATGATGTCTGATCTACTTTTGTTAAGTATATAAGTGAGCCTATCATTGATCAGTAGAGCGTCTGATCAACTGATGTTCCTTCTGGATCGGGCCAAATTCAATCCAGTTGCATATTGTGTTTTGCTAGGTGTGCAATTAGACATGTTGTATTTCTTAATATCTGATGTACATACTTGCTCTGATGATAAAAATTCCTTAAGCGAATTGTTGAACTTGAAGACCAAGGAAGAAGGTGAGTTCTCCCATTGAACTCTTTTGGAATTTTGATTGCATAAGAGTTTCAAACTCTCTGTTAAAGTTTGATGTTGGTGGAAACAATTATTATGTCATCCAGATAGACTTGAACCACTAACAAGTCTTGTTCTTTTTGTTTTAAGAACAATGTCTGATATATTTTCCCTCGGGTGCACACATTCTATAGTAGAAACTTAGATAAAGTTTCATACAACTTCCTAGTTGCTTGATGAAGACCGTACAAAACTTTATCTAACTTTTAGACTCTGTGAGGGAATTTGGGTCTTCAAACCCTAGTGGTTGAGTAACATATGCCTCTTTATCTATCTTTCCATATAGGAATACACACTTGACATCTATTTGGAAGACAGTGAAGTTTTTGGATGAGGCATATGCAAGGAACACTTGGAGGGCTTCTAGTCTAGCTACTGGAGCAAAGACATCATCATAACCAATGCCTTCCTCTTGAGTAATACTTGGGCAATTAGCTTTCCTTTGTTTCTGATTACAATCCCTCTACCATCTGCTTTGTTTCTAAATAGACATCTTGTGCCAATAGCATACTGACCTTTAGGTAGGTCAACCAACTTCCATACCTCTTGCATTCTGAATTGCTGTAATTCCTCTCATTGCTTCTATTCAACTATTATCATTGGGTGTTTCTGTGATGTTTTTGGGTACATTAGAGATAGGAAGTAGGAATACAAGCAAATGTTTGTTGTGTCAGATTGACTTCATGTCAATCTGGTATTGAGATCACCTATTATGTTTTCCAAAGGATGATCTTTGTGAACTTTGGTGTTGCAATCTGATCAACAGGGATGGTTTAATCAAGATTGGTGATTGTTGGTTGGGTGTTGATGAATGAGCAAGGGGTTATTATTGTTTGATTATCTGGCTATGAGAGTTCATTGAATGTTTGTGGTGAATCATGAAAGAAATCTAAGATTTCATATTCATGATGTGTATCAGGTAATGAATGATAATCATCATCTTCTTCAACTGTTACTCATTGATATGACTTCATTTGGTTATTTGGTTGAGGTTGGGTGTTAGCAGAAGTGATGAAGATTATGTGTCTGATGATGTTCCTTTTGTTGTGTTAATTTGTTCTGGAGGAGTTGCAACTGTGGTACTAGAAGGAGATATGTTTGTTCTCTTAGAGGATTAGCAATTAATAGAACATCAATGGTTGTTGGTGGAACCATTAGATACTCATGGTCATCCTTGGTACCTGTAACATCAAAGTAAGATGTATCAAATGATTTGTTAATGAGTCAATATCAAACAACCAGTCTGATTCAATGATTTTTTTTAGTGAAAGAATGTTCATTAAATACAACATCTGTTGTTTTCCACTATGTTAGTCTTGGATTGTATACTCGGTAAGCTTTTGAGCTTCCAAAGTATCCAACAAAAATATGTCACTTGCTTTTGGAGCAAACTTAGATAATTGTTCTCTGGTGTTAAATATTGAAACAGAACATCCAAAAGCTTTATGAAATCCAATGAAAGGTTTCTTTTAAACATATATTCATATGGAGTTTTAGAATGTTCTTTGATTATTAATGTTCTGTTTTGAATGTAGCAAGTTGTGTGATTGCTTCAGCCCAAAAGGATATGGGTAATAGAGAGTCAGGTAGGATAGATCTAGCAGCTACTATTAATGTGTTGTTCCTCCTTTTAGCAACTCCAGTTTGAGTGTCCCAAACATCTATGCCATAATTAGTAAACATCAGGGGTTGATGCTGAAACAGTGTTCATATCAACAATGTATGTGTTGTTATGACGAGGTGTTTTCCAAAGGATACAATCTTCAGGTATTTGAAAAGCCGTCTTGAGGATGTAACAGTTGTTGGAGTCAAATAAGGTGGCATATCCTTTATGACATATTTGTGATACGCTGAGAAGATTGAACTGGAGGTTAGAGCAGTAGTTGACATTTTCAAAACTGATCAACCCAATTGATACTGTTCTTTTACGAGTTATCTTTCCACCTGTCTTATCTCCTCCAAATGCTATATTTCCTCCATATTCGGTTTTAAAATCCTGATGGAGGGAACAATTCCCAGTCATATGTCGGGAACATCCACTGTCAACATACCAGATGTTGTTAGGCCTTCTTTGATGTCCCAATATAAACAAAGAAATCAGCTAGATGGTGCTGCCCAAGCCAAGATGGTCTTGGGTTTTCCTTTTTTCCCATAACACATATTCTTTTAAAGTGGCATTATCTAATGGTTTAGGAATTCTAGTGACACTAGATTTCCTTTGATTGTTTTTAGCTCTGTCAGGAGAAGTAGTTTGAACTCTTCTCCTTTGAGTGCTAATGGCTCTTTTTAGTCTGCTTTGAGACTTATGTCTCCTGTTGATTATTTAAAGTTGTCTTAAAAAGTTTATAATTATTTAAAACACTTTTTGATAAGGAGTTTGTTGTGGTGCTCCTCTTTTGTTCTTATTTGGAATAGCTATTTTGTTTCTTAGTTGATTTCTCAACTTGAGGCTGTTTGTGTTTGCTTCTTGTTTTTCTTATTGAAAAAGCAGTTAGCAGTGTTGTGGTTGTTTCTTTCATAAATTGAACAATAATTGTGAAAATAGTATGATTCAGTACTATGATTGTTCATCTTACAGTGTAACACCCGAAACTTTGTCAAAATAAAAAGAGAAGAAAAGCAATAAGAAAGAAAGAAAAGTATCTTGAAGAAAACAATAGGAGCCAAAGTATGGGGGCCAAAGCGTAAAGAGTACAAAACTCAAATATTTTAATATATTTGAGTGTATGGCCGCCCATTCTTACCACCCACAACCTGTTTTTTCGACAAGAGAAGGAAGGAGAAGAAGAAACTGCTTTCTCGGATATTCAAGGAAGAAAGGCTGAAAATTCGCACTTTGGGGAGTATTCTTTGCATAATTGGTTCGGTTTATTAGGTTTCAACCATAAAACTGATTTTTATGTGCTTTTTGTGGTTGGGTGTTGTGTTTGGCTTGTTTTAGGTGTTTGAACTCTCGTGCACACAAGTTCGGAGGAGTTTTACTTGTGGGTTGAAATAGGGAGTTCTAGACCTTGGTTTCTATGAGTTTTAAACATTTTGGGGCTAAAATTGCATGTTAAATGATTAATTACGGATATAGGTATAACGTTTGCATTTATGCTTGTGCACTTATGTTTTATGGTTGTTTATGGGATATTATTGCTTAGATTGATAGTGATAAGCTTAGAATAGGTTCATATGTTAATTGGGTTTGAATATTATTCTGAAAAATGGACAACAGTTGGCCATGAGCCCAAACAGGGCCCATGCGCCTAGGAATTTGACTTAGAAAATCCTAAGTGCTGATCATGTGCCCAAACAGTGCCCCATGCACCCAACTAGTTTATTCAGGCGCCTAAGTGTAGGTCATGCGCCTAAACAGAACCTCATGCGCCCAAAGTTAGTGCCCAGACGCCTAAGTGTTGGTCCTTGCGCCCACATAGTGTAAATGCGCCCAAGCAGGATTCATGAGCCTGCATAGTGCTCATGCATCTAGAACACTTAAATTTTTTTTTGAAATTTTGGGAAAAACAGAAATTTTAGGGTTGACCCTGGATTGATTGATGGTTGTATTTGTTATTCCATGCATGTTTATGGCCTGTTCTTGTGTTCCATATTATGTATGTTATGTGGCTTCATGTGGTGTGATTATGTTCATAAGTATCTTATTAATCAAGTGAAAGATTATATTAATGACAAGTGGAACATAAAGAATGAATGAAAGTCTTGCAAGTAAATGAAAGGAGGTTCACAGCCACGGGTTGTCAGGTCAATTGTGTGCTGGTGAGCTACCCCATGAGGATGCACGCAGGGTCAAATCTTTGAGATTGACGGGGACCTTTGTTGCTTGCCTTAGGTGACTGGGTCAGCTTTGTGCACAATGTTCGGGGTCTATTTATAGACCTCAGGCCCAGCACCAGCTTCGTGCATAATGTCGGGGTATTGAACATGGTCCGGTAGAAAGTGAAAGATAATAATGAAAGAGATGAATGATGAAAAATAATAATGAATATTATCTTGTTGAACGTATGATGTGTGATCATGTGCGAAATAATAAATATTATGAAAAAAGAAGTACTTTAAGAAAAAATGATATTTTCGTATATAAATAAAGGTATTTTAATGTTTTAAAACTAGAACTCGCTCAGCAACGCTGACTTTTATGCATTTCAATTAGCAGGTAATTATTGCTGAGGATGGCACTCAGGAAAATTTACTCGTCGGGGCAAGACTGGCATCCGTTCATGCTTAATGATTTTTTGTATTGTAATGCAACTAATTGATTATTTTGTAACTCTAACTTACAACGATGTATTGTTTTGCAACATTAATTATAAGCATGAAAGGTTTTGATAACTTAATTCCGCTGCAATGTTTTATAAAATGTGTATTGTTTATATAATAATGCTATGATTGTCCAACTGTGAGGTCTCCGGGAACAGGGCCTTACAAGTTGGTATCAGAGCCAATGTTTAAGAGAAATGGGTAAATATTTAAAAAACCTAAACTTTAACAGAGAATGGGACCGAATGGAGGGATGCCAGCCCGAGTAGCTATGTGCCATAAGGTATATCTTTCCTTAAATGTTAACCGGTAGTATGTGCATGCGCTATCTAATTTTATGTGCTTTTAGTACATTTGAACACTGATGTAGTCAGGATAGGAAATCCTGGGAGATGAAGAATAAAGTAAGTGACTAATCACAACTAGCCACTGTAATTAGGGACTTGCTATACTTAACATAAACTGAGCTTTTACCTTGAATGATCGTGTTGGCGTTTGAATCTATAGTGTTAGTGGATGGCTGGTGGTAGAACATCGAAGGCTTCTAGAGGAAGAGTACGGGGTGGTCGTGGTGCTGGGCCACGTGCCACAAGGAACAAGACAAGGACTACAGAGACGGCTCCTGCTGAGCCTGGGCTTCATCATCCGGAGGGCATGGATGAAAGTGCCAACTTAAGAGCCTTGGTAAAGGAGGCAGTTGTGGAGGAAGTGCATCAAGTCATGCAAACGATCTTACTGTCTGTAGTGACTGAAGTCATCCGTGCTGTGAGAGAGGATGAGAAGAAGGAGAAGGAGGAGGAGAGAAGGAACGACGACTAGGAGAAGGGAGAATGAGGGAGATCATGATGAGGAAAAGCTGAACGCTAGAATAGCAGCCTCCAGTGATGAGAGGAGGTGGAGGTGCGGGAACCCAGAAGGGATATAGTTAGGGGCATTCTAACGATGCAAACCCCCAACTTTCGATGGTAACGGTAATGCTGCCGCTGCTCACCGCTGGGTGAGTAAAATGGAGACGGTGCTGGAGATTAGTGAGTGTAGGGAGGACCAAAAGGTGAAGTTCGTCACTTACTCGTTTGTAGACTCGGCCTTGTATTAGTGGATGACATTGTCCAAACCGAAGGCAGCAGGGCCATCGGGAAGATGAGATGGAAGAGTTGAAGAAGATGGTAATCGAGGAGTTCTGTCCTCATAGAGAGCTTGATAAGATTAAAACAGAGTTCTCACAGCTGGTATCGAGAAGATTAAGAGGTATGTGCATGGATTGCCGGCTGATATCCGCAGGCACTTGATTGCTGCCTGACTAAGAACTTTTAGGTCGGCAGTGGATCTGGCTGGGAGGCTTTACGATGAGAGAGTGGTGGCGGTGGTTGAGGTGAAAAAGATAGGTGGTGGTGACAAGAACTGGAGCGAGAAATAGTTTGGGCATGGCGGTTTCACCCCAAACAGCAAGAGGATGAGGATGGATGACCTAAGAGTGGGGTCATCAAGCTCGGGGATGAAAAAGTGTGGCAAATGTAGGAAGGAGCATACTGGTGAGTGCAAGTGGGGATCGAATGTATGCTTCAAGTGTGGGAAGCCTGGTCATATTACGAAGGATTGTAGGGTGTTGAGGTGCTAAAACTGTGGTGAGGTGGGGCATGTGAGCAGGGATTGCAAGAGGCCGAGGCCCGAGAGTTCTGGGGCGAAGAAGAGGACGGAGAGTGAAGGGCAGAGGGCAAGTGCTAGAGCATTCACGATGACCTGGGAGGAGGCTAGAGTGGACCCCGAAGTCGTGTCAGGTATGTTTCTATTAAACCAAACTTGTGCCTCTATGTTGTTTGATTCCGGTGCTAGTAGGAGTTTCATTCCTGCTGCTTTCTGTGCTAAATTGCCTGTTAGTAGTAGAAGTATTGATGAGCCATTTGAAGTAGAAACTGCTATTGGTAAGTCCACTAGAATTTCTTATATGATAGAAGACTGCGACATAGAACTAGAAGGCCATAGGTTCTTTGTAAATGTTTGTGATGCCCCTAGGCGGATTTGATGTATTTCTAGGGATGGATTGGTTAGCAGCCTATGAGCCAAATATTATGTGTCACAAGAAGATGATTCGTTAATTACGCCCGATGGATGTTTGGTGATGGTCTACGGTGATCGCGTTACTGCTGTTCCGAAGGTGATTTTGATGGCGGTGGCAAAGAAGTGCATGAAGCGGGGATGTAGTGCCTACCTGGCTTAAATAAAGGATCTGGATACGTCAGTACCACAATTGTCTGATGTACCTGTTATGTGTGACTTTCTGGTTGTGTTCCCAGAAGACTTACTAGGTGTGCCACCAGATCACGAGATTGAGTTTCAGATTGATCTGATACCTGGTGCTCAACCAGTTGCCAAAGCACCATATCGGTTGGCTCCGATGGAGATGAAGGAACTAATGGTTCAACTACAGGAGTTGTTGGACAAAGGATTCATCCGACCGAGTATCTCTCCTTGTTGTGCTCCAGTTTTGTTTGTTAAGAAGAAAGATGGTAGTATGAGGATATGCATAGACTACCGGGAGTTAAACAAGTTAACGGTGAAAACCGATATCCCTTACCGAGAAAGATGACTTGTTTGACCAGCTCCAAGGTGCCAGTGGTTCTTGCGAATAGATCTCCGATCTGGTTACCATCAGTTGAAGGTTAAGGAGTAGGATATTCCTAAGACAGCTTTTCGCACGCGTTATGGATACTACGAGTTTCTTGTTATGTCTTTCTGTCTAACTAACGTGCCAGCTGTCTTTATTGATTTGATGAACGAGTGTGTCGGCCAATGTTAGATAAATCAGTGATTGTGTTTATTGATGATATCCTGATTTTATTTGAAAAATGAGGAAGAACATGCAAGCCATATACGCGAAGTATTGGAGACACTTAGAAGAGACAAGTTGTCTGCAAAATTCTCTAAGTGTGCTTTTTGGTTAAGCGAAGTTCAGTTGTTGGGTCACGTGGTGAATTCTGAAGGAGGTGGACTCGACGAAGGTTGAGGCGGTGATGCAATGGAAGTCTCCAAAGACGCCATCCGAGATTCGAAGTTTCTTGGGTTTGGCGAGCTACTACAGAATATTTATTCAAAACTTTTCCAAGATAGCCTCACTTTGACTAATTGACGCGCAAGGATGTGAAGTTTGTGTGGGGACGAGAACAGGAGGATGCTTTTGAGGAGTTAAAGGAAAGATTAACTCAAGCTCCTGTCCTGACATTACCCAAAGGGAGGAGGATTTAGTGGTATATTCGAATGCCTATTATTCGGGACTGAGCTGCGTGTTGAGGAAACGAGGAAGGGTAAGAGCCTAGGCGTCCCGACAGCTGAAAATCCACGAAGCCAATTATCCCACTCATGATTAGGAGCTAGCAGCTGTGGTCTTTGCGTTTAAGATTTAGAGACATTACTTGTATGGGGCAAAGTGCATAATCTTCACTGACCACAAGAGCCTGAAATATATATTTGAACAGAAAGACCTCAACATGAGCCAGAGGAGGTGGCTAGAATTAATAAAAGATTATGATTGTGAGATCCATTACCACCCGGGCAAAGCCAATGTAGTGGCCGATGCCCTTAGTCGAAAAAAGAGACCAGAGCCGATCCGGGTGAAAGCTTATCAACTGATTATGACCTCCGATGTGATGACGCATATCAAGGAGTTCTAAATGAGGCGTTAAAGGAAGATCGCCTTAACTCTGAAAGGATAAGAGGTTTAGTCACGGAGTTGGGAGGAAATACCCATGGATTTAGGACCCGCTTCGGGCGGATGTGGATCCCTCGTTACGGAGACCTACAGAGGCGAATTATGGATGAAGCTCATAAGACTCGATACTCCATTCATCCTGGTGCTACCAAGATGTATCATGATATGAAAAAGGATTACTGGTGGTAGGGTATGAAGCGTGATGTGGCGAAGTATGTGGGTAAGTGCCTTACTTGCTTGCAAGTGAAGGCAGAACATCAGAAGCCATACGGGAAAAATCCAACCGTTGGACATACCCAAGTGGAAGTGGGAGAACATCACCATGGACTTCATCATGAAGTTACCCTACACGGCCAGGGAGTATGACGCCATATGGGTAATAGTTGATTGTCTGACAAAGAGTGCTCACTTCTTACCGATCCGCGAGACGTATTCATCCACGAGACTGGTGGATCTGTTCATTAAAGAGATTGTAGCTTATCATGGTGTGCCGGTGTCTATCGTATCGGATCATGACACCCGGTTCACATCGAAGTTTTTGAAAAGATTTCATGATGCGATGGGGACGAGGATGCATATTAGTACGGCTTACCATCCACAGACAGATGGTCATTCTGAAAGGACAATTCAGACGCTTGAGGATATGCTCCGAGCATACGTGATCAACTTTGGAGGAAGTTGGGATGATCACCTACGTTAGCGGAATTCTCATTCAACAACAGTTATCATGCCAGCATTGGCATGCCACCATATGAGATGCTATACAGTAGAAGGTGTAGAACACGTGTGTGTTAGGGAGACATCGGGCATAAAGAGTTGGGAAGTCTTGAGGTGATCGAGGCTACGACAGAGAAGTTAGAAAAGATCAGAGCCTTTATGAAGTCAGCCAAAGATAGACAAAAGTCATATGCCGACAAAAGGCGTAGACCAATCGAGTTCAACGTGGGCGATTGAGTCTTGTTGAAGGTATCACCTTGGAAGGGGATCATCTGATTCAGGAAAAGAGGTAAGCTCAGTCCAAGATACATAGGGCCTTTCCGGATTATCGCACGAGTACGAGAGGTGGCCTATCGATTAAAACTGCCTGATGAGTTAAGTGGAATTCACACGACATTCCACGTATCTCATCTGAGAAAGTGCTTAGCTGATGAAGATATGATTGTACCACTGGAGCACATCGAGGAGGAGGAACGTCTCAATTATGTAGAGCAACCGGTGGCAATCATCAATCGGAAGGAGAAGTAATTGAGAAATAAAGTGGTTCCACTCGTGCGTGTGTAGTGGAAACACCGAAAGGGTTCAGAGTCTACGTGGGAGACTGAAGAAGAAATAAGACAGCATTACCTACAGTTGTTCGAAGAGTGACAAGTTTCGGGGACGAAACCTCTTTAAGGGGGGTAGACTGTAACACCTAAAACTTTGTCAAAAAAAAAGAGAAGAAAAGCAATAAGAAAAGAAAATAAAAGTATCTTGAAGAAAACAAATAGGAGCCAAAGTATGGGGGGCCAAAGTGTAAAGAGTACAAAACTCAAATATTTTAATGTATTTGAGAGTATGGCCGCCCATTCTTACCACCCACAACCTGCTGTTTTACGACAAGAGAAGGAAGGAGATGAAGAAACTGCTCTCTCGGATATTCAAGGAAGAAAGGCTGAAATTCGAACTTTGGTGAGTATTCTTTGCATAATTGGTTTGGTTTTGTTGGGATTTCAACCATAAAACCAATTTTTATGTGCTTTTTGTGTTTGGGTGTTTGTTTTGGCTTGTTTTAGGTGTTTGAACTCTCGTGCACACAAGTTTGGAGGAGTTTTACTTGTGGGTTGCAATAGGTGAGTTCTAGACCCCGGTTTTCTATGTGTTATTAAAATTTTGGGGCTGAAAATGCATGTTAAAATGATTTATTATTGTTATATGTATAACCATATGCATTTATGCTCGTGCACTTATGTTTTATGGTTGTTTATGGGATATTATCGCTTAGAATGATAGGAATAAGCTTAGAATAGGTTCATATGTTAATTGGGTTTGAATATTATTCTGAAAAATGGACAACAGTTGGCCATGAGCCTAAATAGGGCCCATGCGCCTAGGAATTTGACTTGGAAACGCCTAAATGCTAATCATGTGGCCAAACAGTGCCCCATGTGCCCAACTAGTTTATTCAGGCACCTAAGTGTAGGTCATGCGCCTGAACAGTACCTCATGCTCCCAAAGTTAGTGCCTAGAAGCCTAAGTGTTGGTCCATGTGCCCACATAGTGTTAATGCACCCAAGCTGGATTCATGCGCTGCATAGTGCTCATATGCCTAGAATACTTAGAAATTTTTCTGCAATTTTGGGAAAAATAGAAATTTTAGGGTTTGACCCTGGATTGATTTGATGGTTGTATTTGTTTTTCCATGCATGTTTATGGCCTGTTCTTGTGTTCCATATTATGTATTGTTATGCGGCTTCATGTGGTGTGATTATGCTCATAAGTATCTTTATTAATCAAGTGAAAGATTATTATTAATGATAAGTGGAACATAAAGAATGAATGAAAGTCTTGAAAGCAAAATGAAAGGAGGTTCACAGCCACGGGTTGTCAGCTCAACTGTGTGCGGGTTGGCTACCCCATGAGGATGCACCCAGGGTCAATCTTTGAGATTGACGGGGACCTTTGTTGCTTGCCTCAGGTTACTGGGTCTTGTTTGTGCATAATGTGCGGGGTCTATTTATAGACCTCAGGCCCAGCACCAGCTTCGTGCACAATGTCGGGGTATTGCACATTGGTCCGGTAGAAAGTGAAAGATAATAATGAAAGAGATGAATGATGAAAGATAATAATGAATATTATCTTGTTGTACGTATGATGTGTGATCACGTACGAAAGTAATAAATATTATGAAAAGGAATTACTTTAAGAAAATGATATTTTCGTATATAAATAAAGGTATTTTAATGTTTTAAAACCAGAACTCACTCAGCAATGCTGACTTTTATGCATTTTCTGTTGGCAGATAATTACTGCTGAGGATGGCACTCGGGGAAAGCTACTCGTCGGGACAAGACTGGCAACCATTCATGCTTAATGATTTTTTGTATTGTAATGCAACTAATTGATTATTTTGTAACCCTAACTTATAATGATGTATTATTTTGCAACATTAATTATAAGCATGAAAGGTTTTGTTAACTTAATTCCGCTGCAATGTTTTATGAAATGTGTGTTGTTTAATATAATAATGCTATGATTGTCCAACTCTGAGGTCTTTGGGAACGGGGCCTTACATATAGTACTTGCAATATTTACCATATTTGCATTTTTCAGTGGTGTGAGTGTATTGATCACACCATTCACAATATGGTAGATTTGCTTTGTCTTGTTTGTTTATAACTTTTGATTTTAAATTTGATTTTAAAGGTATGTCAAAAGTTACAATTGTTTATATTTGCTGAATGGGAGCTTTGCCTTCCCTTTGATTGTTTGATTAGGAGAGGCAGTGGAAAATCCAGCTTTTCTTCCACCTGAGCAGATGGCAAAGCCTTGTGGCTGCTTTGTTTGTTTGGTTGGTGTATCAACCACACTTGAAACTTTTGCATTTTTATTAATTGGTTGATCTAACTCATCTTCCAGTAGATCAACGTCCTCTTCATCAGTGGTTTGTTTATCAAACTTGTTATTTTCTCCTTTATAAAATTCTGTTGATTTGATTTGTGGAGGTGTTTGGCTTTTAACAAATTTATCAAAGGTGTTTTTGATATTAATGATGATTTTGATGATAATGATGATGATTATTTTAAATCATCAGTCTGGTCATGTGGGTTAAGAGACTCACCCTGTTTGTTTGTCATGGAGCCAGGTAGAGGAATATAATTATCATTATAAGATGGGTTGACCTTATTATATCCTAAACCTGAAAGGTCTTTAAATGACCTTTGCTGAGCAAGAAGTTCTTCAAACTTCTTGTTGCTCACTTGAAACTTCTGAAGTTTAACTTCAATTTTAGCCTGTAGTGTTTTTGACTGAGTCAATGATTCAGAGAGTGCTCAACTTAAGTTGTAAGTGTTAATTTTTTAGTCATTAATTTATCCAAATCATTTTGTAATGAAAGTATTTTTGTCCCATATTGCTTTTGTTCTTGTTTTAGACTTTCATTAACACTTGAAACATCAACTCCATTTGATTCAAACATTTTGGAATAAGAACCACTTAAATGTAAACTATCAAAACTACAATCAATGCTACTGAAACTATTGTCTACAAGAGACCTTTGAAATCTGAATAACTGGAACTACAACTTCCAAGACCTCTACTTCCTCTATAATCATAACCTTCCGGAACATCTTTATGATTCACCATGTCGAAACCTGCAAACAAACTATTAGTATCCTTTTCAGTTAAATCATTTGTAGGGTGAGGTGCAGGCATTGGAGAATAGAAAACGGTGCTGGGAGGTGGGTAAACATAAGTGGTTTCACCACAATCCAACCCTATCTTAATTCTAGCTTCCTTTTGTTTGCTATAGTGTTCCTCTTACTTCATTCCAGAAATTTTCCATTTATCATGTTTTGTTTTAAGTATCATAGTCTTAAATTCAGCCAAAGTTACCCTCTCAGTCAAAGTATTAATTTCCACATTTCTTTCAGAAATGGTTTTTTTAAAATTTTACAAAAAATTTTGCTACATTCTTTCTAAATTCCTCGTTTATCATTTTTAGTTCCCCTTCATTTTCTTTTAATATGTTTTTCACTTTATAAGTTCCAAACAAACAAATTTTTCAAGCAGATGAAGACATGCCTTGAACTACCTCATATGGAATCTCCATCACCTTCTTCTTAGCAGCCAGAGCCTTTCACAGTTGCAGACCCTTGATTCATCTTTCAACTTCTCCTCACTCACATCGTCCTTTTCATCAAGTTGTCTTTCACTTTATTCTCCTTCCTTCTATCTGCTGCACCTTTTATTCCCTCTATAATTTCATCTACCAGGGCATGATTGACTTCTTATTCAGTCTCAGCTAACTTAGCATTTCAGTCAAAGTTGGTTAGAAGGGCTGTTTCATTCTTCTTCTTTTTCTCTTCATTATCATCAATTGGAATGACCCTGTTAAACCCCGTTCCTGGTTTAGTGACAATGGGTGATGAACATTCTCTTTTGAAATGCTCGAGCTGTTTGCAGTTGAAGCATCTGAGCTTTGATTTGTAAAATCCATCCTACGCATTCTGGTTTCCAAAATTCTTTCTTCATGTTCTCTCCATGAATCTTCTTGCCCATAGAGTGATCATAGTCATCTACCATAGAAGTTCAGCTTCTTCCAGATCATCATGATCCACATGATACATGTCTTTCGCAGTCATTCATCTTCCTTTCAATTCATCCGCCACCAGAGCCTCATAACTATGCATAAAAAGACCAAATAAAGCCATACTCTATGATGGAATCTGTGGGAGATTTGGTGATTTTGATGTAGATCCATTGCCGGTGGTCTTGTTAAAAGTTCATGTCATACCATTATATGCTAACAAGTGCATTGATGATTTTGAACTGGATGATACAAGAGCTGCATTCTATGAGTAAGCTTGAGATGGAAGCATTGCTTTGTTGTATTCTCTCCGTTTCAAATCTAACTCAAAGGACTTCAATTTGTTGATTATGTCCATGAGCTTGTAATCTAGAAATCCCCTTTCTTGCCTTAACATCCTTACCTGCAGACTGCATTAAGGTGGTAAAGAATCCAGTAGCTTTGTTACTTGTTCATTGTTTGACAGCTTCTCATGCTACTTCTTCAATGTGCTTGTAATAGACACCAAAACGATTGGTGAGATCAGTTAGACTATCATTCTTATGTCCAACAAATGAGTTGAATTCTATTTTAGCTTGAGTAGCTTTATCCTTGGTGAAATCCTCATTACCATCATAGAATTCACATAACGCATCGTATAAACCTTTGCACTTTTATATCCACCAAATCTGTTGTAGATCTATGCTGACAAGCACAAGGTCAAAGCACCAAACGCCTTCTGATCTTGATCAATCAGCTTGATGTCCCTCTGTGAATATTTTGTCGGACCTGCAATTTGAATAGTCACCTGTCTTCTATGGAAACAGGAACATGAGGTCCTTACACAATTGATTCCCATTGAGTGTGATAAGTGTACAGGAATAAAACTTTCAAACATCTTTTCCAGTCATTAAAGTTGTCACCATTGATTAGCTTTAGGGGTCTGTTTGTAGCCACACTCTCAAGATTAGAAAGGATAAGACTTGTCATCATTGAAATTGATTAAATAAAAAACCAGTAGTTTCGCACAAGAGACAGTAGTTTCGTAGGGGTAGTTTCTGTTGGACCTTTATTTTTCACGCTGTTAGTTGAAATTGGTGAAATAGGCTTGTTTTGAGGAATTCTCAAGCCTTTTGTTTAGAGAAAGAATCAGATGTATTGTGATTTGTCATATCACATACAGAACAATACTTGTTAAAATAACAGTTTTGGTTGAATGATTGTTCATGTCATAGATGGAGCAATATTAATTAAAATAACACTCATTTGTTTTGTGATTAGACATGTCACAAATGTCACAGTACATTTGATTGTTCTTTGACTTTGAAGTGGAGGCTTCAAATGTTACAGATTTTGAATTACCTTTAGATTTGGTTTTCAACGAAGAAGCAACTTTAGTTTTCTTGGTGGCAACAGATTGTTTCACAATCCTGCTTTGCTTGGCTTTTAGAGACTGATGTTGCTTCTTTTTTTATTTATTTAACTCCCTTTCAAATTGGTCTACATGCTCTTTATTGAAAATATCAAACCGACCACTTGTTTGTACTTAGATGATGATTGTGAAACAGTTTTTACTTTTGCTTTTTGAATCAAGGAGGATTTCCCTTTGGAAGATGAAGAATCCATAGCTTTATCTTTGAATTTTAGTGAAACCTTTTCTAATTTGCTTGAATTTTTGGAGATTTGATCTCACTATCAGATCTGCTTTCAGCAGAAGATTTCATAGAACATTCAGCTTTCTTTTCGACCTTGAGATTCTCGGGAGTGAATCTCACAAATGGCCCAATGGCCTTGACTAGGATTTTTGGTTTCTTGACAACTACGGGTTTGTATGAGCACTCTTTGATTTTTATTAGGTGACCCAATTTGATTTCATCCTCATTGTTTTCTATGTAAACATTGGTTTGTTTTGAGGATTAGTTATTTGTGAAACAATTGTTTTAGTTTTAATAACTTTAGCATATGTTGAATCAGATTGAGTGAGTGACTCAGGCATAACAGTATAGTTGTCATTATATGGAGGAGGACAAGAATTGTATCTTATCCCAGTCATGTCCTTTGGCTCTTTTTGTGAGTCAAGTAACTCTTACAGCTTGGCAAAACGAATTGAAACTTTTCAAGTTTCACTTCAGCAGCTGATTGCTCAACCTTGGTTTTTGTTAACAATTCAGTTAACCTCTCATTCTCAGCTGCGAGAGTGTACATTTCACCATGAAGTCTTTTAATATATGAAAAAAGCGATTTGATTTTGATTTCAAAACATTTAATTTGATGTTTTAACATTTTAGTTTTGATCTTCTTGTCTTTGATTTTAATAACCAATTTGTGATTATGTTCTCTATATCCTGGACTTCTTGAATACATTTATCAGAACATACATTTGATTTTAACTCAGTTGGAATTGGAGCTGGACCATCATTGATGTGAGCCATGAGAGCATGGTTTTGAAATTAAGGTTTGACTTCCTCTGCATATAGGTTCCAATCACAGACTCCATGTGTCTGATGACAAGTGCATTAGAGGTTGGTTGGCTATTTCCTTATGCTTGATGGGTCAGTTGAGGCTGACTTTGATGTGTTTCCTGTTGCTGACTTTGATGCTGGTACTGATGTTTATTACTTGACTGATAGCTTGAATTGGGTTGTGATGATGGCTGACCATGTGAAGTTCTTTGATAGTTGTTGTTACTTCTTTTGGGAGCATTACATTCTCTAAAGAAGTGGCCATTCATACCACAATTAAAACACTTTACTTTGGATTTGTCATATCCAAGTTTTGGGTTTTCATTTAGACTCAGCTTCTTCCCTTTTTGGAAGAATTTCTTGGCTCTAATAGCAATCATGGCCATCTGCCATTGCAAGTCCATTTCTTCAACATCATCTGGATCCATCTCTTCAGATCTTCTTGAATTAGATTAGCTAAAGTGAGTCTTCCCAGATATGCCTTAAAAGTAGCAACAAAGGCATTGTGAGTTGCATTTTGCTCTTTATATTTTTGATCACTAGGCATGCTGGGGGTGTTGTTGTAAATGGAGTTGAAGATGATGGTTTGTTTGTTATGAAACAACACAAAATCTAGTAGTTCTTGCTTGATCTCTTGAGGATAGAAAATCACCTTCTTCAGTCACAAAGGCATTTTCAACAGAATGAGTTTCAGATGGAAACTTGTATCTTAATGACTTGAGGTCCATGATTTATGCTTCTTTCATCCAACTCAGAGCTTCAATCATAGCAATCATGATATCTAAGCCAAGTCAAGAGTGTCTTCAACAGTAGTAAATTCTTTTCAGCTTTCGGCAGCTGTGCAGTATCTTTCTGTTATTTCTACTTTGTATGTAACTGCAGGCCTTAAAAAGGGACTTTGCACTTGTTTAACACACTTAGGAGGATCTTTAGGATCACTTAACAATTCAAATGGGAACTTAGAACTTTAAACAGATGATACAATGCACAACACAAGTAAAGTAAGAGCAAGAACACAAGAAATAATTTTCAAGGAAGTAGTATATTGCTTCTTAGGTTCTATTACAGGTGTTTGCACTGATTTTGAAATACAAGAACCTTTGACTCTTTATACTAAACCTACACCGTCAATATGAAAAAGACAGTTGGATGTGACTAATCTAGACAACAAGATCAGCCTAAAGTCAAAAGGCAGATTGCCTTTTGACTAGTGACTATGACAGGCCATAGCTCACTGACTTTCCTATTACAAAAAGCCAAAAAAGAAACAAATACAGAAACTTGCAGACAAAGACCTTATCTACTTTATCATAAAGCATGGAAGTTTCACCAACTTATGATAGTTGGTGAACCACCAGAGCATGCAGCGGATAGGAGGTTGCTTTATGATAAAGTTGACAGAAAAAGTGTCTTTTCTCTCTCTTCTAAAGTAATCAGTCTTATCTTTATTAGCTTCGGAAGACTTGTCTTGAGAGCTTCGGAAGACTTCATCTTTAACCTTCGGAAGAGTTGAGTCTTTGGCTTCGGAAGACTTGACACTTAGTGTAAAGTTTCCTCAGTAGTTTCTTCTGAACATTGGCTTCGGAAGATTTTACACTTAGCATTTTACTTGAGTGTGTAAAACTTCTGAAGCTAGTTCTTCTTTGTTCCTTAGTGCATGTTGAAGACTTGGTTGTTTTGGTATCCTTTGGTTGCATCAGCCTCATAACCTCAGAGGTTCCTACAAACTCCCCTCTGATGCTACCAAAAAGAGAGGTCTTCAGACTGGGATAGTCCACATGAGAATCTTCAGAATTCCTTTCTTCATTAGCAGATCAGGATTCTTCAGACCCATGAAGTACCTTCTCATGTCATAGAGATCATGCAGAGGGAGTTCAAGCATGTCACTAGTGAAGTAGACATGTTGTTCTCCCTGATCTCTAGTGACATACCATCTATCAGGATCTTCAGCAAATGTCCATGATAGAATTGGTCTTCCAATAGAGAGAGGCTCTACTATGATAGGAGTTGGTTGAGAGCCCTCTTCATGCACTTCCTCAGGATGTTCTGACTCATCCTGAGTTTGGGAGGTGGATGCCTTTCTTCTTTTCTTCTTCTTAGAGGATCTTCTTTTGGCCATCCTCTTTTTCCTCCCAGATGATTTTAACTGAGAGGGTTGGTCTTCAGTACCAGGTTCTTCAGTGGATTCCCTCTCAGTTGGGATCTCCTCTCTCCCAGGTTCAGAAGGAGAGGGAGGAGAACCCTGCTGTGGATCAGAAGATGAAGTGGCTGTTATGTAGCTTCAGGTGCAGGTTGTGTTGTCTCTGTAGGTTCAACCTTTACCTCAACTTCAGGTTGAGCTTGTTCTGATGGTGAGTGGAGATCCACAAGCTCTCCCCTTTAATCTTCTGCTTGATCACCCTTATGTGCTCATCCATTATGGATAGAGACATGGGACCAAGCCTCCTTCGGAGAACCCATACAGCTTCAAGAAGCTCATCATCTTCTGCCTATCTGCAGACTTTTTTTGACTTTTCTTGATGATGGCTCTTGACTTGGCAGCTTCTTCCCTTTCCCTTTTTCTAGCAGCTTGCCTATTTCTTTTGGCTTGCTCTTCCAACTGCTTGTTGTATTCAAACAGTATGTAATCATATGGAAAGGGAAGAAGTGCATGTGCCTGTTAGAGGCCTGTGGCTCTCAGGTAGTTATCATCTTTGTCTTTTCTTCTTCATTAACTACCTGAGGTTGATCAGCAGCCACAGCCTCTGACTCAGGGCTTTCTTGAACTGGGGAGAGGAGAGGAATTTTCTTGTATATTCTTTTTCTTCTCCTTTTCTCTTTATGCTTGCTGCATCCTCAGCTTCCTTCCTCTCCTTTGACAACTCAGTGTCAGCCAGTTCATTTAATTCTCTAAGGGGAGAGAGATGAGTTCATCTATGTTGTAGTTCCTGGTCCCCAGATAATTAAGTCTGGCTGCCCTTAACTCATCTTCTTGAGTGTTTGGAACATGGGCAGTCAGAATTGCAGCTTGCATGAATCCTGGGGAACCACTTGAACTCTCTCCCCTCAGCTTCCTCTTCCTCTCTCTTTTCTCTTCTTCAATCTCCTCAGCAGTTAGTTTCTTTTGCCTTTGTCAAGTACTGATCTTGATGACTCAGGCTGAGGAGAGCTTTGGCCTTCATTGCTGGATTCAGCAGTCAAGCTCTGGCCAGAGAGAGGTTGTGATGCACCATCACCAGCTGGTGCCTCACTGAGGGTATGGGGTGCTGGAGGAGATATTGTCTTAAGGTTCACAGTCTCAGCCTCTGGGCCTTCAGTCAAGGCTTTCCCTTTGAAGCTAATCTTAGGGTCCACCTCAACATCCAGTTGACCAAAGGCTTCAACTGCTAGCCTCTGTCTATATAGTTCTGATCTCCTTTTGAATTCTTCCAGCACCCAATCTTGAATTCTACTGGCTAGTCTGGCAGCTTGTCTGTTGTTGCTTGGGTGACAAGTGCCAGATCTACCAGATTATTACCCTCATAGAAACTCAGGTTTGAAATGTTTAAAATTTCTAGTTGACCTTGAGCTCTAGAGAGTACAAGAGCTTTCCTTTCACTGTCATACCCCCAACCCCAGATTGGGTTCTCAGAAGGGGCAGACATTGCTCTTGGTATTCCCTCCTCAAACAGTTGTTGTATTAACAAATGTAGATCACTGTCTAGAGGAGGTTGCTGAGTATGGACAACTGCAAGAGAGGATAGTGAGTCCTCTATGTCCATACTCTGAGAGGAACTCCCAGGTTCTGTGATTGTTAGGATTTTCTCCCCTTTTGGTAGCATCACCCTCTTGCATAGGTGAGCTGGGAGATTGATCCATGACATCCACAGGTTCTTGTGGACCTGGATGAGTTGATCTCATTGGTCTCTCAGCTAGCTTACCCTTGAGATCGGTGATCTCAAGTTGCTGGTCATTGACCTTTTCTGCAAGATAGTCACCTGAGATTCCAGGTGAGCTATCTTGGACACAAAGTAGGTGCACATGTTTGAGAGTTTGTGCACCTTTGTTGCAGACTCCCCTCATCTTCAGATGAAGAATCATAGGGGGATGAGAGGATTGGACCTGAGTCTTCTCCCTCATCACCAGCATAGGTTTCTTGGCTGCTGGATTTCCCCTGCTCTATTTCAAGAGGCTGGGTTGCCGTGGTTGAGGTCTTAGAGATGTAATCACTGCCAACAGTGAAAGCCTCTGCCACATGGATCTCCTGGACA
This sequence comes from Flaveria sonorensis, assembly GCA_025506505.1. Taxonomy (NCBI): domain Eukaryota; kingdom Viridiplantae; phylum Streptophyta; class Magnoliopsida; order Asterales; family Asteraceae; genus Flaveria; species Flaveria sonorensis. The sequence continues at coordinate 28,410,771 of CM046435.1, read as the reverse complement.
ATCTGAAGGAGATCCACCTCAGTTTGTGGTGTCTGATGTGGGCTAGAAGTGGGTGAGGCAGGAGTACTCATCTCACCTTGAGTGTGGGTGGAGAGGAGAGATTCATGGTACTCACTGAAACCCAAATCTTCATCAGAGTAAAAGTCAAGGCTGGGCATGGGTTGATTAAGATCAAGAGGCTGGGGATGGTAGCTTTCCCCTGAAGGTTGATCACCAGAGTGTTGAGACTCAGAGTGATGGCTTAAGGCTATTTGAGGAGGTGTGAGCTCATCAGGCTGAGCATGAGGAACCTCAGCACTGATTGTGTCAAGAATGGGAGTGGTTTGCTCCTCAGGGGAAGTGGGAGCTCTAGTGTCCACTTCCTCCTTGTGGGTTGTGATATGGGGGCCTGCATATGCTCAATAGCAGGTGCAGGGGTTCGTTTGGATTTTCTTTGGTAAGTGAGGGTAATGGTAGGCCTTGATGGTGGTTGAGAGGTAGAGGGTGTTGGTTCATCACTAGCTGGTGCTGCTAGGATGTCACCCTGAGCAATGAGCTCAAACATTTTTGGGACAAGGGCTGTTTCTACCCCTGAGAACCCAACAGTTGGCTTTTTCAATATTTTGAAAATGCCGGGTCTCATATGTGCAAGTTTAAGAACATTACCTGTTCCCCTCAACTGTGGTCCCATTTCACAGTTGAGAATGTGTTGAACATACCGGGGAAACATGTAATATTCTAGGGAGTCCAAATTTGCAAGTAAATTTGTGAAAACAAACTGAGAATACCTGAATTTGACCCCTTGAACCATCCCATGGACAATGAAGGAGAGGTCTTCTGGAATCTGGTCCCATCCTCCATGTTTGTTAGACAAGCTGTGGATGACAACATGGAGGAGGTACTTCCACTGGTATGAGACCTTCCCCTTCCTGAAGGTCTTGACTGTGAAGTCACCTTCATATCCCACTGCTCAAAGGAATGGTTGACAGCAGCTTTTGGAAGGACATTTCACCTTCTTCATCATCCAGCTGAAGATGGGTGTTGATGATGGCTGGAGTGATGAACAGTGTCCTCCCTTGCACTGTGGCAGACAGTGCCTTCTCCCCGTCCAAAGTGACCTCTTGACAGGTCCGCCAGAACTCAAACAACTGATCCTCATAGAGGGGAGGATCAATCGTAAGGGAGGTGAGATAATGAGACGAAGAAAGATACCTACAAACATCTGAGAAGCTTGGATCCTTCTCAGAGTTTAACAGAGCAACCTGGTTGTGTTGCCTGTGTAGATGCATGGTGAAATCTGGGTCGTTTCGGCGATCAAGATTTGCCATTTGCAGAAGCTTTGCAGAGAAGGAAGGTAGAAGAAGATGAATTTGGGGTTAATTTTAGGTTAAGGAAAAATGAGAGTAGAGAGATGAAGATAGGACCGTTTGGGGAGATATACTCAGGATTTGAAACAAAGTTAAAGCAAAAGATAAACTTTGAAATCCGCAAGTGGGTCCTACTTCAAAAAAAGGCGCCCAAAAAGGTAGTTTTCTTGGAAGTTGCAAAACTTCCGAAGGTTATTTTAGCTTCGGAAGCTTTTCAGAAAAAGCTTCCGAAGGCAATTTTGCTTCGGAAGATATTTCAAAGAGTTTTGAAAGTTTTGGCTTCGGAAGAGATAAACAGGTCTTCCGAGACTTAATTGCTTTCGGAAGAGATTTATTCTAAAATGTATTTAGGAGCTTATATTCAACTTAAGCTTCGGAAGATGCTTCATGAATTTCTTTCAAAGATAATTGGCAGATAAGCTGTAAATTTCTTCCAAGGGCAATTTTATTTCTTCAGAAGGTAAATTTTCATAACTCAAAAAAATATCATTTTGAAAATTTGTTTTCCTCCAAAGAGAACTGGGCTTATGAAGTGATCTAATAGACAACCTAGGACACACAATTTTAGGTAGTAAGATTGATGAAGTTATTTAGAAAAACCTATTCAAGGTTAATCATCCCAATGGCTGATACAAGATACTTAAATCTCTGCTCATCAAAAGCTTTGTGAACAGATCAGCATATTGTTCATTTGTGTTAACCTTGATTAGTTTTATCAAGCCCTTTTCAAAATTATCCCTAATCAGATGATACCTGATGTTGATGTGTTTGGTCCTTGAGTGCTGCACAGGATTCTCTGTTATAGAGATGGCACTGTTGTTGTCTATATGGATGGGAGTCTCTTTGAAATTGAATCCATAGTCTAGCATCTGATTTTGAATCCAAAGCACTTGAGCACAGCAGCTGGCAGCAGCAATGTATTCAGCTTCAGCAGTTGATGCAGACACACAGGATTGCTTCTTGCATTGCCAAGAGACTATCCTTCCACCAAGAAACTGACACCCCCCAGATGTGGACTTTGCAGTCATGTTGCAGCCACCATAGTCACTATCTGTATAAGCATACAGATTAAAGTCTGAATTCTTTGGATACCAAAGGCCTAGATTTGGAGCACCTTTGAGATATCTAAGAATCCTTTTGACAGTGATTAGGTGTGACATCTTGGGGTTTGCTTGATATCTTGCACATATGCATGTGGCAAACATGATATCAGGCCTGCTAGCAGTAAGATACATAAGTGACCCAATCATAGCCCTGTAGAGATGTTCATCAACACACTCCCCCTCAAGGTCAAGACCAGGGAATGGTTTCTGGCTATGGGTGTCTTAGCAACTTTACAATCAGTCATCTTGAACCTTGTAAGTATGTCCTGTACATACTTTGACTGACTGATGAAGATGCCATCTTCAACCTGCTTCACTTGAATTCCTAGAAAGAAATTGAGTTCCCCATGGCACTCATTTCAAATCTATTCTTCATCAGCATCTCAAAGTCTTTGCAGAGCTTTGGATTAGTTGAACCAAAGATGATGTCGTCTACATATATCTGAACTAGCAATGTGTCATTCCCTGTATCTTTGATGAAGAGAGTCCCATCAATAGTACCTCTTTTGTATCCATGATTGCAGAGGTATGTTGATAGTGTCTCATACCACTTTCTTGGAGCTTGATGTAGTCCATAAAGGGCTTTATCAAGCTTGCAGACATAATCAGGATGATCTGGGTCTGCAAAGCCAGGTGGTTGTTTAATATAAACTTCTTCATCAATCACCCCATAATGGAAGGCACACTTCACATCAAGCTGGTAGACCTTGAAATCCATGGATGCAGCATAAGCCGGGAATATCCTTACAGCTTTAAGTCTTGCTACAGGAGCAAAGGCATCAGTATAATCAATTCCTTCTTCTTGTGTGTATCCTTGGACAACCAGTCTAGCCTTGTTTTTGATGATGATCCCTCTATCATCCTTCTTGTTCCTAAATACTCACTTGGTACCTATGACAGTCTTCCGTTGAGGAAGAGGGCACAAGTTCAACACCTTCTGTCTTTTGATTGGAAGCAACTCTTCTTGCATTGCTTCAATCCAACTTCCATCCTTTAGAGCTTCATCAACTTTCTTAGGCTCAATTTGGGATAAGAAACAAGAATGTAGACAAACATGGCTATCATGAGTTTGTCCTCTTGTTCTTACCCCTGAGTCAACATTTCCAATGATGTTTGTGGTGGGATGTGACTTGTGGATCCTGAGTTGGGGAATCACAGCAAGTTGGTTGGACAGATCAAGATTAGAGAAATTTTGATCTGGCAAAGAAGAATCCCCCACCACATCAGCATACTTATCAAGAGAAACTTGATCCAATGAGTGTGTGACATCGTTGATGTTGTCTTCAATGGAATGGTTATCAGCATCAAGAAATTCTTGATCACTATGACCACCATCCATTCCTCCTGCATTGGAGGTTCCTTCACCTGAATTTGAGCCTCTGAACTAGACTTTGAGGGTAATTCAGTTGAATCAATAGTATTTGTCATGCTTGTGCTGATTGGAGCCTCAATGATGGGTTAGTCACCATTAGAGCTGAAGTAGTCTTCTGTTTGGTCTTCTCAGCTCAAATCTTGGATCAAGATCTTCTATTGATCTGTTATCTGTAGATCCTGAAACATTCTCACAAGATTTGTTAAAACAGTTGGTAACTAAATCAAGATCAAATAGCCAATCCGGACCAGAACCTTTCACAAAGGGTGTGTGTTCATTGAAAGTCACATTGGATGACTCCTCAATGATTCTAGTTCTGAGATGTATACTCTATAAGCCTTGGCTTGAGAAGAGTATCCATAAAATATCCATCATCTGATTTCTCAGCAAACTTAGCTATTTGATCTTTGGTATTCAAGATGGTGTAACGACATCCAAATGTTCTAAGAAAACCAATAAATGGTTCCTTTTGTGCCACTGTTCTGCACATAGCAGGCTGTGTTGACAGCCTCTGTCTAGAAGGTGATGGGCAGCTTAGAGTCAGACACATAGTTCTTGCAGCTTCAATAAGTGTCCTGTTTCTCCTCTCAGCAACACCGTTTTGCTGAGGAGTCCTGGGAGCACTATATTGTCTTGAAATACCCTTCTCATGACAAAATGTATCAAGGATTTGGTTTTTAAATTCGGTTCCCTGATCACATCTATGATTTTGACCTTGTGATCAGATTGATTCTCAATTTTCAGAATGAAATTCTTCAAGATTTTAGAGGTTTCATCCTTAGTTCTAAGGAAAAACACCCAAGTGAATCTTGTGAAATCATCTGTGATCACTAAACAGCACTCCTTCCTAGACTCATTACACTGGTGGGGCCAAACAGATCCATATGTAACAAGTGTAGGGGAGTAGTGATAGAGTTCATTTCCTTTGGCTTGTGAGACACTTTGTGTTGCTTCCCTTTCAGGCATGCTACACAGTGGTCATCACTTATCAACTCTTTCTTGGTATTCCAGTTACCAAATCATTCTTAATCAGTTTATTCATGTTTTTAAAGTTTACATGGCACATTCACTTATGCCAAAGAAGAGACTCATCACTATTTGCTTTAGATAGAAAGCAAGAAACCTCCCAGATGGAGATGCTTCCTGCAAGTCCATCTTGTACATGTTTCCTCTCCTGGGGGCTCTAAGCAAAATATGCTCAGGAGGAATGTCAACCCCAGGCTTGAGAACAATGCACTCATGCTCAGTAAAGAGCATATGATGTTTTTGGTCACAAAATTAGGACACACTCAGAGGATTGTATCCAAGCTCTTTGACACAGTTTACCTTCTCAATGCTGAGCTTACCATTTGTAACCTTGCCCTGCCATTAATGTACCCTCCTGCATCTCCCCAAAAGCAACTGGTCCTCCATCAATCCTTTCAAAGTTTTGAAGCAAGAAATCATTGCCAGTCATGTGCCTGGAGCAGCCACTATCAACAATCCAGATATTTTATTGGTCTTTAGCTGTCTTTGAATAAAAAAGAGATTTGAGTTTATTTGGAAACCTAAGCCTCATTGGTCTTGGGCTTATTAGAATGAGTTAAAGGCAATGAAATAGTAATAGAGCCTATCCTCAGGCTTTGGGGATCATTTGATGTTTCTGATGATGAACTTTTAGCCACATGGTCTTCCTTCATCTTCCATACCACCTTCGAAAGATTGGGCTTGACCTTCAATGCTTCAGAAGCTTTGTGGCTTTGAAAGCTTTGGAGACTAATAATTCAGAAGATCTTGCTTTCACTGTAGCAGGCCTCAGTACTTCAGAGGCATTCCTTTCTTCCGAGACCAATTTTCCTTCCGAAGACAATGGTTCATTTGCCTTTTTCATCATTTTGGAGCTTCCAAGGAAACAGATTTTCTTTCGAAGCTGTTTATTTCTTCTTCCTCTCAGAAGTTTTCTTCTTGATCATATGAATAGTACCCTTTGGATTGCATTGACAATCTTTAGCCAGATGTGAGGTACTACCACACATAACACAGTCTATATCTTTCTTCTGATAGACTTCTTTCCAAAGAAGACTGAGCTTGAACACTTTCCTTTCCTCTTTCACCTTTTCAGATGATGCAGTAGGCTTCTTAGGGTGAAGCTTGCTTTTAGAAATGGATGGTTCAGGCTGTGTAGCAGTGACACATAGCTGATCAATCTTCTTGTTGTTGCTGGAGTGAGTTGAAGCTGAAGTAGAACTCTTGGTACTAGAATTCTTGGCAGGATCTTCAGCTTTATCACCTTGAACCCTGCAGAGACAAATACTTGTTTCTGTTTGGGATCAAATGTGGTCTTGACCTCTTGAGCTTTTTTTGATCTTCTCTTTGCTCTTCTGATCAAGTTCTTCCTTTTGGTTTTGCTCAAACCAGCTTCTTTTTCCTCCTTAGGAGCATGGTGACCCTTTTTTGGATTTACTCTCTTCACTCACCTCAGAGTCATCCCTCACCTGCTCCTCTTCATCCTCTTCATCACTAGGGTCTATGGATGGAAGCTCATCTTGACCAGTTCCACACCTTGGAGATCTAACTGATAGTAGAGAGTGTGGAGGAGATATCTCACTAGATCCCAGTCACTGCTTGTTCTAATAACACACTTTTGCATGTAGAGATGAGGATATCATGTTCTTGAAGGTTTCCTCTTCAGGAACACATTTTTCTGCTTTGGCTTTGCTAATCACAAGCTCAGCCTGGTATTTAGTCAACTTGGTAATGAGATCCTTAATTGAGTCCTGTAATTTGTTTGTTCATGTTTAAGAGTTAAACTGTTTTTTCTAGTTCTTCTATCTTAAGTTTATAGTCATTTTCAGCTCTTTTAAAATCAGCTTTTAAAATATTTAAGAACTCAATGTCAGATCTCATTTCCAAGTTGTAGGACTGTATCTGTTTACTTTAGCAATACAATAAGGAGAGCAAAGATGTTCATGTACCTTGGCTTCATCATGGTCAGCCATTAGTGCTTGGTTTGGAGACATCTTCAGCTTGAAAGCTCCAGTCAAAGCCTCCTTCTTCAACAGCAACTGCAGCTTGCTGTCTTGGCTTCTCATTCTGGTGCCCTCCTTCAGTGTAGTTTGGCCTGGATGAGGCTTGGCCACATTTGTGCCTTGCATTCTCTAGCAAAGTGTCCCATCTGGTTACAGTTGTAACACTTGACTTTGCTCTTGTCCAGCCCAAACTTGCCACTAGCAGCATTCCTAGGAAACCTTCTCCCATTCCTCTTGTAGAATTTCTGGGCTTTGTGAATGAGAAGAGCCATCTGCTGGACTATCTCCATATATTCCAGATCATCTGGATGGATGCAGTCCAAGTCTCAAGAGTAAAGAGAAAGTTGCCTAAACTTTCATCAGTAGAAACAAAGGCTTGAGAGGAGTTTGTCTCTTGGAAGGGACTTCCTTGGATGTAGCTCTCTCTTAGTGTCTCGGGAAGGTGATGAAAGGACCCTTTTATGAAGTCTCAGGGTAGCAGATGAGATGATGCTGTGGTTCTCTGCTATCCCTTTCAACCACATGAAGGGCTGAACTCTGGTGAGTGTTGGAGCTACCAGATGAATTTGCATATTCATCTCCATCTGGTATCCACTGAGTATCCCATACAAATCAGTGAGAGTAAGGGTCTTGAGGTTTTCAGTCCTCTTAATGACCACACAGTAGTTGTCCATTGTCTTGGAAGAGAGGACATGAACTTCCTAACAATATCCCTGTTCTCAATAGTTACCCCAACATCAGCCAGAGTATCCACAATCTCAACATACCTGAAGTATTGTTGAGTCATGGTTTCACCTGTCTTGAAGGTGAAATTTTCAAACTGCTGCTTCAGGAGATCCTTCTTGTTTTCCTTAGCTTCATTTGAACCCTCATACATCAGTTTCAGTGCATCCCATAGCTGTTCAGCGGTCTTGCACTTCTTGAAACCTCTGTAGATGGAGTTTGGAAGAGTAGTTTGGAGGGCTGTCATGGCATTCTGATCAATGTTAATTCTTTTCCAGTCTTCATCATAAAAGTCATCCATCTCGTTTGGTATCATGCCACCACCAGTAGCAACTGAAGAGGTGCATGGTACATAAGGTCCATTAACAACAGACTCCCACATCCTGAATCTTGAGACTTGATAAAGCCTTCCATTCTTTGACACCAAGTGTCAAAATCCTCAAGAGTGATCAGTGGGGACTTTGTCATTGTTCCAGTTTCCATATCAGCTTTGGAGATAGCTACCATTTGAAGAGTAAAGTGATGTGTGTTACTAAAAGGTTTTGAAGATGGTGAGATCTTGCAAACAAGAGCCTGGAATGCTCTGATATCAAATGCAAGACCGTTAAAAAGGGACTTTGCACTTAGTTAACACTTAGGAGGATCTTTAGGATCACTTAACAATTCAAATGGGGAACTTAGAACTTTAAACAGATGATACAATGCACAACACAAGTACAGTAAGAGCAAGAACACAAGAAATAATTTTCAAGGAAGTAGTATATTGCTTCTTTGATTCTATTACAGGTGTTTGCACTGATTTTTGAAATACAAGAACCTTTGACTCTTTATACTAAACCTACAACCGTCAATATGCAAAAAGATAGTTGGATGTGACTAATCTAGACAACAAGATCAGCCTAAAGTCAAAAGACAGATTGCCTTTTGACTAGTGACTATGACAGGCCATAGCTCACTGACTTTCCTATTACAAAAAGCCAAAAAGAAACAAATACAGAAACTTGCAGACAAAGACGTTATCTACTTTATCATAAAGCATGGAAGTTTCACCAACTTATGATAGTTGGTAAACCACCAGAGCATGCAGTGGACAGGAGGTTGCTTTATGATAAAGTTGACAGAAAAAGTGTCTTTTCTCTCTCTTCTAAAGTAATCAGTCTTATCTTTATTCAGCTTCAGAAGACTTTGTCTTGAGAGCTTCGAAGACTTCATCTTTAACCTTCAGAAGAGTTGAGTCTTTGGCTTCGGAAGACTTGACACTTAGTGTAAAGTTTCCTCAGTAGTTTCTTCTGAACATTGGCTTCAGAAGATTTTACACTCAACATTTTACTTGAGTGTGTAAAACTTCCGAAGCTAGTTCTTCTTTGTTCCTTAGTGCATGTTGGAAGACTTGGTTGTTTTGGTATCCTTTGGTTGCATCAGCCTTATAATCTTAGAGGTTTCTACAAACCCCCTGATCTCAAGATCATTCACCAGTTGTACAAAATGATGTAGCTGCTTGGAGATTATTTCTCCTTTGGTATGATGGAAGGTTTCATATTGGTTCACCGGTTTGTCTTTATTTATCTCATCACCTCACTGCTTCCTTCACCTTTTGCTGTTCCATACTTTTCCAGTCTTTTGAGGACATCCATTTTCAAAGCCTGAGTTAGAATGGAGTAGGCTTCGAGGTCTATCTTGATTTTCTTGTATTCATCATCATCAAGATTTAGATTAGGATCCTTAATGGGAATTCTAGCGGTTTTTTACTAAGTAGCTTGATCAGCATTGAGAGACATTGGAATGTAGGGTCCTTTGCAAATGGAAATCCAGTAGTCGGGATCCACAACTGTAATGTAATTTCTAAACTGATTCCACTGCTTAAACTCAAACTTGTGTTTAAGCATTGGAGGTTTAGACGCATGACCAAGTTCAAAAAAATTAGCAGAATCCATTATGATAAACTGATGTTAGATGGTTTGAATATTGATTAAGTTGATTTTATGACCAGAATGTTCAAACGGTCTAATGTCATGGTAATCCTGTATGGTTTTGGTGAACAGTAGTGTCAGAATGGTTGATATTATGAACAGTTCATAGTAGAGTCGATTTTAAGTTGATTTTAAGGTTAATATCTTGATTTTGAGTGGTTTTTGTCTGATTTTGTTTGAGAATCAACTATCAAACAGTCTTCTTATGCTTGTCAAACAGAAGCACAGTGATGGGTGATGAAGTTTCATGTATTTTCAGTATGAATGCTTATTAGAAGTGTAACACTTGCTAATAAACAACTCAATCACCAGTTCAATTGATTTTCATTCAAGATCTGCACTGATTTTGAAACTAATTCAAGAGCCAAGACTCTAATACCAATTGACCTGGTCAAAGATGGGAATCTCAGTTGATGTGACGTAACAAGGATTGAATATGATGATTGAGTCAATGATTAAGTAGCGAAAATACTAAATCAATGAACATTAAATGCTGAAAATACTAATAAATGCTTTGTATATTGATGTTGGTAAACAAGATACAAAGAGTGCTAGGGTTTGCAACACTAAACAGTACTTCTATGTAACTTGTGTGAATACATTTGTGAAACTTACAAAAGTAGTGTATACTATTCTATTTATAGGCTGATACAATACTAGTACAAGATAACTAAACTACCCTGACAACTATACATCAGAATGCTAGTCTAAGTACAAAAGATGATCAACATTTGTAAGTGTTCATCCGCATTAACTAATGTGGATGTGTTGTCTTCATCAGCATTTCCTCTAATAAGTCTTCAGCATTGACTGAGTCATCCGCATTAGTTAATGCAGATGAACAAATACTTAGCCGTATTTGTTTTGTTTGTCCGCATTAGTAAATGCGGATGAACAACTACTTGACCGTATTTGTTCTTTGGTCTTCCGCATTTACAAATGCAGACACCCAACACTTGTCTTTTTCTTCTTAATTCTTCACCCGCATTTCTTCTTGGACTTGAGGGATTATCATCCAGAACAACCTTCAACCACCTCTTGAATTGGCATGTATGATCCTTTTAGGGTCCAACGGTTTCACAGACAGGATGTAGTTTCGCAACTTGTTTCTGTAGTAGTTTCGGCAGCAATTTTGCCCGAAACTATTGAACTTTCCTTCAAGGAAACTGGACAGCGGTTTTGCAAGAAAACTGAACAAGCTAATGAACTTTCATTCTAGGTTCGCAAAGGGATCACTACCATAAAATTTCTATAGTTTCACAGAATAGTTTCGCACTAAGAACTGTAGTTTCGCACAATGAGTCTGAAAACCCACTTTTTGCAAAAAATGACCCACAAATCACCAAAACTCACTCAAATCACAACCAATCAAGTATCTACTAATTCCACAAGTTTCCAAGTTCACACCACACCTTAGTCAATCTATTTCCATGGATAACAAACATAAAACAACTCCAAAATGATTGAGAAGATGAATATGTCAAAACTAATCCAAAAACACAAACAATCAAGAGCACAAAGGCTCTGATACCATGTTTTTGGTCCAGATGATCATTAGAACGTGTTTTTGATGAAGATTTAACACAAGAATCAACTAGATATCAGTATATCTAATAGCTTATGGACCAAGTAATGATAGAAAATAAACACAAATCAAACATAACCCATTTGCAAAAGGATTAGTACGGATAAAGAAGAATAATGCTCAAAGATGACAAACATAAGCTCTTAGGAATTCACAATCAATCAATAGACTCAAATCAGTAATACCATTAAAGTTCCAAGACTTACAAAATGAGCCACAATCAATCATATTTATACAGGATCTAGTTTCGCATACAGTTTCACATACTGCAATACTGTATGTACTATGGCATGTGAAACTTCTAGGCGAAACTGCAGTTTCTCATGCAGTTTCGCATGCCACATAATACATTAAACAAGAAAAATGTAAACTAGATCCTATTACAATAATATCTAAACTATAATAAAGTATGACTAAACAATAACAAATGGCAAGGTGAATACCACCCTATACTTGATCATCACAATCTGATCAACAGGGATAGTTGAATCAAGATTAGTGATTGTTTGGTCAGCTGTTGATGGGTGAGCAAGGGTATTTGATGTGGTTGGATTATTTTGTTGTGTAGTTTCATTAAATGTTGTGGTGAGTCATTAAAGAAATCTATGATTTCATCATCATGATGGGTGTCTGGTAGTAAATGGTAGTCATCATCTTCTTTAGTTGTGTCTAGATGATGTGACCTTGTTATTTGCTTGGTTAAGGGTCAACTAAAGCTTGTGCTTGATCGGTCATAGGAGTTGATGATGATGGAGTGGTTGTTAATGTTCCTCTTGAGGTGTTTGTTTGATCTGGAGGAGGTGTAACTATTACACTTGAAGGAGTCAATGGAACATCAATGTTTGTTAGAGGAACCATGGGATATTCAATGTCATCCTTAGTACCTGAAACATCCAAATAAGATGTGTCAAATGATTTTGTTAGTGAATCAATATCAAACAACCAGCCAGATCCAATGACTTTCTTAACGTAAGAATGTTCATTGAAAACAATATCAGCTGCTTCTTCCACTATGATTAGTCTTGGAATGTATGCTTCAGAGCTCCCAGAGTATCCAACAAAAAATCCATCGTCTTCTTTTAGAGAATGTGTTGGTACTTGATGAGTGCTCATGCAAGTTGTTCTTCCGTAGGAAGTTGGTCTTCCGCAGGAAATTGGTCTTCCGTAGGAAATTGGTCTTCCATAGGAATTTGGTCTTCATAGGAATTTGGTCCTTTATTCTTGAAATTCATCCTCAGGAGAAAACTCCCTTCTTCTGCAGCAGCAACAACTTGACTTCAGAACTTGTTCTTCAGTAGATGTTGAGCTACGACAGGAGATCTGCGGATGCACATCACTTGTTCAGATATGCTCCAGAGAACATCTATGGAAGAACAAAATTGTTCATCCATAGTTGTTCTTGTACTGTGTCAATTCTTCCAAATTGACCAAGTATGATATTTTCCTGCAATCACATAAGAGCACACAAATAATATTTGGGTTAACATATATTTCAAGCATTATAAAATGATAAAGAATTACAGAAGTTCATTACAAGAAATTATTCATCATCTAAACCTATACAAAAGATCTAGACCTAACAATACTCCCCCTTAGGTTTAGATTCTTGTAATCATCGGTTCAGAGCTCTTAATTCTTGAACTCTTCCCAAAATTCTTGTGTTGAAGTATTCAATCGCATTCTTTTGATCATCATATAAATACTTGATCTTCATTCTCTTCATTTTCTTTAATGTTTTGTAATTCAGTCCAAGGATGTCCTCTTTATTGGTTAGTGTTGCCACTACACTTTTATGAGAAACCACTTCCAATTCATCTTATTCTGTCATTCTGAGCTCAGTGATTGATGAAATGTCAAATCCCATAAGTTGACCTGCTTCAAATCTTCTTCTTTTGTCAGCTTTCGCATGCAGCTTGTCAATCACTTTAATGATATGGACATATAAGCATAAGTCATCTTGAGCTACTTTGTCATTCAATTCTGGAAAATACTTATCATGGAGATTGGATATGTAGCTGGGATGGAGTTTGATCTCCATTGGGTCAAATAGTCTTATGCTAGAAGCTTTCTTTTGAGGATCATTCCTTTGTAGCACAAGCTCTTTTGTTCTCTCCATATATCCCCATTCTGTGATAGGGAATAAGTACTGATTTCCTTCAATGGTCTTTACATATGCTGAAGTTTTGTCTTCATATCCAACTCTTCTTAAAAATTCATTATCAACTAAGTGAGATGAGCTGGAATGAGACTTTTTTTGCCTCTGTCTTCTTTGATTGTGTTTAGAATCTTCTCTCTTTGCTTCCTTTAACACATCACTATTAAACTTGTTTCTGAGTTTTACAATCAACATAGAAAAATCTCTTCCCCTTGGACTGATTGGGTAATTGATGATAGGGATATTTTGCAAGGAATACAGGTCTGCATCTTGGAGTGATAGGATTGTCTCCATCCAATGAAAATATTGCACCATCCCAGATGCTCTGTTTATCACAGCATAATCCCATTCAGAATCAAACTTCCATGCTACAATTTTGTTTTATTCTACTGATCTTGGGGTGGTCATGTGCCCAAAAAGTTGGATCAGAGAAGATTTTTGTTCAGTTATTTCTCTCACAGTGGTTCCCAGAGGCCAAATTTTGTTGGGGATTACATCCCTTGGCTCCCTGATAAGTTTGTCTTTTCCTCTATGCATATCCTTGCTTTATACAACTGTTGGCTCAGCATGAGTTTGTTTTGATTGTTGTTTGTAAGCAGGATTGGGAGCTCCAGTTCTAAATCTCACACCTGTGTCTAGCTCAACCTTCATTACATATTCCATCATGGCTCTTAATTCCCTTATTGATCTTCCCTTAAGCTCATGAGACCTATAGTTGTGACTTTGCAACCAACAAGTCATGTTATATTTTGTCAGCTTCTTGGGGTCATAGTGACCCAAATCTTTTCTTATCTTTTCAATGGCTTTAAACTTTGAGAATGTTTCATAGTTGCATACTAGCAGTATCAATCTAGCAGCATCAATTCTTTTAGCACTTGAATCATTTCTAAAAATTATCTTTAGTGGATAATAGCTCTTCATCAGATCCTGCTTCTTCATCATCCTTTGAGTCTTATCTTTTGTTAAATCTATCCATTCAGCATCACTTTCTTCTTCATCAGGTTCAGCTGGCTTGAGAGTAGAAAGATCCACAGATGGAGTGTGCTCAGTAGAGATGGTTCTTGCTTTCTTCGGGGTATCTTCAAGTTGAGTATCTTCTTCTATAGTTTTTTGCAAATGCTTTCTTTTCCTATGATATTATATTGTTGGTTCCTTTGATTTGATCATGGATAAGATAGTAGTTTCTTTGATTGGCTTTTGCAGGCTAACTCCTTCTTGTTCAACCACTTTCTTCTTTAATCCTTCTATCTCCTCATCTTTGGCTTTTAGCAGATCCAACTGCTCAGAAATAGTTTGTGGTGCATTGTTGAGCTCAGCCATTGCTTTCTCCTTTTCTTGTTTTTCTTTCTCAATAGATTCGTAGGACTCAGTTCCAAACTGATCCATCCAGTCAATCACTTCGTTGTTAGATTCAATCTCCTCTTGTAACTACTTGATTGTAGCTTCTAGCATTAAGATTGTCTCATCTTTCTCAATTATCTCCCTTTTTATTTTTCTCAACTTCTCCAACTTTTTATTGCCTTTGATGATGAGATTGTTGTATTTGGCCACCAGAAAACTTGGAAACATATACATCTTGTTTTCCTTGTGCTCCCCTATGTGGTCATACAAGCATCCCAGAATGTATTTGGCATAATTATAAGTTCTCCCTTCAAACACACCAATGATTCCTGATGATATATGCCTTGAAAATCTATCCAATCCAGACTTCCTGTTTGACATACATTTCAAGTACGTGTGACACAGGAATCTGTATGGCTTGCACAACCTCCCTTTCTTGATTTCACCATTCCAGTAGTCACCATCATAACCCATTAAGTGAAATACTTTTTGAATGTATTCATGTTTGAATACATCAAGGTGACCCTCTTCTTGATCTCCGAACTCCAACACCCTCCTGATTGTTCGTTCGTCTACCCTCAACTCTTCATTTCTTATTGAAGCAAAAATCACCAGTTTATCATTTTCTTCCTCAATCCTTCCAGAGTTCCAGAAAGCCATAATGTGGGATTGATAGATGACAGGATCCGTAGATAAAGCATAGAATAATCTTGATCTTCTCAAGTATCTGATAATATCCCAGCATCCATCGGCTGTTGTATCCTCTGGATTAAGAAAAGCACAGACATTATGATCTTTTGCTAATCGATTGGCCATTTTGATGTTGATTGAGAGGTGATTTAGGTGAGGATTGTTATGTGGAAAGTAAATTTGATTGTTAGCGGAGAAGGGGTTTATGTTGTGAGCGTTTTTCTAGGTCTGAAAAAATGTTATGAAAAGTGAATAGAAATGCCAACGGTCAAGGTATCCTTTATACTCTCTCAGACAATTTAAAAACCTCTTATTTAATGTTATGGGTCCCATATCCCTCTTTACCCTTCTGTGGTTCTTTAGATAGTTAATTCTTCCACAGAACATCTATGAAAGGCAATACTTTCATTGTTTCAAGTTAATTCTTCCGCAGAACATCTACGGAAGGAAAAACTTATGCTTTTCTTCCGAAGGTAATTTTGATAGAATTTTCTTCCGAAGCAAATGTTTGTTTTTCTTCCAAAGTTAATTTTGATAAAATTTTCTTTCAAAGCAAATGTTTGTTTTTCTTCAGAAGTTAATTTTAATAAAATTTTCTTCCGAAGCAAATGTGTTTGGTGTATGGTCCTAACATATTGTTAGATCATTTGTTGTTTGCTGTTGGACCTTGTTGACTCTACTTCATGGCAAATGTGCAAAATAGATATTTAGTTAAAAACATCAGATACCCTGTATCCAAGTTAGTGCTCAAGATCCAACTTTCTTCATTTAAAAATAAAACATATTAAACTCAGATTTTCATGCTGATTACTACTCACCCTACATTTTTGATTAATGATGAACTTATGCATTTATCAAAAATTTATTAAGAGAATAGCATGAAAAGCAATTACTTGT
Organism: Flaveria sonorensis; assembly: GCA_025506505.1. Lineage (NCBI taxonomy): Eukaryota > Viridiplantae > Streptophyta > Magnoliopsida > Asterales > Asteraceae > Flaveria > Flaveria sonorensis. Next base: position 28,394,581 of record CM046435.1, on the reverse strand, counting down.
CAAACTTATTAGCAAATAAAAGAACAAAAACAAAATCTTTTTGTATTTTTGTTCATAAGCAGAAACTTAAACTTATTTACAAGCATTTATATCGTACTATGGGATCATACTATGACATTAATCAACTTCCAGAAACAGTTTTGTTTGATGATCGTAGACATAGATCTAGTGCTGATTGCAAGTATTATGATCCACATAAATTCAAGCAAGAGTGTAGTTTCAACTTGTCATGCTGTTTATCATGTTTTGGGACTGATTAAAGATAGACAAATATGGACTCCACATTCAATTCACATTAGATTTTGTCCTTTGTTTATGAGTCAATTTATCACTTTTTCACACTTAAAACTATGTTCTTTAAGTTATAAGCTCTATCTTTAGATTTCTTTGAAATCTTATTAATGTTGATATGATATGTAAGCTCTGAATTAATATACAGTTGACCACATTGGATTCTTTTAGAGCTGTTCCTTTTTGGAATCTTTTTGATCATCATCAACAGGACAACAGGTCTTTTGCTTTACGTAAAATAGAGGTGCCTGTGAACCCAGGTCTTTGTTTACACAAAACAAAGGGTCCATGATGTGCAAAGATAGAGGTTATAAAATGTCACAATGTAGTGTGCTTAGGTGAATAAGTTGATCACAGCAGGATAGGACTTACTTGCTTGTTCCTCAAAATGGAATTGTCCACAAATAGTCACCTTGGCATTATCTTATGCATGAACTTGTATAGTTTCCACTCAATCTGAACCTACTCATATATCAAATCACATCTGATCAGTCTTTATTGTGTGATAAAATTCAAGAAATTAAGAAAAGATATAGTGTACTATCATTTCCCATGACATGAACTGCTTATTCAAGAAAACATGAAACGAAGATAATATTTTTGGAATTTTATATGTTTTATGAATGTTTTTTGGCTTTTTCATATTAAGAAATTTAAGGACAGATCATGCTTTTCTTTGTGTTGATTATTTAATCTAAGTTGATCATGCCTAAGGACTTAATTAACAAATTAAATCTCACTGAGTCAAAGGCTTTAGTGAATAAATCAGCAAGCTGATTTGTTGTATCCACTTTAATCAACTTGATTAAACCTTTTTCTGAACAATCGCTCAAAAAATGATATCTGAATTCTCTGTGTTTTGTTTTACTATGTTGCACTGGATTAGCATTGATGAACATAGCAGTTGAGTTATCAATATGTATTGGTGTTTGAAGAAAACTGTAACCATAATCAAGTAATTGGTTTTGCAACCATAAAACTTGAAAGCAACCAGTTGAAGCAGCTATGTACTCAGCCTCAGCTGTGGATACTGATACATTTGATTGCTTTTTGCACTGCCAAGAAACAAGTCTTGGTCCTATGAATTGACATCCACCAGTTGTGGATTTTTAGATGTTGTTACACCCTCCAAAGTCACTATCAGAATAAGAGTAGATGTTGAAGTCTCCTTCTTTGGGATACCAAAGTCCTAGAGCTGGCTTTACTTTGAGGTATCTGAATATTCTCTTCACTGCATTCATGTGACTCCTTAGGGTCTGATTGGTACCTAGCACAAACACACATAGCAAACATTATGTAGGTCTGCTGGAAGGTAAGTACATTAAAGATCCTATCATAGATCTATATAATCTTTAATCAACTGATATCCCTTTAGGATCAGGTACAATCTTATCTATTGTTGATGCTAGTGTTTTGGATGAAGAGGACTTAGCAAGGTTGTACTTCTTCAAGATTTGCTTCACATACTTTTCTTGATTGATGAAAATGCCATCTGGTTTCTGATGAACATGTAAACCAAGGAAGAATGTTAAATCTCCCATAGAACTCATTTGAAACTCATATTTTATCAAGGATTCAAAGTCTTGACATAATCTTTTGTTTGTTGACCCAAAGATGATATCATCCACATAGACTTTAACAACTAAGAGATCTTGATGATCATGCTTCAGGAAGAGAGTCTGATCAATTATGCCCCTTTTGTAACCATGCTTGAGCAAGAAAGATTACAATGTTTCATACAATTTTCTTGGGGCCTGATGAAGACCATACAAAGCTTTGTCAAGCTTGTATACCCTGTGTGGGTAATCAGGATCTTCAAAGCCTGGTGGTTGGGCAACATAGACTTTTTCATCAATTTTACCATATAAGAAGGAACATTATACATCCATTTGATAAACAATGAACTTCTTATGTGATGCATGGGCTAGAAAGACTCTAATGGCTTCAATCCTTGCAGCTGGGGAAAAGACTTCATGATAATCTATCCTTTCTTCTTGAGTATAGCCTTGTGCTATCAGCCTTGCTTTGTTTCTGATGATGATACCTCTATCATCTAGTTTGTTTTTGAAAATACACCTTGTACCAATTGGATATTGGCCTTCAGGAAGATCAACTAGATTCCAAACCTTTTGCTTTCTGAATTGCTGAAGCACTTCTTACATTACTTCAATCCAGTTGTTGTCTTTCAATGCTGTAGTTATGTTAGGTGGAACCACTTGTGAAAGAAAACAGGAGAACAGACAAACATTGGTGGCTCCCCCTTGACTTCTTGTGGTTCTTTCATTAAGATCACCAATAATGTTTTCTATTGGATGATACTTACGATTTATTATTGTTGGTATTGATTCAACTGGAATAGATGATTCCAAGTTGGTGATGTTAGTTGATGGAGATGGATCCAGCTGAGATGGAGAATCAACAATGTAATTAAGATCCTCATCATTTTGGTCTTCTGATGCTGACTGAAATCTGTTATCATGATTTTATGTTTCCGCAAATATTGGTATAACTTCTGTAATAGTTACAGGAACAACTACGGATGTTGTAGTTTGTGGGTCTGCATATATGAATGTTGTTGGAATGTTTTCTGATGGATTGGGAGTTTTAGATGAAGGAAATGAATCATCTCTGGAAGTAGATGGGACATCTACGGTTGTAGAAGGAACTTCTGCTGATGTAGATGGAACTTCTACTGAGGTTGAATTTTCATTTCCATCAAAATTGTCATTGCTTGTTTGAGATGAAGGGCCTAGATCAGCAACATTTAAAGTATGTGTCTGTGGTAGTCTTGGAGGATCAGCTGACAATGACACTTCACTCATGCTTGGAGGTACATAAGGATAACATGTGTTCGTAGGACCTGCAACATTCAAATAACCAGAGTTAAATAAATTTGTTAATGCATCTATATCAAACAACCAAGATGATCCTTTTACAGATTTTGTAAATAAGGATTCATCAAAAGATACATTAGCTGTTTCATCTACAATGTTGTGATGAGGAATGTATACTCTATATGATTTAGATGTTGATGAGTAACCAACAAAAAAACCATCATAAGCTTTTTCATCAAACTTTCCTAATTGATCTTTGGTGTTTAAAATAGGCGCATGACACCCAAAAGCTCTAAGATAACCTATAAAAGGTTTTCTTTTAAACAAAAGTTCTTAAGGTGTTTTATTATGTTCTTTGACAATTAATGCCCTGTTTTGACCATTGCATGTTGTGTTCATTGCTTCTGCCCAAAATATGATAGGCAACTGTGAATCAACTAGCATTGTTCTTGCTGCTTAAATTAGATTCTTGTTTCTTCTTTTAGTAACTCCATTTTGTTGTGGAGTTCTTGGTGCACTGAATTGTCTGCTATGCCTTTGTTCCTACAAAAGGAATCTAAGACATGATTAACAAATTCAGATCCATTATCACTTTTTAAGATTTTTACCTTTAAATCTAGTTGATTGTCTATTTTAGTTATAAACTACATTAATGTTTCTAATGTTTCACTTTTATGTTTTAAGAAAAAGACCCATGTGAATCTAGTGAAATCATCAACAATCACCAAACAGTATTGCCTTTTACCAATGCTAAAAACATTAGTTAGACCAAAAAGATCCACGTGTAGCATTTTGAGTTGTGTTGTGTTAGTGTTGATTGTTTTGGACTTGTGTGACACCCTATGTTGTTTTCTTTTATAACATGATAAACAATGATTTGAACAATAAAATTCTTTCATGGGAAGGCCAATGACTAAGTCACGTTTGACCAACTTATTCATGTTCTTCATGTTTGAATAAACCATCCTTCTATGCCACAGTCGAGCTTCATGTTCTGATGACTTAGAAATCAGGCAGGTTTCATTGCTTGTCATAGAGGTGTTATTCATATCCAAAACATAAGTGTTTCTTTTCTTGGTGCTTTAAGAATGATCCAATCTGTTGGGACTTGAAAAGCTAGCTTAAGAATATAATAGAAAGAGTAATCAAATAATGTGGTATAATTTTGATCACAAATTTGAGATACAATGAGTAAGTTGTATTGTAAATTTTCACAAAAATAGCTTTCTCAAATTTTAGTACTCCATTTGTTACCATTCCTTCACCAACAAATTTACCTCCCTTCTTATCCCCACCAAATGCCATATATGAAGCATTTTTATGTTTGAAATGATGGAGGAGTGAACAGTTTCCTGTTATATGCCTAGAACAACCACTGTCAGTTGTCAGTCCTCCATGGATGTTCCTGCAAAAAATAATGAAATCAATTAGAAAATGGTGCCCAAGCCTTAATGATCTTGGGCTTGCCATTGTTATCTAGAATAGTCATTCTAACATGAATGAGCGTGGATGACTCAAGATTATTTTTAGTCTCAAATGATTCATTATGTTCTGTTTGGGGTGAGGATGGTTCTGTTGGAGATGGACTTGAAGCACTTTGATCTTGATTCATAGTCACTTTCTCTATCACTTCTTCCTTATGTATCTTTTTCTTCAAACTTGAAGATGACATTTTGTTAGAAAAAGTTTTAGCATCTTTTATTTTTGACTGTGGTACATGATTATCCTTTTTAAAGTGATCAAAGAGGGCTCCATCTTCCTGTAACACTACCTTCTTGTGAGGAATCTTGCTTTCATAGTGTTGCTTCTCCTTCTTCTTCTTTGTTTGATCATCAGCAGATGTTGGCTTCTTGACCTTTGGCACCTTTTGTTTTGGTTGCTGCTTCTTCTGTTTGGAGACCTGTGATTCTTCATTCTTAGAAGATTGTGAGTCTGATTCATCATTCATAGATTGTTGCTTCTTTGGCACTTTAGATTTGTTCTTCTTGTTGAAGTAGCACTCTTGAGTAGAATGGTTCTTCTTGTTGCAAATAGCACAGTGCTTATTGAAGTAGCAATCAGAAGTCATATGATTGTTCATATTACATATGGAACAATAGCTGCTGAAATAACAATCTTCTGTGTTATGATTATACATGTCACACCACTTGCAGTATTTTTCTTCAGCTTCACTATCAGACTCCACTATCTTCTTCTATTTCTTTTTCAATATTCTTTCAATCTTTGCAGCTGAAGTATCTTCTTGTTGTTGCTGAGGATTCACATCTCTTTGTTGTTTCTTTACTTTCTTGACAGTCTGTGATTTAGTAAATGTTTTCTTCTTTCGTAGATCTTCTAGGATGACTGTTTCGATTCAGATGAATGCTTCTTCCGCAGATCTTCTACGAAAGTTGACTTTGGAACATTTTTCCTTTGCTTTTCCACGGATGTGTGATGGCCAGTCTTCTTCTTATGTAGGTGTTCTGCTGAAGTGTTTTTCTTTTCTTCCTCCGTAGATCCTTTTGCTGACTGACTTTTGTGCTTTTTGTTGAGCTCCTAAATTCCTTTATTAAGCTGACCAATTCTTGTGTAGATGGTCTTCAACAAATTTCTTTGTTTTGGGGGATAAGGTAGCTTGATCTCCTTAAGGACTTTAGGAATTAGAGGTTTAATTACCACTTTCTTTTCCTTACCCAACCCAGCACATTCTTGTTCATTAGGCTCATCAACCTCATCCAAATCATCACAGTAAAGTCAAATTATAATTCAATTTGTTTTGAAAATTCTGATTCAGATGAATCAGTTTCACTTATTTTAGTATCTTCACCATTTACCACTTCATTATTTTCAACTTTTGATTCAGTTTTGGTGCTTGACACAAAATGATTTGATAAAATATTTGTCATTGACTCAGGTAGTGTGGTGTAATTATCATTCACTAGTGGTGCAACAGCATTAAATCCCAACCCATACCTGTTCTTTGATTCAATATGAGAATTTAATAGTTTCTCATATTGTTGTGATGATAATTGGAACTTCTTAAGTTTCACTTCAGAAGATGCATGATCAGACATGGACTTGGTTAAAGCGGTGGTCAGATGCTCAACTTGTACTTTCAGATTATAGTTTTCAGAAACAAGTATATCTAAATCCATTTGCAAGGAAGTGATTTTGTCTTGATACAGTTTATGTTCTCTTACGTTAGATTCATTTAAAATCATCATTTCTTTGAGTTTATCAGCCAATTGTTGAGCATGGACCCTATATCTCTCTACCTCTTCAACACATGTTGGTGAACATAACCTGTCCCTTACCTCTCTGGCCATAGGTGGAACTTTGTTCTCCAAGTTTGCCATCAGTGCTTGATTTTCTTCCTGGATTTCCTTCTCATACATGCTCCAATCATAAATTCCATCCTGCAAAATAATCAAACCAGTTTCTTTAGAGTTACTGGTACCTGTTGAATAACTTGTGGCTGGTGGGGATGAGTTTGTTAGCTGAGGTTGCTTGAAGCTTCTCTGATTTGCTTGTCTTGTGTCCGTTGTTGATTACTGATTGCTATTGCATTCCCTTGAGAAGTGACCATACAAATTACATTTGTATCACCTCACCTTTGATTTGTCAACACCAATCTTTGTTGTTCTTCCTATAACAGATAGTCCTTCATTCCTTCTCATGTACATATTGGCCCTGTAAGCAATCATGGCCATTTGCCATTATAGATCCATCTCTTCCACTTCATCAGGATGAAGTTCTTCCATGTCTTATTGAAAGATATGAGTAGGAGTCAGAGTACTACCCAAGTAGGCTTGAAAAAATACTGCAAATGTTGCTTTTTGTTCTTCTGTTTCTAGAACCACAGTGATTGGTTAAGATTTGCTATTGATTTTGTTATTTGATGATCCCTTTGCTGTTGAGCTTTTAGAATCATCAGATTTCCCTTTTTGTTTTCTTGTATGAATAGCTTTGAAAGTTAGATTTAGAAGTCTTTGCTGCATAGAAACCAGCTTCTTCTTCATCATCACTTTCAGCACAAGAGCTTCCTTCATCACCATTGGAAATAAAGGCACTTCTAACATTCTTAGCTTCATTGAATTGATATGGTGCAATAAGAGCTTTCGCACTCTTCTTTCTGGTTTTCTCATCCAACTCCAATGTGTCTACCTTGGCTACCAATGTATCTAGTCCAATTGCCTTTAGATCAATGGTATTTTTTAACATAGACATAGTTTGTGTCCAACTTTCAGGCAAGGTATGTAGCATCTTTTTGTTCAGTTCCTTATTTCTGTACTTCAACTCAAGAATATTCATCTCAGTAACAAGTTTCATAAATCTGTGGAGTTGTTGAGGGATGGATTCACCCTGAATATGATAGAAAGTTTCATACTGTGAATGCAGGGTATCCTTCCTGATGCTTCTGATTTCATCACTGCCTTCACACAAGGTGTGAAGAATTTTCCACAGTGAGTTGGCTGCTTTGTATGGTTCACATCTAATTAGGAGGTCTTCAGGTAGAGCCATGGTAAGCATACTATATGCCTTGATGTCGACTTTTACTTTCTTGGCATCATTAGGAGACAGATCTTTCAGGCTTATGGGCTGGTTGTTGTCATTATAATCAGGTCCTAAAGTAGGTGGAATGTAAGGACTTTCCGTAAAGGACACCCATAAATTAGAATTTGTATAGTTGATGTGGTTCCTGAATCTGATTTTCCATGTTTTGAAATTAGATTTGTTCTACAACTTCGAAGGTTGATAACCTCCAACCACTGAATTGCTCGTGTTGATTGTCTGTGTTAATAATCAAAATTGTCAGTTGATCAAATATCCTATGAATGTGTAAAAAACAATGCAAATACACTAACACAGCAATAACAAATCACTAATAATATTGATATCAAATAAACTAAGACAAAAATTCCTTGGAATTAATGACTTCTGAGGTGAACGAACTAATTAATAACACATTATTAATTAAATAAGAAGATGGTAAAAATTAGACATATCACTCAATATATTCTCAGTTAATTTGAAATTAAAAATGTTAGATGATGATGGGTTTTGTTCAAACTTGATAGAATAGGCTTGAAATATCACACAATAACACAAATCCACGAATTAAAAGTGATTCTGATGCAAATCGAAATTAATCGAGCAATGGAACAATGAATAATGATCGATATAACAAGATTTTGATGATTTGATAAAACAAACAATCAATTAAAATAATCAAAATGATAGATCAATTGTTCTAGATCAATGAGCACAAGGCTCTGATATCACCTGTGAATCCAAGGGTCGAATCAGGCATTATCAGTTTGATTGAACAAATAAAAATCACGGAATTATCAATATTTGATTTTTAATTTAATTTTTGTGAAATTGAAATCGAATATCAAAGTATAAAACCGAATGAAAATAGAACAATATAATGCAACAAAAGATTGTTTCAATTGTTTTTCAATGATACAAAATCAATTACAATGACTAATGATGCTTTGGTGATCTTGTGATCTCCAATGATGTTCTTGATGTTTTGTTGTTTTTGCTATATTGATTGAATAATTGATTGATATCGTTTTATGAATAAGTGACTAACTATTTTAGTATCGATATCTCTCAATCACGTATTCAATCACATATTGATTGCTATCGATTGCTTATGAATCGACTATCAATAGCGTTTGTATTTTTTATATATCTAATGAGTGCATCCTTGCCCTATATTTATAGACAGAGGGATCCATGGTTTACAATGGAAACTGTAACATTCCTATTTGTGAAGGCTACAACTATAACATTCCTAATATGACAAAAAGCAAGTCTTCAGTAGATGTTGACTTGATGACATCACTTCAGGCAGCTACTTGTGGATCATGTGTTAGTACTTGATGAGTTCTCATGCAAGTTGTTCTTCCGTAGGAAGTTGGTCTTCCACATGAAATTGGTCTTCCGTAGGAATTTGGTCCTTTATTCTTGAACTTCATCCTCAGGAGCAAACTCCCTTCTTTCGTAGCAGCAGCAACTTGACTTCAGAACTTGTTCTTCAGTAGATGTTGAGCTTTCGCAGGAGATCTGCGGATGCACATCACTTGTTCAGATATGCTTCGGAGAACATCTACGGAAGAACAAAATTGTTAATCCGCAGTTGTTCTTTTACTTTGTCAATTTTTCCAAATTGACCAAGTATGATGTTTTCCTACAATCACATAAGATCAACAAAAATAATATTTGGGTTAACATATATTTCAAGCATTATAAAATGATAAAGATTTACAGAATTTTATTGCAAGAAATGATTTATCATCTAAAACTATACAAAAGATCTAGACCTAACAAGCTTCCATCTCTTAAAGCTTCATCTACTTTCTTTGGCTGAATCTGGGATAGAAAGAAAGAGTGCAGACAAACATTTTGATCATGGGTTTGTCCTCTTGTTCTCACCCCAGTTTCAACATCACCAATGATGTTTGTAGTAGGATGTCACTTGTGGATTCTTAGATGATGAATCATTGCAAGTTGATTTAATAGATCCAAATTTGAGAAAGTTATATCTGGTGATTGAGTATCACCTACCACATTAGCACACCCATCAAGTGTGACTTGATCCATATAGTGTGTAACGTCGTTGATGTTGTCTTCAATGGAGTGGTTGTCAGCATCAAGCTATTCTTGATCACTTTCTCCTTCTCCATCTTCTCCTGCATTAGAGATCCCTTCATTTGAGTTTTCTGCCTCATTGCTGGAATTGTTTGGCACCTCAGATGTATAAGCTAGAGAATGTGTTATGTTTGTGCTGACAGGATTTCCACTTGCCGTGTTTGTTACCACTGGTGCTAAAGGAATTTGAACATTTTGTCTTCTCAGCTCAAGTCTTGGATAGGGGTCTTCTGAATATATATTACATATATTTCCTGAAACTTCTTTACAAGATTTGTTAAAACAGTTGGTAACTAAATCAAGATCAAATAGCCAATCAGCACCAAAACCTTTCACACTTGGAGTGTGTTCATTGAAGGTCATATTGGCTGACTATTCAACTACTCTAGTTCTGAGATTGTATACTCTATAAGCCTTAGCTTGAGAATAGTATCCAATGAAATGTCCATCATCTACCTTCTCAGCAAACTAGGCTATGTGATCTTTGGTATTTAAGATAGTGCATGGACATCCAAATGACCTGAGGAAACCAATGAAAGGTCTTCTTTTATGCCATAGTTTATAAGGTGTCTTACCATAAGTTTGGACAACTAAAACACTATTCTACATATAGCAGGCAGTGTGGACTGCCTCTGCCCAGAAGGTCATGTGCAGTTTAGAGTCAGAAAGCATGGTTCTTGGAGCTTCAATAAGTTTCCTATTTCTCCTTTTAGCAACACTATTTTGTTGAGGAGTTCTAGGAGCATTATATTATCTTGAAATACCCTTTTCACCACAAAATGAATAAAGGATTTGGTTCTTGAATTCAGTTCCTTGATCACATCTTATGATCTTAACCTTATGATCACATTGATTCTTAATTTTCAGAATGAAGGATTTCAAGATTTTAGGGGTCTCATCCTTACTTCTAAGAAACAAGACCCAAGTATATCTTATGAAATCATCTGTGATCACATGACACTATGAAGTTCTTCCTAAACTCATTACACTTATGAGGCCAAAAAGATAAATGTGTAATAAGAGAAGGGGGGTAGTGATGGAGTTCATTTCCTTGCCCTGTGTGACACTTTGTGTTGCTTTCCTTTCAGGCATGCAACAAAACGATCATCATTATGAACTCATTCTTTGGGATTCTAGTTATGAAATCATTCTTAATCAGTTTATTCATGTTATTAAAGTTTACAAGGCATATTCTTTTATGCCAAAGGAAAGACTCGTCACTATTTGCTTTGGATAGAAAGCAAGAAACTTCTCTAGAAGGCGAGGTTTATTGCAAATCCATCTTGTAAATGTTCCATTTCCTAGGGGCTCTAAGCAAAATATACTCTTGATGAATGATCACTTCGGGTTTGAGAACAATGCACTCATGATAAGTAAAGAGCATGTTATGTCTCTAGTCACAAAATAGAAATGAACCCAAAAGATTATACTCAAGCTTCTTGACAAAGTTTATCTTCTTAATACTATGTTTATCATCTGTGTCCCTACCCCTTCAAGTAATGTAACCACCGGAATCACCTCCAAAAGCGATTCCCTCCATGAAATTTTTGAAAGTTTTGAAGCAAAGAGCCATTGCCAGTCATATGCTTGGAACAACCACTATCAACGATCCATACATTTCTTTTGGTCTTTAGTTGTTCCTGTACATGAAAAGAGAGTATTAGTTACATTTTGAAACCCAAGCCTTGTTGGTCTTGGGGATATCAAGATGAACTGAAGATATTTCTATAGGCATTGATCCGATATGCAAGCTGATGGGATCCTTGGCTGTTGTTGATGAAGAAACTTCAATCACATGGCCTTCTTTCATCTTCCACACCATCTTTTGAAAATTATACTTGGCTTTCAAAACATCAAAAGTTTTTATGACTTTAGAAATTTTGGAGACTGAACCTTCTGAAACTTTTGCATCCACTGTAGCAGACTTAAGTGCTTTGGAAGCTTTCCTTTCTTCAAAGGCCAAACTTGCTTCTGAATATACTTTTCCACCTATCTTCTTCAGGGCCACCTTGATGCTTCTAAAGGAAAGATTTTCCTTCTGAAACTATTTTCTTATTCTTCTCAGAAGTCTTCTTCTTGTGCATGTGGATGGTTGTCTGAAGATTGTAAATGCAATTCTTAGCATAATGAGTTGTACCACCACACATTATACATTCAATACGCTTTCTTCTAAGAGTCTTGTCTTGAGGAGAAGGTTTGTTTTAATCTTTCTCCAGCTCCTTCTTCATCTTCTTGGATGATGCAGCATGCTTCTAAGTGGAAGCTTGCCTTTAGAGTTGGAAGGTCCAGCCTGTGAGGCAGTGGTGCATAATGTTTCAACCTTCTTTTCTTTTCTGAGATGGCTTGGGCTTGAACTAGGACTCCTGGTACTAGAGTCCTTGGTTAAGTCTTAAATTTTTTTCATTTCAAAACTATCAGTGATGAAAACTTGTTTTTACCTGGGGTTGACGGTAGGCTTGATCACCAGCACTTTCTTTGAACTTTTTTTTGCAGCCCTAATCCAGTTCTATCATGCAGACTTGGCCATCCCTAGTTTCTTCTTCTCTCCAGGGATATAGTGACCCTTCTTAGGGTGAACCTCTTTACTCATTTCTAGTTCACCCTTCAATATACCATATTACTCAATTCATCTTCATCTTTCTCGAGGTTGGGATTAATAGGAGGCAGCTCATCTTCATAAATTCCATACCTTAGTTCTCTGACTGATAGTAATGTGTGTAGAGGAGCTATTTCATTTGATCCAAGTCCCTACCATCCTATAGTTTTTATGCTCATGTTTTAGAGTAGAAATGATTTTCTCTAAGTGTTCTATTCTGAGTTATAGGAGTGGTACATATTAACATTACCAATACATTCAAGAGAGAAAAGATGCTCTGATACCTTTGATTTATCATGATCTGCTATCAGGGCTTGGTTTAGGGAGACATCTTCCAACTGAAAGCTCCAATCAAAAACTCCTTCTTCAACAACAATTGTAGCTTGCTGCTTTAGTTGGTTGGGCTTCTTAGTTCTTGGAGCTCCCTCAGTGTAGTTTGGATTGGATTGTTTATGGCCACCATATGTGCTTGGTGCCTTACACTCCCCAGTAAAGTGGCCCATTTGGTTACAGTTGTAACGCTTTACTTTGATCTTGTCCAACCCAAACTTTCCACTGGACACATTGCTTGGGAACTTCCTCCCTGTCCTCTTGTAGAACTTTTTGGCTCTGTAAGCAAGAAGAGCCATCTACTGGATGATTTCCATGTATTTAAGATCATCTGGATGGATGCAGTCCAGGTCATTAAGGGTGAAGAGAAAGTTTCTAGAACTTTCATCTAACGACACAAAGGCATGAGAAGAGTTGGGCTCTTGGAGTGGACTACCTTGAGTATAGCTTTCTATAGGTGTCTTTGGGAAGGTGATGAAAGGACCCTTTGGTGAGTTGTCAGGGTAGTAGATGAGATGATGTTGTGGTTCTCTACTATCCCTTTCAACCACTTGAAAGGTTGAACTCTTTTGGGTGTTGGATGAGCTGGTAGAAGGAACTTGCATGTTCATCTCCATTTAGTAACTGCTCAGGATACCATACCACTTAGTGAGACTGAGGGTAGAGAGGTTCTCAATTTTCTTGATGGCCACATAGTAGTGTGTCCATTATCTAGTAAGAGAGAACATGAACTTCCACACTATGTCCCTGTTCTCAAGTTTGACTCCAACATCCATTAGAGTATCTACAATCTCAACATACCTAAGTATTGTTGAGTCATAGTTTCACCTGTCTTGTAGGTGATGTTTTCAAACTATGGCTTCATGATGTCTGTCATTTTCTTTTTAGTGTAACATCTGACTCCTAGGTCCAGCTCCAAAGCCTTAAATGTAATTTGAGACTTGTTTCTTTTTTCAAGATTTCATTCGTTTGATGTGCCCTCTTCTTTGTGATTGATTAATTTTGTAATTTAATCTTACCTGTATGATTCTTGCATGACTTGCCTTAGTTTTTAAACTAATTCATAAGGATAGAAAAGACTTGCTACCCTAATAACAACACCAAAATATTAAAATTTAAAGTCTTCATCCGCATTTCTTAGTCTTCATCCGCATTTGTTAGTCTTCATCCTCATTTATTAGTCTTCATCCGCATTTCTTTGGTTGTTCACCTGCATTTCATTGATTTCCATCCGAATTTCTTTGATTTTTCACTTAGGCGCATGACAACTGTTCAGGCGCCCTGAAAATGGGCGCATGAGCACTGTTCAGGCGTTTTTACCACACTTAGAATTTTTTTTAAAAATGTCCGAACCCTTCTAGAAGCATTTGACCCGGTCTGAGCACCTCCAAACCGGCCAATGCATGGGCTGTTGCCATGCATTCGGCCATTTCACCACCCAACCCTCTTCACCTCGGTTCTCCCTAACCCAAACCCACACTCCACCTCTTCCTTTCAGAAACTGAATCCCCACTCCATTTCACCTTTTTCACACTCACTCGAACTCTCTACTCTCGGTTTTTCTCTCTGGGCAAATATTGCAACCAAACCCGAGAACTTTTCAGCTTTCAACCGAGCAGAAACAAGAACTCCCAAGTTTCAAGACTCTCGGATCAACCACTCTTGCACTTTCTAAATCACTCTAATCACGGGTTATTCTTCATGTAAGTTTTCTTGTACCCGAATAACTATTATTGTTGTATCTCTACTTTTCTCTCATTTGAATCCTATTTTCATGTTCAAAGGCAGAAAAACCATGACCCAGTTACTACTTTCATGAAGCTTATAGCTCTACAAAAGGTACACACTTCATCATACTCGTTTACCTTGTGTTTGTGCATTTGAATATACCCGAAAACCCCTTTTCATTGGTTTTCAGGACCATCCAACCATTTGTCCCGAATTTAACCCCCATTCCACACATAAAAACCTATTTAAAACACCTTATAAACATTTTTATAACCTGGACTTATCGATTTCAGAAGGGATTTGGGTGTTTTAACCCGAAATTTCACATTACACATGTAAATTATTGATTTGATACCCCAGCCTTGACCAGGTTTATTTATACTGTTGCATCCATGGGTTTAGTCTGAATTTTCAAAATGTTTGATGATGCTAAAAGGTTATTATTGTGGGTTGGATGATTTGGTTTGGTGTTAGGGACCTTAGAAGCATGTTTAAGGACCCGAATAAGTGATGGAGGTACCTAATAATGGCCTAATCCTTAAAAAGTATTAACAACTGTGTTAGAAACAAAATTTTCAGGACTTATGACTACTAAATCAGTGGCTAAAACCAGACTTGGTGAAATTTTGGGTTAACATGTAAATCCTTATGAACTTATTTAGCTTTAACAAGCCTAACCGGGAGATTTTTGGATGAGATTCTAAAAATAATGTAACGAGCCTAAAAACCAATGAAACCATAATATTTTAGTAAGTTTGAGGACCTCACACTCGTATTTTGATGAAAATATTGAAATGGAAAGAACCAACTTCGGGGTAAAAATTTTAATTTTGGAAACTTGAAGGACTAAAGTGTAAATTCTAAAAAATCAACCATATTTCAGTAAGTTTATGACCAAAAACTATTGTTATACTTACTTTCATGTAAGATTCTGTGGGAAACCAAAAACGGGTCGTATTACGCCAAAAACCCCAACTTTCCTAAAAAGGAAACGTTTCGACACAAATTTTCTAATGGATGTGGTCATTTGTATTTTAAACATATCTTACCTTTGCTCACCCTCCAGATAGTCTAAGAACCTATAGCTTATGCATATATCTTGCTCATAGGGTGCTAGGACCTGAATCTATCTGTGTGAAGAATCTTTGATCTGTGTAAGGTGAGTTTCTAGTGTTCCCTTTTTACTATTGATTTGGGATGAAGCATGCTCTGTTTGAACCAAACTTATTTGAATACTATTATGCGATGCTATTGTATGTTGTGGCTATGGTTAGAACCTGCATCTTTGTATCACAATAATTAATTCTATGTGAACCGCTTGATTATATGGGTAGATCTACTTGGGGAATCCCCCACGTACAGTGCCTTCCGATGAGAAGGGTACCACACTGAGATCCTGCGGGGTCATTGTGGCATGTAACAGGTTTTTATAAGATACTATGGTGTACCACCTGGCAGGTATGGTATACTGTTCTGAGGCTTAATTTCCCCTATGGGTTATACCAGCAACACATGTTTAGAAGAGGCTAGCCGGGGCTGAGTGCAGGGTTGATTGTGATCCCACAACTATGATACTATGTTTTTAAACTTAACTTTGGATTCAATGAGCCCTTTTGTTTTTAAACTTTAAACACTTGAACTCACCAAATTTTTAGTTGACACAAATTCTTTTTGAGCATGTTTCAGGTAATCTTTGATGAGCTTGGATTTTATGAAGACTCTAAAGCTGGCTTAGTACCGTGACTACCCCCTGGCATTACTAGGACTTTTTAAACATTTAAGACATTTGGATTTGTTGGGTGTTAACTTGGATAATTTTTTAATGGACAAAAATTTATGTAATGTAATGCCATTGTGATTTCTCTCCTTGTGTGCTCTTGTGTGGTATGTTTCCGCTTCCATGTATGTTGCCAATCTGCGACGTCACACCCTCTTCTGGGCCCAGGGTGTGACAGATTGGTATCAGAGCCACAGGTTGTAGGGAAATTGGGAATACATTAGTAAACCCTAAGCTACAACCCTGATACCCTAGGACTGTCCTTGTTTTAGAATGTGTTGGAATGAGTGGGTTGGGTAAATTGATGATTACACTTGATCAATGTAATCATGAATTTACCGGACGCGTGAATTCCGACACGATCCCCTATTTGGTGTTAAAAATCTTTTCATTTGCCTGGAAAATATTTTGAGTGAATCTAAACTTTGTTTTATCTCTGCGGTATCCTGTGCTTTCACTATTATGAGATACTACTACCATTGTTACTGCTGTAACTACTATTATGAGATACTATTATCACTATTTCCATGAGCTATGAGAAACCAAATTACTCATGATGATTTTACAGGAACTCAAAGACTCTGGCCAACAACGAAAAAACTCTCGCATTACCTATAGATGAGACCGCCCCTGTAGGACGGCTAAGGAGGGCGACTTCCCCATCTCAATATGAGGAGTACATTAGGCGGTGCAGTCACCCCGGATGGATATCTGTTACATCTGACGACACCGAGCCATCCGAAGATTCATCCCGGACATCTCAGGCGAGTAGCAGGACCCGCTCCAACTCACCTGATGTCGCAGCACCTACCCATTCGTCCATCCCACCTATTGGGAATAGGGGAGCGCGAGTTATCACTAGGCCACGGAAGAGCATTAGACCTGGAGCATCTATCTTATTTAGGATGCCGCCTCCTCCACCTCCTCCTACACCAGCTCCTGCACCGGCACCTCCGATGATGGGACCGCCCAGACGCCAACATCAGGACGAGTTCTCGATACCGCCTAGACGTAGCATGTATGATGGCCCGAGCGTTCTAGCAGGAGATCGCTACTCGTAGTCCAGCCGCCATGCCAGTAACTTTGGTCCTTCTAACCTCGTGCTGAGCAACATACTGAGGACCATTCAGCGCAATGAGCTTGTTGGATCTTATATGCCCCAGACACATACAAGATTGATGTGGTTAGTACGTTATGATCCAAGTCGGGTCATACCCAATAACAAGCTAGGCAAACACCGATAAACATTTATTTGTTGATCATGATCAAGCAAATAAATTATGACACCAATTTAGAAAATGGGTTTTCTGAATTATTGCATTTGAGATAGAACAAATTATATGGATATTTTGTTCATGAGATATCATTTGTAATGTTGTTTAAATAAGTTAAATAACATCAAATATAAGAGTGTTTAAGTTATAAGATTAAAATTGGTTTAATTATATAACTTAATGAGTGATTAACAATGAATTAAAAGGGTGTTTTTCAAAATGGGAGGGAACCCATTTTGCCGCCCCTTGGTGGTTGGCATTGGGATTCCTTTGTCTTGTTTTTATGCAAGACATTTACTTGTTAACCTTGACACTCAACACACTTTCTCTCTCACACATGCAAGCTTCTTCTTCTCCATTTCTCTTCTCCCATTTTCGAACCTGAAGGTTTTGTAAGAAGGATCTTTGGTGTCAACTTCCTAACAAGTTTGGTGCTTTGCAAGAGCTTGTGGGTATACAAGCTTGAGGTCTTCTCTTTTGAAGACTAGACATTCAAGAAACATCATCTTCCTATCTCATCCATATATAACTTCCTTGTTCAAGAAAGGTAGTATTCATGTACATCCTATGGTTGGTTTTGATAGCACTTCTTTTCACATATATATGATCCTTGTTCTTGGGTTTGTTTTCTTGAACATATAAATGTTTATTTTCAGAATATAACACAAGTTTTAAAACCCTTATATCCGCTGCGTTTTGTTGTTTAAATGGTTAAACATCTTTGTTAAAACTTGTAAAAACCCAACAATGGCATCTAGAGCCGGTTATGTGGAAAACTTGCTTCAAAAGTCCAAGAAAAGTTAGTTTTGTTGGACTTTTTCAACCCATTAGGGGCTGTTTTGTTATGGATAAATGAATCCCTTATCTTTCAAAGTTTTATCTTACATGCTTTAGAATAAACCTTGAAAGATTAACATCAAGTGGTGATTGTTTTGTTTGGACTAAACCCTAAAGTTTGGGTTTATGTTGGCCGAAACTTTAAGGGTTAAAAAGGGAGTTCATGGTTGTTCTTGGATGTTGTATTTGATACATATTTTGGTGCATAACATAGCCTTGACCTAATGTGTTTTGGATTTGGATGAATGTGATTGTCATGTTTAGTTTTATTCATTAAAGGGTTGTAATAATAATTTTGGTGTTTGTATCTTTTGGGTTGTAATTTATTTATTCATTGGTTATGTAATAAATAGATTAGGTGCATTTCTTTTATTAGAAAAATTGTATTAGGATATGATTTTGTAAAAGAAGATGCACAAGTTGGAGACTCAAGGAAGATACAAAGGAAGAACTCAAAAGACATGGACACTTGAAGCATTTGGATGCGGATTCGAGTGGGAGTTCTTGGACACATTTTAATGTGTCATTATTAACCCTTAGGAAAGACCTAATGACAACACTTGTGATGGCAAACAAGTGTGGTCACCTTAGTGGCTATGGTTATGCACTTATGATTGAATGGTTGTGCTTGTTTGGTTGTTTTGTTTTATGTTGGATGTTTGATATATGGATATGCATAACTAACAAATTTATAAACATAACAAGCTGAAAATAAATGGTTCTTAATCATTAAGTGGTTAATAAAAGGTTATTAAAAGGATTAATGATTTTAAATAAAAGGGTTTTATTAAAAGAACCATAGGGTACCATGTATTTGAAAGCATGCAAATGCAAGGTACATAGAGTTTTCTAAACTAGAATTATGAAAACTTAAAATGTCTTTTGAAAACAAGTTTATCACCATCCTTTTACACAACACTTAAGTCACTTGAAAACTCTTAATGGGATAAAGGTCACCTAACCATTTTGAGGGAACTTGTGATTTGAGGTGGGAATGCCATATTTGTGGGATAAAGATCACCTAACCACTTATATTGGTAAACTCACATGTGTGTGTAAGTAGGGTAACTTGATTTGCAAACCATGTTAAATGGATCACCTACAATGTGGTTTACAAAAGGTGTTGATGGGATTAACATGCCGACTATACATATGATGTTTAAGTCGATCCCATACCTCTAGAAGTTGCAAAGGGTTGCAATTGTCAAACGTTGACTACCTTGTTAATTTAAATAATGGGATAAAGATCACCTAACCACTATTTAAATGTGACGTTGGATTCTAGAATTTTATTTTGTGTATGACACATAAAAGAAATTTATAATTAAATATGATAATATCGTAAATACTAAAATTGAACCTTGTTAAATTTTGTAGATGGCCACCAACAACAATGAAAATAATGATATTCCATCCGCTCATACCCTATCACTAAGAACCATTCTCCAAAAGGAGCGTCTAAACCATAACAATTTCATTGATTGGTTTCGAAACTTGAGAATTGTTCTCAAGCAAGAGAAACGGTCATATATCTTAGACGATCCGATTCCCGATGAACCCAATGAGGAAGATGAAGAGGCCTACATGAATTGGGTGAAATACACTGAGGACTCGGTCCAAGTGTCTTGCCTCATGTTGGCAAGTATGACTCCGGATCTCCAAAAGGAGTACGAACATCACGGAGCATACGACATGATAACCCAGTTGAAGGAAACGTTCCAGCAACAAGAGGGTAGAGCGCTTCGAAACGGTTCGAGCACTCCATGCATGTCGTATGGATGATACCCAATTGGTCTCGTCTTATGTACTTAAGATGAAGAGCCACATAGACCGCCTCGAAAGGCTGAATTGTCCCGTCTCGAAAGAGTTGGCTACGGATTTGATCCTCAACTCTTTGTCAAAAAGGTTTGACAATTTTGTTATGAATTATAACATGAACGGTTGGGACAAGAACATAACTGAGCTTCACTCTATGCTCAAGACAGCCGAGGCGGCCATGGGTAAAAGGAGTTTACCCGTTCTCACCATCAATGAAGGTGGGAACAAGAAGAGGCCTCACCCCGCATCCAAGGCAAGTGTTGCCAAAGGTAAAGGGTACGTTGGGAGAAAGGGAAAGGGAGTGGTAAAAGTGCCACCACCAAAACCAGCGGAGAAGAAGCAAAAGGTTGCTTCGGATGACCCATGCTTTAAGTGTGGGGAGATAGGACATTGGGCAAGAAATTGTCCTGTCCATCTCAAAGAGTTGAAAGCAAAGAGGGATGCCGGGCAGACCTCAGGTACAATTTTCATGATTCATATTGATCTAAATATAATATCCTCTAACACATGGGTATTGGATACCGGATGTGGGACTCACATTTGCAATTTGTTGCAGGGGTTCAAAAGAAGTAAAAACTTCAAGAAAGGGGATGTTAGCCTCTACATGGGGAATGGGGCAAAAGTTCAAGTTGAAGCCCGAGGGGACTACATCCTGAAGCTTCCAAATGGTTTGGAAGCAATTTTGAACAATGTTTTGTATGCTCCTAGTTTGACTAGGAACATTATTTCAGTTGCACAAAAGACAATATGGTTATGTTTTGATGTTTATTGAAAATGAAATTCATGTTTCTTTAAATAACATCTTTTATTTTAAAGCTACTCCTATTAATGGTATTTATGAATTGGTTCGTGAAAACACATTATATGATAGCTCGTTGTACCAAACCACCACCAAGAAGCTCAAATTAGATTTGAGTGACACCTATCTTTGGCATTGCCGTCTTGGTCATATAAACAAGAAGCGCATACAAACTCTTCAAAAGAATGGTCTTTTAAAAGCAAGTGAATATGATTCATTTGATGTATGTGAATCTTGTTTACAAGGCAAAATGACTAAGGCGCCTTTTAGTGGCAAAACCGAAAGGGCAAAAGATTTATTAGGTATCATACATTCGGATGTATGTGGTCCTTTTAAGCCAATGACTAGGTATAATGAAAGATACTTCATTACCTTCACCGACGACTATAGTAGGTATGGGTATGTGTACTTGTTAAGACACAAAGATGAAGCTTTTGAAATGTTCAAAACCTTCCAAAATGAAGTAGAAAATCAACTCAACAAATCAATAAAAATTCTCCGCACCGATAGAGGAGGTGAATACCTGAGTGATGCTTTTAGAGATCATCTTAGAAGTTGTGGGATTATCTCACAACTATCTCCACCTGGAACACCACAACACAATGGTGTGTCCGAAAGGAGAAATCAAACTCTATTAGATATGGTTCGATCTATGATGGCTGGAAGCTCATTGCCTCTATCATTTTGGGGCTTTGCTTTGCTCTCTGCGGCCCGTATTTTGAATATGGCCCCAACCAAGAAAGTGGAAAGGACACCTTTTGAAATATGGCATGGAAGGGTTCCATCTCTATCATATTTAAAGGTGTGGGGATGTGAGGCTTATGTAAAGACTCCCACCTCAAACAAGTTAGAAAGACGTTCCACTAAGTGTATTTTTATTGGATATCCTAGAGATTCTATGGGATATTATTTCTATGATCCATTGGAACAAAAGGAGTTTGTTGCCAAGAAGGGTGAGTTCTTGGAAGCCAAGTTCCTTATGGAAGGAGCTAGCAGTAGAACAGTGGATCTTGAGGAGGATCAAGAACCACAACCCGATACACGTTTGGTTGACACTAGCACTCAACATGAGGATGTTGAGAATGATCAAATGGTTGATCAATACACACAAAACGTTCGCAAATCTGGTAGAACTAGTAATCCACCTGAAAGATATGGATTTTTCATGGATGGGTGCTATGTGGTTGATTCCGATGAACCAATCACATACCATGATGCAGTGTCCAATTTGGATTGTGACAAATGGCTTGAAGCCATGAATGTTGAGATGCAATCCATGTATGACAACCAAGTGTGGGACTTGGTTGTACCACCTCTTAACTCCAAGGTAGTTGGAAGTAAGTGGGTTTTCAAGAAGAAAACCGATATGCATGGAAACTTGGATACTTATAAAGCTAGACTTGTAGCAAAAGGTTTCACTCAAACTCAAGGGGTTGATTATGATGAGACTTTTTCGCCTGTTGCAATGCTAAAGTCTATTAGGATATTATTTGCCATAGCTGCTCATTATGATTATGAGATTTGGCAAATGGATGTCAAAACCGCTTTTCTAAATGGATATCTTGAGGAAGATGTCTATATGGTTCAGCCTGAAGGTTTTGTCGACCCAAAACATCCTAACAAAGTATGCAAGTTAAAGAAATCAATCTATGGATTGAAGCAAGCGTCAAGAAGTTGGAATCACCGTTTTGATGAAGAGGTAATTAAATTTGGGTTCATCAAAAATGCTGATGAGGCTTGTGTGTATAAAAAGGCTAGTGGGAGCATCATCACTTTCCTAGTATTGTATGTCGATGACATCCTACTATTTGGAAATGACATTCCAACCTTGGAAGGTATAAAAACCTGGCTTGGAAGCTGTTTTTCCATTAAGGATCTTGGTGAAGCCGCCTACATTTTGGGAATAAAGATCTATAGGGATAGATCAAGGCGGTTGATAGGTTTAAATCAAAGTGCATACATTGACAAGATCTTGAAAAGGTTCAAGATGGAGAACTCTAAGAAAGGTACGGTACCTATTCAAAGAGGAACGATATTGAGTACGACTCAATGTCCAAGCTCAAAGGATGAGCAAGATAAAATGAAGGGAATCCCGTATGCGTCTGCTATAGGATCCATCATGTATGCAATGATATGCACTAGGCCGGACGTGTCATGCGCCTTGAGCATGACAAGCCGATACCAGCAAAATCCTGGAAATAGTCATTGGATGGCTGTTAAGAACATACTTAAGTACCTAAGGAGGACTAAAGATATGTTCCTAATCTATGGATCTGGTGAGGAGGAACTCGTGGTAAAAGGTTACACGGATGCGAGTTTCCAAACTGATCGGGATGACTCACGATCACAATCGGGATACATTTTCATCCTAAATGGAGGAGCAGTCTCTTGGAAGAGCTCTAAACAAGATGTGGTGGCATTATCAACTACAGAGTCAGAATACATCGCCGCTTCATTAGCAGCTCAAGAAGCTGCATGGTTGAAGAAATTCATTGCCGATCTAGGGGTTGTCCCTTCCATTCAGGACCCCCTAGAAATTCTTTGTGATAATGAGGGTGCGATTGCTCAAATCAAGGAACCCCGTGCACATCAAAAGACTAGGCACATTGAGCGGAGATTCAACTACATAAGGGATGAAGTTGAAAAGGGAAAAATATGTATTCGCAAAGTTCACACGGATCAAAACATTGCGGATCCACTCACGAAGCTTCTTGAAAAGGCAAAGCATGAGGGTCATACTTGTGCCATGGGACTTCGATATTCTAGTGACTGGATTTGATTTTGTGATCTTGTATTTGGATATTGGAACCTTTTATTACTTGAATGAATTATATGGTTATAATGTTTCAACTAATGTTCCAATTTTGCATGTTTAATCCATGAGTAAATCATTTACTCTAAACGTCCGTAGTCGTTCATACCTGTGGGAACAAGTATGAGGGTAAGACTATTATGAACTTGGATTGGTAGATATTCATTTGGATGAATATATAGCAAAGGGTTGCTGCCAAAGTTCATAGATATTTATGGGATATAAATATTGGACTGACCCGCATCTCAAATATTACTACATGGAATCTTCTTGATTGATCATAAGTAAATTTGAGTAAAGGCGAATATCATTTGGTATCCTCTGACCTGAGATACATATTGGGTCTTGATATTCACCGGGTATTATACTTTGACTTAGTTCTTCGCTGTTCTGAAACATGGCAGTACATAAGACTAAATTCAGGTATAGCACGAGGTGATTGTGAGAGACGTATGTAATCAAGATGGGATTTGTTCCTCTTATTCGTTGAGAGTAAGATGTCTAAGGCCTGCTAAAGTTAAGTCAATGGAGAATGATCATTCTGTGTCTCTAAGATTTAACATGACATCTGTGACAAAAGGATAGATGATTGATTCACCTAAAACATTTTCGAGTAAGATACTTGAAGGGGATGATGTTATTGAATGGCACTTAGTCATACGTATTAAGGGTAGTAAACCGTTGTTAGGCGGTATTTACTGCTTGCATCAATCTTCTATGAATCTTGTGCAAGTGGGAGATTGTTGGATCTTATATGCCCAAGACACATACAAGATTGATGTGGTTAGTACGTTATGATCCAAGTCGGGTCATACCCAATAACAAGCTAGGCAAACACCGATAAACATTTATTTGTTGATCATGATCAAGCAAATAAATTATGACACCAATTTAGAAAATGGGTTTTCTGAATTATTGCATTTGAGATAGAACAAATTATATGGATATTTTGTTCATGAGATATCATTTGTAATGTTGTTTAAATAAGTTAAATAACATCAAATATAAGAGTGTTTAAGTTATAAGATTAAAATTGGTTTAATTATATAACTTAATGAGTGATTAACAATGAATTAAAAGGGTGTTTTTCAAAATGGGAGGGAACCCATTTTGAACCCAATTTCGGCCGCCCCTTGGTGGTTGGCATTGGGATTCCTTTGTCTTGTTTTTATGCAAGACATTTACTTGTTCACCTGACACTCAACACACTTTCTCTCTCACACATGCAAGCTCCTTCTTCTCCATTTCTCTTCTCCCATTTTGGACCTTGAAGGTTTTGTAAGAAGGATCTTTGGTGTCAACTTCCTAACAAGTTTGGTGCTTTGCAAGAGCTTGTGGGTATACAAGCTTGAGGTCTTCTCTTTTGAAGACTAGACATTCAAGAAACATCATCTTCCTCATCTCATCCGTATCTAACTTCCTTGTTCAAGAAAGGTAGTATTCATGTACATCCTATGGTTGGTTTTGATAGCACTTCTTTTCACATATATATGATCCTTGTTCTTGGGTTTGTTTTCTTGAACATATAAATGTTTATTTTCAGAATATAACACAAGTTTTAAACCCTTATATCCGCTGCGTTTTGTTGTTTAAATGGTTAAACATCTTTGTTAAAACTTGTAAAAACCCAACAGAGCTCACACTCTAGCACGCCACGCGGACCTTGCAGTCCGCCAATTTCAGCACTAATGGCGTCCCATGGTGTCCAACGCTTGGAGCAAGAACAAAAGAAGGGGTCAGGCTGGTTCGGGTGGTTAAAGAGAGATGGCAATAGTGATGGACTGATGTTGATTATTGAATGATGCTACCATTATGAGAAACTATTGATTTCTGACACTATTTTTGGGGGTGATGACACCTTCCACCTTGTATTGCTACGAAACTATTGACTCTGTTTGATGCTTGTTTTACTATCTACGATTGAACTTCTTTTATGATACTACCTTATCCATTGCAGGTTGCCTGATTTGGGTTATGCATTAGTATATTCTAGGGATCTAATGTGATTGCCTTTTTGAATTGCTAATTGACTCTATGAATATATGAGACTATGTATGATTCACTATGTGTTTTGAGTGTCATCGTGTGTTTTGTGGAGCGACCTTAGGGAGTCAGTTGGTGTGTGGGATACTCGAAACAAAATTTTTGAGACACTAAATGAGTTTATCTAAGATTGACACCAGAATGCCGCCTAGAGGGGAAACACGCAGAGGAAGAAATAGGGGTGTTGGACGCCCCAGGGGTCGAGGTGAGAACCGACCACCCACTCCACCTAGGGCCGACCCTGAGGAAATACTAACCTTGAAAAATGATAAAAGGATCGCTAACTTGGGGGCCCAACAAATTGCAAATGCTATCCCCACCATCATCGTGCAAACAAAATGCTGATCGGGGAAATACAACCCGGAATGATGAACCCGGAAACAATTTGGGAGATGCTGAGAATGCTGAAGAGGTAAGAACCGGGTGTTCTTACAAAAATTTCATGTCATGCAAGCCAAAAGACTTCTTCGGCACTGAGGGAGCAATAGACACCTACCGCTGGCTGGATGAAATGGAAGTTATGCTGGATATAAGCAAGTGCAAGAACGAGCATATGGTCAGGTTTGCCTCACAATCCCTAAAGGGACCAGCACTAGAATGGTGGAAGACGGTCGTTCAGTCAAAGGGCAAGGATGCAGCCGGCCGCATGAAATGGTCAGTATTTTGAGAACTGATGACCGGTAAGTACTGTCTGATGAACCAGCTGGAGAGGCTTGAGGCGGAATTTCTGAGCCTGGAAATGAGGGGCTCGAACTACACAGAATATATCAATCGATTCTCAGCTCTATCCAGACTTGTGCCTCACTTGGTACCACCTGAATCTAAAGGCGTAGTCCGATTTATCTGGGGTCTGCATCCCAGAGTCAGAAGCATTGTCCAGTCTGGTAGACCTACAACCCTCTAATCAGCCGTCGATCTTACTGGCAGCTTAACGGACGACCTGACCAGGGCCGGATGGACGGATCAGCGGAGGAATGAGGATAAGAAGAGGTTAACGGGCTAGAAGAGAAGGTGGATCGATGTTAGAAGGGCCAGTGGCAGTGGTAGTAGCTCAAACAGGAGGGCCGATGAAAAGGCAAGACGTGATGAACAAGGGGCAAGAGGCCAAAGGCTGTATGTAGGTACCAACCTCTTATGCACCAAATGCAAACTGCACCACCAAGGGGAATGAAATCCGATGCCCTGTTTTAGGTGCAAACAAACTAGCCACCTGATAAAGGATTGTACTTTCGAGCCCGGGAAGTAATGCTACGAATGCGGGGATCCGGGACACATGCAAAACAAGTGTCCCAAGCTGGCAAGAGACAAGGATGCTAGGCCTAACAAGCCTAATAGGAGAGCATTTGTAATGGGCCCCAATGGTGCCCGCAAGGACCCTGACGTGGTAAAAGGTACGTTCCTCATTAAGAACCACCCTGCTACTGTTTTGTTTGATACTGGGGCAACTGGAAGTTTTGTTTCTACTACCTTTAGACATTTAATTGATTCGGAACTTTATACTCTAGCTGATGCTTACATGGTAGAATTAGCCGATGGCAAGATAATAGAAACCAGTGAAATTATCAAGGGTTGCACGATAGAGTTAGAGGGTAGCCCGTTTAAAATAGACTTGATGCCTATTACGCTAGGAGGATTTGATGTAGTCATGGGAATGGATTGGTTAGCAAAATATAAGGCTCTAATTGTGTGTGGTGAACGCTTGCTTAGAATACCTTTAACTGACAGAAGCACGCTAACGATCCATGGTGACAGAAACGACACGGTTTACCCCATGATTTCTCACCTAAAGGCTACTAAGAGCCTCCGCAAGGGATGCTCACCCTTCATAGTCTACGTAATGAAAGCAAAAGAGGAAAAGAAAATCGAAGATATACCGGTGGTGGCCGAGTACCTAGAAGTTTTTCCTGAGGACCTACCAGGACTCCCTCCGACTAGACAGGTCGAATTCCAAATAGATCTAGTGCCTGGTACCGCACCAATGGCCAAGGCACCCTACCGACTCGCTCCACCTAAGATGAAGGAGCTAATGTTGCAAATCCAAGAATTACTGGATAAGGGATTTATTCGGCCAAGTGTTTCTCCGTGGGGTGCACTGGTATTGTTCGTTAAGAAGAAGGATGGGACCCTGTGAATGTGTATTGACTATCGCGATCTTAACAAGCTTCCAATCAAGAATCGCTATCCTCTCCTAAGAATTGATGACTTGTTCGACCAACTGTAAGGAGCCAGCTACTTCTCCAAAATAGACTTAAGATCGGGGTATCACCAACTAAAGGTGAGAGAAGAAGATGTACCCAAGACAGCTTTTCGAACGAGGTATGGACACTATGAATACTTAGTCATGCCCTTCGGACTGACCAATGCACCCGCCGCATTCATGGATTTCATGAACCGAGTGTGTCATCCATACCTAGACAAATTTGTCATTGTGTTTATTGATGACATCCTGATCTACTCTCGTAGCCAAGAAGAGCACGTGAAGCACCTCAGGTTGATTCTTGAACTGCTCAAGAATGAACAGCTTTATGCACAATTCTCCAAATGTGAGTTTTGGATGCGCGAAATCCAGTTTTTAGGGCATGTGGTGAACAAAGAGGGAATTCAAGTAGACCCGTCAAAGATTGAAGCCGTTAAAAACTGGAAAATCCCTGAAACCCCTACAGAGATAAGGCAATTTCTTGGTTTAGCTAGATACTACTGAAGGTTTATTAAGGACTTCTCCCGAATTCTACAGCCATTGACCACACTAACCAAAAAGAATGCAATCTTCACATGGGGTAAAGAATAGAATGACGCATACAAATTACTCAAGGAGAAGCTGTGTAGTGCACCTATCCTCTTCCTACCTGAAGGCATTGATGATTTTGTAGTCTATTGTGATGCCTCGCGTCAAGGACTGGGATGTGTGTTGATCCAGCCAGATAAGGTGATTGCTTACGCGTCCAGATTATTGAATGATCATGAGAGAAACCATACTACCCACGTTCTAGAATTAGGTACCATTGTGTTTGCCCTCAAGATATGGAGACACTACCTTTACCGTACCAAATGCGTCATCTACACTGACCATAAAAGTCTACAACACATTCTGGATCAAAAGATGCTAAATATGCGCCAACGAAGGTGGGTAGAACTGCTGAGCGATTATGAATGCGAGATTCGCTACCACCCAGGAAAGGCCAATGTGGTAGCTGATGCTCTAAGTAGGAAGGAAAGGGAGAAACCCCTTCGTGTCCATGCTTTGAGAATGAGCATGTACACCAGTCTTACCGCTAGATTGATAGAAGCACAAAAGGAAGCCTTGAGCAAGGACAAACTAGCGGAAGAAATGCTAACAGGAATGGAAAAACGTTAGGAATTGTGTAGTGACGGGCTGTATAAGCACGGGGGAAGAACCTAGATACCGAAACACTGGGGAATTAGAGAGATAGTCCTGGATGAGGCATACAAATCTAGATACTCCGTTCATCCAGGAAGTGACAAAATGCATTAGGACTTGAGGGTTCTTTTCTGGTGGCCTGGGTTAAAGAAATCCATTGCCACCTATATGGGGAAATGCCTGACGTGTGCGATGGTAAAGGCCGAGAACCAAAAGCCATCAGGAACCTTACAGCAGCCCGAAATCCCTAAGTGGAAATGGGATAACATTACGATGGGCTTCGTTACAAAGTTGGCATTTCCTAGACTGACCAAATCAGCTCATTTCCTACCCATACAAGAAGACTACGATTTACCGAAGTTAGTGCAACTGTACATCGATGAGATAGTAACAAGACATGGAGTGCCCCTATCGATTATCTCGGACCATGATAGTCGTTTCACTTCATGATTCTGGAAGTCTCTCCAATAAGCTTTGGGGACACGTTTTAACTTAAGCATCGCATACCACCCTCAAACTGATGGGCAAAGTGAAAGAACCATTCAAACATTGGAGGACATGTTGAGAGCTTGCGTGATTGATTTAGGGGGAAGTTGGGATAACCACCTTCCTCTAGTGGAATTCTCCTACAATATAGCTACCCCGCAGGTTTAAAAGTAGCTCCCTATGAAGGCTTGTATGGCAGAAAGTGCCGGTCACCTTTGAGCTGGAATAAAATTGGTGATAGCCAAATAATGGGGCCTGATATTGTAATGGAGACCACGGATAAAGTATTCAAGATTAAGGAAGATTAAGAACAGCCAGGGATCGTCAAAAGAAGTACGCCGATAGAAGGCGGAAGCCCCTAGAATTTCAAGTGGGCGATAGAGTGATGCTAAAAGTGGCGCCATGGAAAGGCACGGTGAGATTTGGCAAGAAGGGCAAATTAAGTCCAAGATAATTGGACTATTTGAAATCTTATTGAGAGTTGGCTCGGTAGCATACCAATTAAAGCTACCCTAAGAGTTGAGCTACGTACATGACACTTTTCATGTGTCAAACTTGAAGAAGTGTTTCATAGACAAGGCCTTGGAACTTCCATTGGAAGATGCCAAAATCACTAATGAGTTGAAGTTTGTGGAAGAGCCCATAGAGATTACTGACCGACTGGTCCAGAAACTTAGACGAAGTCATATACCCTAAGTCAAAGTAAGATGGAACTCTAGGCGAGGACCCGAATTTACATGGGAACGAGAAGATATGATGAGGAAGGAGTATCCACACCTCTTTAAGCCTACTCGTCCAGAATCTAATCGATCCTAAACGGTGGGTGAATGTAACAACTGACTCCTAGGTCCAACTCCAAAGCCTTAAATGTAATTTGAGACTTGTTTCTTTTTTCAAGATTTCATTCGTTTGATGTACCCTCTTCTTTGTGATTGATTAATTTTGTAATTTAATCTTACCTGTATGATTCTTGCATGACTTGCCTTAGTCTTTAAACTAATTCATAAGGATAGAAGAGACTTGCTACCCTAATAACAACACCAAAATATTAAAAATTTAAAGTCTTCATCCGCATTTCTTAGTCTTCATCTGCATTTGTTAGTCTTCATCCGCATTTCTTAGTCTTCAACCGCATTTCTTAGTCTTCATCCACATTTCTTTGGTTGTTCACCCGCATTTCATTGATTTCCATCCGCAATTCTTTGATTTTTCACTCAGGCACATGACAACTGTTCAGGCACCCTGAAAGTGGGCGAATGAGCACTGTTTGGGCATTTTTGCCACACTTAGCATTTTTTAATAAATGTCCGAACCCTTTTAGAAGCATTTGACCCGGTCTGCACACCTCCAAACCGGCCAATGCATGGACTGTTGCCATGCATTTCGCCATTTCCCCACCCAACCCTCTTTACCTCGTTCTCCCTAACCCAAACCCACACTCCACCTCTTCCTTTCAAAAACCAAATCCCCACTCCATTCCTCCTCTTTCACACTCACCCGAACTCTCTACTCTCGGTTTTTCTCTCTCGGCAAATATTGCAACCAAACCCGAGAATGTTTTAGCTTTCAACCGAGCAGAAACAAGAACTCCCAAGTTTCAGGACTCTCGGAACAACCACGCTTGCACTTTCTGAATCACTCTAATCACGGGTTATTCTTCGTGTAAGTTTTCTTGTACCCGAACAACTATTATTGTTGTATCTCTACTTTTCTCTCCTTTGAATCCTATTTTCTTGTTCAAAGGCAGAAAAACCACAACCCAGTTACTGCTTTCGTGAAGCTTACTGCTCTACAAAAGGTACACACTTCATCATACTTGTTTACCTTGTGTTTGTGCAGTTGAATCTACCCAAAAACCCCTTTTCATGGTTTTCAAGACCATCCAACAATCTGTCCCGAATCTAACCCCCATTCCACACTTAAAACCTGTTTAAAACACCTTATAAAC
This sequence comes from Flaveria sonorensis, assembly GCA_025506505.1. NCBI lineage: Eukaryota > Viridiplantae > Streptophyta > Magnoliopsida > Asterales > Asteraceae > Flaveria > Flaveria sonorensis. The sequence continues at coordinate 28,362,990 of CM046435.1, read as the reverse complement.
ATTTTTAAAACCTAGACTTATCGATTTCAAAAGGGATTTGGGTGTTTTAACCTGAAATTTCATATTACACATGTGTAAATTATTGCTCTGATACCCCAGCCTTGACCAAGTTTATTTATACTGTTGCATCCATGGGTATAGTCTGAATTTTCAGAATGTTTGATGATGCTAAAAGGTTATTATTGTGGGTTGGATGATTTGGTTTTGTGTTATGGACCTTATAAGCTTGTTTAAGGACCCGAATAGGTGATGGAGGTACCTAATAATGGCCAAATCCTTAAAAAGTATTAACAACTTGTTAGAAATAAAATTTACAGGCCTTATGACTAATAAATCAGTGGCTAAAACCAGACTTGGTGAAATTGTTGGGTTAACATGTAAATCTTTATGAACTTATTTAGCTTTAACAAGCCTAACCTGGAGATTTTGGATGAGATTCTAAAAATAATGTAACGAGCCTAAAAACCAATGAACCCATAATATTTCAGTAAGTTTGAGGACCTCAAACTCGTATTTGATGAAAAGATTTGAAATGGAAAGAACCAACTTCGGGGTAAAAATTTTAATTTTGGAAACTTGAAGGACTAAAGTGTAAATTCTAAACAATCGACCATATTTCAGTTTGTTTATGACCAAAAACTATTGTTATACTTACTTTCATCTAAGATTCTATGGGAAACCAAAAACGAGCCGTATTACGCCAAAAACCCCAACTTTCCTATAAAGGAAACTTTTCGACACAAATTTTCTAAGGGATGTGGTCATATGTATTTTTAAACATATCTTACCTTTGCTCACCCTCCTGATAGTCTAAGTACCTATAGCTTATGCATATATCTTGCTCAAAGGGTGCTAGGACCTGAATCTATCTGTGTGAAGAATCTTTGATCTATCTAAGGTGAGTTTCTAGTGTTCCCTTTTTACTATTGATTTGGGATGAAGCATGCTCTGTTTGAACCAAACTTATTTGATACTATTATGGGATGCTATTATATGTTGTGGCTATGGTTAGAACCTGCATCTTTGTATCACAATCATTAATTCTATGTGAACCGCTTGATTATATGGGTAGATCTACTTGGGGAATCCCCCACGCACAGTGCCTTCCGATGAGAAGGGTACCACACTGAGATCCTGCGGGGTTGTTGTGGCATGTAATAGGTTTTTATAAGATACTATGGTGTACCATCGGGCAGGTATGGTATAGTGTTCTGAGGCTCAGTTTCCCCTATGGGATATACCGGCAACACAAGTTTAGAAGAGGCTAGCTGGGACTGAGTGCAGGGTTGATTGTGATCCCATAACTGTGATACTATGTTTTTAAACTTAACTTTGGATTCAATGAGCCCTTTCATTTTAAACTTTAAACATTTGAACTCACCAACTTTTTAGTTGACACAAATTCTTTTTGAGCATGTTTCAGGTAATCCTTGATGAGCTTGGATTTTATGAAGACTCTAAAGTTGGCTTAGTACCGTGACTACCCCCTGGCATTACTAGGACTTTTAAAACATTTGAGACATTTGGATTTGTTGGGTGTTAACTTTGGTAATTTTGTAATGGACAAAAACTTATGTAATGTAATGCCATTGTGATTTCTTTCCTTATGTGCTCTTGTGTGGTTTGTTTCCGCTGCCATGTATGTTGCTAATCTGCGACGTCCTACCATCTTCTGGGCCTGGGGTGTAACATTTAGCTTCCTCAGATCATTCATACATCAACTTCAGTGCATCTCAGAGTTCTTTTGCACTCTTGCACTTCTTGAATCCTCTCTAGATGGAGTTGGAAGAGCAGTTTTAAGAGCGGTGATGGCATTCTGATCAATGTTTTTTTTTTCTTCCAGTCTTCTTTAAAATAATCACCACTTCTTGTGTAACGCCCCGTTCCCGGAGACCTCACAGTTGGACATTCACAGCACTATTTATAAAACATTTCATAATTCATTATCACAATGCAGCGGAATTTAAACATTTAAAAGCCGTTCATTTATTTATAAACGTTGTTGCTAAGTAATACATGTTTGGTACAGTTACAAAAGATCATTAGTTTGCATTACAAAACAACAACATTATATTCAAGAATGGATGTCAGCCTTGCCCCAACGAGTAGCCTCCCCGACTGCCATCCTCAGCAAATTACCTGCCAACTGAATACGCATAAAAGTCAGCTTTGCTGAGTGAGTTCTAGTTTTAAAATCATAAAAATATCTTGATAGATTTGTATACAAAATACCTCTTAAAAAAATTATCTTATCTTTCTTTCAGATTTGATCACACATCATACATACAAATCATATACATTTACATCATCACGATTCTCTTTCTTGCTTATTTATTATTATCTTTCACTGTCGATATGGATCAAAGTGGTATACCCTCCATATAATGTGCATAAACCTGGTACTGGGCCTTGAAGTCTATAAATAGACTCCATTCGTGGTGCACATATGCTGACTCCAGTAGCGGGGCAGCAACAGTGGTCCCCTCAGTCTTAAAGATTGACCTGACCCTGTGTACATCTTTTCGGTTAGCTAAACCGTACACAGTTGAGCTAACGATGACATGGTCGTGCACCTCCTGTAAATTTTTACTTGCAAGTCTTTTCATTCTTTATGTTTCACTTTTCGTTAATATTAGTATTTCACTTGATGAATAATAATACTTTATGATCATAGGCAATCCACATAAAGTCACATGTTAATATCATGATAGGCACATAAGGACAGCCCACAACATGCATAAGATAATCAAATAAAAGCATCAAGTCAACCATGGTCAAACCCTAATTTCTAATCTTCCAAAATCCCAGAAAATTCCTTAAGTCCTAAAGAAATGCGGATGAACAAAACCAATGCGGGTGAACAAAACTAATGTGGGTGAACAAAACTAATGCGGGTGAACAAAAACTAATGCGGGTGTACAACTTGCAAATGCGGATGAACAACTTGCAAATGCGGATAAACAACTTGCAAATGCGGGTGAACAGTTGGTAATTATTCTCTTAAAAGCATAGAACCGGGGTCATAGAACTCACCTAGTGTAGCAAACAAGCAAAACTCCTTCGAACCTGATTGTACACGAGTTCAAACACCTAAACAAGCAAACAACCAACCAAAGCACATACAACACTTAGAAATCGGTTTCTAAGGTGGAAAACCTCAAAGAACCGAGCCAAACATCAACAAAAAGCCACTAACCTTGAAGATTTCAGTTCTAATTCCTTCTTGGAACCGAGAGAGCTGGTCTGCAGCTTTCTTTCTTCTTCTTTTCGGTCGAACAACAGTAACAGCAAGATGATATGGGCGGCCATGCCCATATAAAGTGCATTTTGACTTTTTGGTTTTATTTACACAAAGCACCCCTCAACTTTGCCTTCTTTTTATTTTCTTCAAATACTTGTCTTTCCTTTTTTTTTTTTTTTGACCGAGGTTTCGGGTGTTACAAGTCTACCCCCCTTAAAGAGGTTTCGTTCTCGAAACCTGTCACTCTTTGAATAACTGTGGGTAATGTCGTCTCATCTCTTCTTCAGTCTCCCACGTAGACTCAGAACCCTTTCGGTGTTTCCACTGCACCCGCACAAGTGGAACCACTTTATTCCTCAACCTCTTCTCCTTTCGATCGACGACTGCCACTGGTTGCTCCACATAATTGAGCTGTTCATCCACTTCAATATCATCCAATGGTACAATTATATCTTCGTCGGCTAAGCATTTTCTTAGATGACATACATGGAATGTCGTGTGAATTCCACTTAACTCCTCAGGCAATTCTAATCGATAGGCTACCTCCCCTACTCGTGCAACGATTGGGAAAGGCCCTATGTATCTCGGGCTCAGCTTGCCCCTCTTCCGGAACCTGATGATCCCTTTCCAAGGTGAGACCTTCAACATGACTCTATCACCCACGTTGAATTCAATTGGTCTATGCCTTTTGTCGGCATACGACTTCTGCCTATCTTTCGCCGCCTTCATAAAGGCTTTGATCTTTTGCAACTTTTCAGTCATAGCCTTGATCACTTCGATGCTTCCCAATTCTTTCTGCCCAATGTTCCCCCAACACACTGGCGTTCTACACCTCCTACCGTACAACATCTCATATGGCGGCATACCGATACTGGCATGATAACTGTTGTTGTACGAGAACTCTGCTAACGATAAGTGATCATCCCAATTTCCCCCAAAGTCGATCACGCAAGCACGAAGCATATCCTTAAGCGTTTGGATCGTCCTCTCTGACTGACTGTTTGTTTGAGGATGGTAAGCCGTGCTAATATGTAGCCTCGTCCCCATGGCATCTTGAAATCTCTTCCAGAACTTCGACGTGAACCGGGTGTCACGATCCGACATGATAGACACCGGCATACCATGACGAGCTACAATCTCTTTGATGAACAGATCCGCCAATCTCTCAGAGGAATACGTCTCGCGGATCGGTAGGAAGGAAGCACTCTTTGTCAACCGATCAACTATCACCCAAATAGCATCGTACTCCCTTGTAGTACGGGGTAGCTTCGTGATAAAATCCATAGTGATGTGCTCCCACTTCCACTCCGGTATATCAAATGGTTGAATCTTCCCGTATGGTTTCTGATGTTCTGCCTTCACTTGCAAGCAAGTAAGGCACTTACTTACATACTCTACCATGTCACGTTTCATACCCGGCCACCAGTAGTCTTTCTTCATGTCTTGATACATATTGGTAGCACCGGGATGAATGGAGTATCGAGTTTTATGAGCTTCGTCCATAATTCGCCCACGTAGATTCCCATATCGAGGAATCCACATTTGGCCAAAGCGGGTTTTAACACCGTGGGTATTCTCCCCCAATTCTGCTACTAGACCTCTCATTCGTTCGGAGTTGAGGCGATCTTCTTATAACGCCTCATTTTGAAACTCTTTAACTTGCGTTATCATATCTGAGGTCATCACCAACTGATACGCCTTTACCCGAATCGGTTCGGGTCTCTCCTTCCGGCTAAGGGCATCGGCCACTATGTTGTCCTTGCCCGGGTGGTAATGGATTTCGTAATCCTAGTCTTTGATCAACTCTAACCACCTTATCTGCCTCATTTTGATATCTTTCTACTCGAAGAAGTATTTCAAGCTCTTATGATCCGTGAAGATTATGCACTTGGTCCCGTATAAATAGTGCCTCCAAATCTTCAACGCAAAGACCACCGCAGTCAATTCTAAATCATGAGTGGGGTAATTAACTATGTGGGTCTTTAAATGTCAGGACGTGTAAGCTATCACTCGTCCACATTGCATTAGCACGCAACCCAGTCCCGAATAAGATGCATCTGAATACACCACTAAGTCTTCACTTCCTTTGGGCAATGTTAAGACAGGAGCATGAGTTAATTTTGCCTTTAACTCCTCAAAAGCATCCTCTTGTTCCCGACCCCACACGAACTTCACATCCTTATGGGTCAGCTTAGTCAAAGGTGAGGCTATCTTGGAAAAGTCTTGAATGAACCTTCGGTAATAACCCGCCAAACCCAAGAAACTGCGAATCTCGGATGGCGTCTTTGGTGACTTCCATTGCATCACTGCCTCAACCTTTGATGGGTCCACCAGAATTCCTTCGGTATTCACCACATGACCCAGAAATTGAACCTCGCGTAACCAGAAAGCACACTTAGAGAATTCAGCATTTAACTTTTCTCTCCTAAGTGTCTTTAACACTTCACGTATGTGGCCGGCATGTTCTTCTTTGCTCTTTGAATAAATGAAGATATCATCAATGAACACAATCACTGATTTATCCAACATTGGTCGGCACACTCGATTCATCAAATCCATAAAGGTAGCTGGCGCGTTGGTTAAACCGAAAGACATAACGAGGAACTTGTAATGTCCATAACGCGTGCGAAAAGCTGTCTTAGGAATGTCTTGCTCCTTCACCTTCAACTGATGATAACTTGATTGGAGTTCTATTCGGGAAAACCAACTGGCACGTTGAAGCTGGTCAAACAGGTCATCAATCCTTGGTAGGGGGTATCTGTTCTTCACTGTCAACTTGTTTAATTCATGGTAGTGTATACACATCCTCATACTACCATCCTTTTTCATTATGAATAATACCGGAGCACCCTAAGGAGAGATACTCGGTCTAATAAACCCCTTGTCCATTAGTTCCTGTAGCTGATCCATCAATTCTTTCATCTCGGTCGGAGCTAACCGATACGGTGCTTTGGCAACGGGTTGAGCACCGGGTATCAGGTCAATCTGAAATTCAATCTTGCGGTCCGGTGGCACACCTGGTAAGTCTTCTCGGAACACGTCTAGGAAATCACACACAACGGGCACTTCTGACACTTGTGGTATCGACGCATCTACATCCTTTACATACGCCAGGTAGGCACTACATCCCCGTCTCATGCATTTCTCTGCCACCCCATTGATATCACCTTCGGGACCGTAGTGACACGATAACCATAAACCGTCACCGCACTTCCATCGGTGCAACTAATCGAATCATCTTCTTCTAACACACGATGTTCGCCTCATAGGCTGCTAACCAATCCATCCCTAGTACTACATCAAATCTGCCTAGGGGCATCACATATAGCTTAGCAGAGAACTTATGGCCTTCTAGTTCCATGTCGTAGCTTTCCATAATATCAGAGATTCTGGTAGATTTACAAATATCAGTTTCTACGTCAAACGGTTCATCGATGCTCCTACTACTAACAGGCAATTTAGCACAGAAGGCAGCAGATATAAAAATCCTACTAGCACCAGAATCAATAGTACAGAGGTACAAGTTTGGTTTACTAAGAACACACCTGACACGACATCGGGGTCTACCCTGGCTTCCTCTCGGGTCATCGTGAAGGCTCCTGCACTTGCCCTCTGCCCTCCTTCTTCCGGCCTCTTCTTCAACCCAGAAATTTCAGCCCTTCACTTCTTGCAATCCTTGTTCATATGGCTGATTTCACCAGAGTTAAAGCACCGTGGGGCTCCACACATCTTTGAAATATGACCAGGCTTGCCACATTTGTAGCATACATTCATTCCCAAGCGGCATTCCCTGCTATGTTCCTTCTTACACTTATCACACCGCTTCAACCCGAGCTTGCAGTAACCACTCGGCGATCATCCACCCTCGGCCTCTTAATGTTCAGGGTGAAACCACCACGCCCGAATCTCTTCCCGTTCCAACTCCTATTATTACCACCCGTCTTCTTCACCTCCACCACCTCCACTTCTCTTTCATCATACATTCTCCTAGCTAAATCTACCGCCGACCTAAAAGTGCTCGGTCGGAAGCTATCAAGTGCCTACGGATGTTAGCAGGCAACCCCTGAATATACCGCTTGATCTTTCTTGAAGCCGGTGTAACTTGATCGGGCACCAGTCTTGCCATGTCGTTGAGCTTAGTCGTATACTGCTGGTGTGTCATGGTTCCCGCTTCCAGCTGTAGGAACTCCCTCTCAATCTTGTCGAGTTCTTGATGAAGACAGAATTTCTCAATCACTAACTTTATCAGTTCACTCCATCTTATCCTCCCGATAGCCCTGTTGCCCTCGGCTTGGATAATATTGTCCCACCAACATAGAGCTGAGTCAACAAATGAGTTAGTGGCAAATTTCACCTTCTGATTCTCCCTGCACTCACTAATATTCAAAACTGCCTCCATCTCTCTAACCCAGCGGTGGGTAGTAGCAGCGTTACCGTTGCCGTCAAAAGTAGGGGGTTTACACCGTCAGAATGCCCCGTAGCTGCATCCCCTCGCGGTTTCCCGCACCTCTACATCTTCTTCATCACTTGAGGCTCCCCTTTCAACATTCATCTCCTCATCATCATCATGATCTCCCTCATTCTCCCTCCTCCCAGCAGCAGCCCTTCTCTCTTCTTCCTTCTCTTTCCTCTCATCCTTCCTAACGGCCCGGATCACCTCAGTCATGACAGATGGTAGGATCGTCTGCATGACTTGGTGAACCTCCTCCACCACTGCCTCTTTCACTGAGGCCCTCAAATTGGCACTCTCATCCACTCCCTCTGGGTGATGAAGCTCAGGCTCAGCAGGAACCATCTCTGCAGTTCTCGTCTTGTTCTTTGCGGCCTGGGGTCTACCAGCACGACCACCCCGTACTCCACCCCTAGAAGCCTTAGATGATCTACCTCCAACCATCCTCTAACACTATAAGATTCAAACACTCACACGGTCATTCAAGGTAATAGCTCAGTTAATGTTAAGTATAGTAAGACCCTAATTACAGTGGTCAGTTGTGATTAGCCACTTACTTTACTCTTCGTTCCCCGAGCATTTCTTATCCTGACTACATTAGTATTCAAATCTACTAAAGCACATAGATCAAATAGTATGCGCACATAATACCGGTTATCATAATGAAAAGAAATACCTAATGGCACGTAGCTACTCAGGATGGCATCCCTCCATTCGGTCCCATTTTCAGTTTAGGTTTAGGTCTTTGAAAATATTTACCCATTTCTCTTAAACTTTGGCTTTGATACCAACTTGTAAGGCCCCGTTCCCGGAGACCTCACAGTTGGACATTCATAGCACTATTTATAAAACATTTCATAATTCATTATCACAATGCAGCGGAATTTAAACATTTAAAAGCCGTTCATTTATTTATAAACGATGTTGCTAAGTAATACATGTTTGGTACAGTTACAAAAGATCATTAGTTTGCATTACAAAACAACAACATTATATTCAAGAATGGATGTCAGCCTTGCCCCAACGAGTAGCCTCCCCAAGTGCCATCCTCAGCAAATTACCTGCCAACTGAAAACGCATAAAAGTCAGCTTTGCTGAGTGAGTTCTAGTTTTAAAATCATAAAAATATCTTGATAGATTTGTATACAAAATACTTCTTAAAAAAATATCTTATCTTTCTTTCGGATGTGATCACACATCATACATACAAATCATATCCATTTACATCATCATGATTCTCTTACTTGCTTATTTATTATTATCTTTCACTGTCGATATGGACCAAAGTGCTATACCCCCCATATAATACGCATAAACCTGGTACTGGGCCTTGAAGTCTATAAATAGACTCCATCCATGGTGCACATATGCTGATTCCAGTACCGGGGCAGCAATAGTGGTCCCCTCAATCTTAAAGGTTGACCCTGTGTACATCTTTTCGGTTAGCTAAACCGTACACAGTTGAGCTAACGATGACATGGTCGTGCACCTCCTGTAAATTTTTACTTGCAAGTCTTTTCATTCTTTATGTTTCACTTTTTCGTTAATATTAGTATTTCACTTGATGAATAATAATACTTTATGATCATAGGCAATCCACATAAAGTCACATGTTAATATCATGATAGGCACATAAGGACAGCCCACAACATGCATAAGATAATCAAATAAAAGCATCAAGTCAACCATGGTCAAACCCTAATTTCTAATCTTCCAAAATCCCAGAAAATTCCTTAAGTCCTAAAGAAATGCGGATGAACAAAACCAATGCGGGTGAACAAAACTAATGTGGGTGAACAAAACTAATGCGGGTGAACAAAAACTAATGCGGGTGTACAACTTGCAAATGCGGATGAACAACTTGCAAATGCGGATAAACAACTTGCAAATGCGGGTGAACAGTTGGTAATTATTCTCTTAAAAGCATAGAACCGGGTCATAGAACTCACCTAGTGTAGCAAACAAGCAAAACTCCTTCGAACCTGATTGTACACGAGTTCAAACACCTAAACAAGCAAAACAACCAACCAAAGCACATACAACACTTAGAAATCGGTTTCTAAGGTGGAAAACCTCAAAGAACCGAGCCAAACATCAACAAAAAGCCACTAACCTTGAAGATTTCAGTTCTAATTCCTTCTTGGAACCGAGAGAGCTGGTCTGCAGCTTTCTTTCTTCTTCTTTTCGGTCGAACAACAGTAACAGCAAGATGATATGGGCGGCCATGCCCATATAAAGTGCATTTTGACTTTTTGGTTTTATTTACACAAAGCACCCCTCAACTTTGCCTTCTTTTTATTTTCTTCAAAATACTTGTCTTTCCTTTTTTTTTTTTTTTGACCGAGGTTTCGGGTGTTACAAGTCTACCCCCCTTAAAGAGGTTTCGTTCTCGAAACCTGTCACTCTTTGAATAACTGTGGGTAATGTCGTCTCATCTCTTCTTCAGTCTCCCACGTAGACTCAGAACCCTTTCGGTGTTTCCACTGCACCCGCACAAGTGGAACCACTTTATTCCTCAACCTCTTCTCCTTTCGATCGACGACTGCCACTGGTTGCTCCACATAATTGAGCTGTTCATCCACTTCAATATCATCCAATGGTACAATTATATCTTCGTCGGCTAAGCATTTTCTTAGATGACATACATGGAATGTCGTGTGAATTCCACTTAACTCCTCAGGCAATTCTAATCGATAGGCTACCTCCCCTACTCGTGCAACGATTGGGAAAGGCCCTATGTATCTCGGGCTCAGCTTGCCCCTCTTCCGGAACCTGATGATCCCTTTCCAAGGTGAGACCTTCAACATGACTCTATCACCCACGTTGAATTCAATTGGTCTATGCCTTTTGTCGGCATACGACTTCTGCCTATCTTTCGCCGCCTTCATAAAGGCTTTGATCTTTTGCAACTTTTCAGTCATAGCCTTGATCACTTCGATGCTTCCCAATTCTTTCTGCCCAATGTTCCCCCAACACACTGGCGTTCTACACCTCCTACCGTACAACATCTCATATGGCGGCATACCGATACTGGCATGATAACTGTTGTTGTACGAGAACTCTGCTAACGATAAGTGATCATCCCAATTTCCCCCAAAGTCGATCACGCAAGCACGAAGCATATCCTTAAGCGTTTGGATCGTCCTCTCTGACTGACTGTTTGTTTGAGGATGGTAAGCCGTGCTAATATGTAGCCTCGTCCCCATGGCATCTTGAAATCTCTTCCAGAACTTCGACGTGAACCGGGTGTCACGATCCGACATGATAGACACCGGCATACCATGACGAGCTACAATCTCTTTGATGAACAGATCCGCCAATCTCTCAGAGGAATACGTCTCGCGGATCGGTAGGAAGGAAGCACTCTTTGTCAACCGATCAACTATCACCCAAATAGCATCGTACTCCCTTGTAGTACGGGGTAGCTTCGTGATAAAATCCATAGTGATGTGCTCCCACTTCCACTCCGGTATATCAAATGGTTGAATCTTCCCGTATGGTTTCTGATGTTCTGCCTTCACTTGCAAGCAAGTAAGGCACTTACTTACATACTCTACCATGTCACGTTTCATACCCGGCCACCAGTAGTCTTTCTTCATGTCTTGATACATATTGGTAGCACCGGGATGAATGGAGTATCGAGTTTTATGAGCTTCGTCCATAATTCGCCCACGTAGATTCCCATATCGAGGAATCCACATTTGGCCAAAGCGGGTTTTAACACCGTGGGTATTCTCCCCAATTCTGCTACTAGACCTCTCATTCGTTCGGAGTTGAGGCGATCTTCTTATAACGCCTCATTTTGAAACTCTTTAACTTGCGTTATCATATCTGAGGTCATCACCAACTGATACGCCTTTACCCGAATCGGTTCGGGTCTCTCCTTCCGGCTAAGGGCATCGGCCACTATGTTGTCCTTGCCCGGGTGGTAATGGATTTCGTAATCCTAGTCTTTGATCAACTCTAACCACCTTATCTGCCTCATTTTGATATCTTTCTACTCGAAGAAGTATTTCAAGCTCTTATGATCCGTGAAGATTATGCACTTGGTCCCGTATAAATAGTGCCTCCAAATCTTCAACGCAAAGACCACCGCAGTCAATTCTAAATCATGAGTGGGGTAATTAACTATGTGGGTCTTTAAATGTCAGGACGTGTAAGCTATCACTCGTCCACATTGCATTAGCACGCAACCCAGTCCCGAATAAGATGCATCTGAATACACCACTAAGTCTTCACTTCCTTTGGGCAATGTTAAGACAGGAGCATGAGTTAATTTTGCCTTTAACTCCTCAAAAGCATCCTCTTGTTCCCGACCCCACACGAACTTCACATCCTTATGGGTCAGCTTAGTCAAAGGTGAGGCTATCTTGGAAAAGTCTTGAATGAACCTTCGGTAATAACCCGCCAAACCCAAGAAACTGCGAATCTCGGATGGCGTCTTTGGTGACTTCCATTGCATCACTGCCTCAACCTTTGATGGGTCCACCAGAATTCCTTCGGTATTCACCACATGACCCAGAAATTGAACCTCGCGTAACCAGAAAGCACACTTAGAGAATTCAGCATTTAACTTTTCTCTCCTAAGTGTCTTTAACACTTCACGTATGTGGCCGGCATGTTCTTCTTTGCTCTTTGAATAAATGAAGATATCATCAATGAACACAATCACTGATTTATCCAACATTGGTCGGCACACTCGATTCATCAAATCCATAAAGGTAGCTGGCGCGTTGGTTAAACCGAAAGACATAACGAGGAACTTGTAATGTCCATAACGCGTGCGAAAAGCTGTCTTAGGAATGTCTTGCTCCTTCACCTTCAACTGATGATAACTTGATTGGAGTTCTATTCGGGAAAACCAACTGGCACGTTGAAGCTGGTCAAACAGGTCATCAATCCTTGGTAGGGGGTATCTGTTCTTCACTGTCAACTTGTTTAATTCATGGTAGTGTATACACATCCTCATACTACCATCCTTTTTCATTATGAATAATACCGGAGCACCCTAAGGAGAGATACTCGGTCTAATAAACCCCTTGTCCATTAGTTCCTGTAGCTGATCCATCAATTCTTTCATCTCGGTCGGAGCTAACCGATACGGTGCTTTGGCAACGGGTTGAGCACCGGGTATCAGGTCAATCTGAAATTCAATCTTGCGGTCCGGTGGCACACCTGGTAAGTCTTCTCGGAACACGTCTAGGAAATCACACACAACGGGCACTTCTGACACTTGTGGTATCGACGCATCTACATCCTTTACATACGCCAGGTAGGCACTACATCCCCGTCTCATGCATTTCTCTGCCACCCCCATTGATATCACCTTCGGGACCGTAGTGACACGATAACCATAAACCGTCACCGCACTTCCATCGGGTGCAACTAATCGAATCATCTTCTTCTAACACACGATGTTCGCCTCATAGGCTGCTAACCAATCCATCCCTAGTACTACATCAAATCTGCCTAGGGCATCACATATAGCTTAGCAGAGAACTTATGGCCTTCTAGTTCCATGTCGTAGCTTTCCATAATATCAGAGATTCTGGTAGATTTACAAATATCAGTTTCTACGTCAAACGGTTCATCGATGCTCCTACTACTAACAGGCAATTTAGCACAGAAGGCAGCAGATATAAAATCCTACTAGCACCAGAATCAAATAGTACAGAGGTACAAGTTTGGTTTACTAAGAACACACCTGACACGACATCGGGGTCTACCCTGGCTTCCTCTCGGGTCATCGTGAAGGCTCCTGCACTTGCCCTCTGCCCTCCTTCTTCCGGCCTCTTCTTCAACCCAGAAATTTCAGCCCTTCACTTCTTGCAATCCTTGTTCATATGGCTGATTTCACCAGAGTTAAAGCACCGTGGGGCTCCACACATCTTTGAAATATGACCAGGCTTGCCACATTTGTAGCATACATTCATTCCCAAGCGGCATTCCCTGCTATGTTCCTTCTTACACTTATCACACCGCTTCAACCCGAGCTTGCAGTAACCACTCGGCGATCATCCACCCTCGGCCTCTTAATGTTCAGGGTGAAACCACCACGCCCGAATCTCTTCCCGTTCCAACTCCTATTATTACCACCCGTCTTCTTCACCTCCACCACCTCCACTTCTCTTTCATCATACATTCTCCTAGCTAAATCTACCGCCGACCTAAAAGTGCTCGGTCGGGAAGCTATCAAGTGCCTACGGATGTTAGCAGGCAACCCCTGAATATACCGCTTGATCTTTCTTGAAGCCGGTGTAACTTGATCGGGCACCAGTCTTGCCATGTCGTTGAGCTTAGTCGTATACTGCTGGTGTGTCATGGTTCCCGCTTCCAGCTGTAGGAACTCCCTCTCAATCTTGTCGAGTTCTTGATGAAGACAGAATTTCTCAATCACTAACTTTATCAGTTCACTCCATCTTATCCTCCCGATAGCCCTGTTGCCCTCGGCTTGGATAATATTGTCCCACCAACATAGAGCTGAGTCAACAAATGAGTTAGTGGCAAATTTCACCTTCTGATTCTCCCTGCACTCACTAATATTCAAAACTGCCTCCATCTCTCTAACCCAGCGGTGGGTAGTAGCAGCGTTACCGTTGCCGTCAAAAGTAGGGGGTTTACACCGTCAGAATGCCCCGTAGCTGCATCCCCTCGCGGTTTCCCGCACCTCTACATCTTCTTCATCACTTGAGGCTCCCCTTTCAACATTCATCTCCTCATCATCATCATGATCTCCCTCATTCTCCCTCCTCCCAGCAGCAGCCCTTCTCTCTTCTTCCTTCTCTTTCCTCTCATCCTTCCTAACGGCCCGGATCACCTCAGTCATGACAGATGGTAGGATCGTCTGCATGACTTGGTGAACCTCCTCCACCACTGCCTCTTTCACTGAGGCCCTCAAATTGGCACTCTCATCCACTCCCTCTGGGTGATGAAGCTCAGGCTCAGCAGGAACCATCTCTGCAGTTCTCGTCTTGTTCTTTGCGGCCTGGGGTCTACCAGCACGACCACCCCGTACTCCACCCCTAGAAGCCTTAGATGATCTACCTCCAACCATCCTCTAACACTATAAGATTCAAACACTCACACGGTCATTCAAGGTAATAGCTCAGTTAATGTTAAGTATAGTAAGACCCTAATTACAGTGGTCAGTTGTGATTAGCCACTTACTTTACTCTTCGTTCCCCGAGCATTTCTTATCCTGACTACATTAGTATTCAAATCTACTAAAGCACATAGATCAAATAGTATGCGCACATAATACCGGTTATCATAATGAAAAGAAATACCTAATGGCACGTAGCTACTCAGGATGGCATCCCTCCATTCGGTCCCATTTTCAGTTTAGGTTTAGGTCTTTGAAAATATTTACCCATTTCTCTTAAACTTTGGCTTTGATACCAACTTGTAAGGCCCCGTTCCCGGAGACCTCACAGTTGGACATTCATAGCACTATTTATAAAACATTTCATAATTCATTATCACAATGCAGCGGAATTTAAACATTTAAAAGCCGTTCATTTATTTATAAACGATGTTGCTAAGTAATACATGTTTGGTACAGTTACAAAAGATCATTAGTTTGCATTACAAAACAACAACATTATATTCAAGAATGGATGTCAGCCTTGCCCCAACGAGTAGCCTCCCCAAGTGCCATCCTCAGCAAATTACCTGCCAACTGAAAACGCATAAAAGTCAGCTTTGCTGAGTGAGTTCTAGTTTTAAAATCATAAAAATATCTTGATAGATTTGTATACAAAATACTTCTTAAAAAAATATCTTATCTTTCTTTCGGATGTGATCACACATCATACATACAAATCATATCCATTTACATCATCATGATTCTCTTACTTGCTTATTTATTATTATCTTTCACTGTCGATATGGACCAAAGTGCTATACCCCCCATATAATACGCATAAACCTGGTACTGGGCCTTGAAGTCTATAAATAGACTCCATCCATGGTGCACATATGCTGATTCCAGTACCGGGGCAGCAATAGTGGTCCCCTCAATCTTAAAGGTTGACCCTCTGTACATCCTTTGGGTTAGCTAAACCGTACACAGTTGAGCTAACGACGACATAGTCGTGCACGTCCTGTAAATTTTTACTTGCAAGTCTTTTCATTCTTTATGTTCCACGTTTCATTAATATTAATCTTTCACTTGATTAATAATAATACTTTATGATCATAGGAAATCCACATAAAGTCACATGTTAATATCATAATAGGCACATAAGGACAGCCCATAACATGCATAAGATAATCAAATAAAAGCATCAAGTCAACCATGGTCAAACCCTAATTTCTGATCTTCCGAAATCCCAGAAAATTCCTTAAGTCCTAAAGAAATGCGGATGAACAAACCAATGTGGGTGAACAAAACTAATGCAGGTGAAAAAAACTAATGCGGGTGAACAAAAACTAATACGGGTGAACAACTTTCAAATGCGGATGAACAACTTGCAAATGCGGATAAACAACTTGCAAATGCGGGTGAACAGTTGGTAATTATTCTCTTAAAAGAAATGTTAATGGACACTGTAGCAAATGCGCATGTATAAAAAGAAATGCTAATGAACACTTAGGCTGAATTTTCGTAAATGCGGATGAACAACTGCAAATGCGGATGAACAACTGTAAATGCGGGTGAACAACTGTAAATGCGGATGAACAACTGTAAATGCAGGTGAACAAAACACTTTTGCAATTATCACAGTGTAAATGCGGATGAACCATCAGACCTGTAAATGAGACTTATGCTATAACCAGTTCTAAAACCTCATTTTCATACATTCTTAACATAGATCTATCATGCTAAACTCTTAGAACAAGATTACAACCTTAAAGAACATAGAAGTTCATACACATACATACACAGTTATCATACATAACGGTTGTAAACCATTTTAAATGCATTTTCAGCCCCAAAGAACTTTAAAAACATAGAACCGGGGTCATAGAACTCACCTAGTGTAGCAAACAAGCAAAACTCCTCCGAACCAGCCTGTACATGAGTTCAAACACCTAAAAAAGCAAAACAACCAACCAAAGCACATACAACACTTAGAAATCGGTTTCTAAGGTGGAAAACCTCAAAGAACCGAGCCAAACATCAACAAAAACACAATAACCTTGAAGATTTCAGTTCTAATTCCTTCTTAGAACCGAGAGAGCTAGTCTGCAGCTTTCTTTCTTCTTCTTTTCGGTCGAACAACAACAATAGCAAGATGATATGGGCGGCCATGCCCATATAATGTGCATTTTGACTTTTTGGTACTTTTTACACAAAGCACCCCTCAACTTTGCCTTCTTTCTATTTTCTTCAAAATACTTTTCTTTCCTTTTTTTTATTTTGAACGAGGTTTCGGGTCTTACACCTTGGGTATTATCCCACCTCCAACAGTTGCTATTGTAGTATTTGGGATGTGAGGTAAAGAGACTACACATCTCCACATCCTATTGTCTTGAGACTTGATGAAGCCTTCCATTCTCATGCAAGTGTCATAGTCATCAGGAGTGATTAGTGGAGACTTAGTCACTATGTGGGTTTCCATATCAACTTTAAAAAGAGCTGCCGTTTGAGCAAGTAAGTGAATGTTAAACTGATGAGTGATTGAAGATGGTGAGACCTTTCAATCATGAGCCTTAGACGCTCTGATACCAATTTCAAGATTGGTTATGGTTCAAAATAGTTTCACAGTTGTAGATTATCAACTAAACACACTTACTAGATCAAATAGGGAACCAGGCTATAAAACTAAGAATAACAAGTAAGAACACTCAAGATCATAAAGATTGGTTTTCAAGGATGATGTATATTGCTCTCAAGTGTTTACAAGTGTTACAAAGCTTAGTCCTAAGACTGATACATGAGATACTTTATACTGCATCCTACAAGTGGCCACACTTTGAAGGTCAGCTGGACAGGAATCTAGATAACAAGATGAATGTAAAGTCAAAAGGCAGATTGCCTTTTGACATGTGACTATGACAAGCCATAGCTCACAAAAAGGAAATCATGATGTACAGTTGACAAATGTAAAGGTAATCACCAACTTATATAGGTTGGTGAGTCATTAGAGCTGACATTGGAAAGGTCTTCTTCTTTTGTCAAAAGTATGTTAGTAGACACAAACACACATACTAAATATCATGGTCATTCATTATGGGTTTCCTCACCATGATGATTGATTGTTGATTATTGTTGAGAGATTAAAAAGATCCTTAGAGGATCATCCTTAATACACAAATATTAAGTGTGTAGAAAGGTTGATTCCATCATCACTCTTGTTCTTGCTTCAATTGAGTATTAAAACTTGTTAGAAGGTTCAAATCGTGATAAACAACATATAGAAGGTAAGAATTTCAAACCTTTTTTTATAGTTTTCATAAATCAAGTGTATGAACAAACCCTAGCTTAATCACTTAATCTAAAGCTTGAAGTTGATGATATTTAATCTTTTAGTTATGTTTATTTGAGGTTATTATTTATGTTCTATATGGATTGTGAAAAATATCATAGTTTTAGTTTATGACTTACCCAAAATGGAAACTCTAATTTTCAAGAACTTTAGATTTTATGATTTAGTGATGTTTGTTGTGCTTTAATGAGTAGTATAGACTAGGATGAGCATATTATTGATGAATTGTTGATTATTTTGCTAAGATATGGGTTATTACATGTCATCCTCCTAATGAGGAAACTATGTGAATGTGTTTTTGGAATTTTAATAATTTTATAATGCATGGGATGTTAGGATCATGTTAGAATGGTTATTGGGAGTGTTGATATGGGTTATTGTGACTACTTGTTTAAAATGTGTTATTAGATAACTTTGATGACAATGTGATATCTTGGGAAATTGAAAGTTCAAGTGTACATGTAAACTAGATATTGATGAGTTTTTGTATTGAATTGGACTAATGCTAGTAGTGAGGGTTACATGATAGACCTTGTGATGGTTATGCATGTGGTTGATCAATGTAGTAAAACTGGACAATCTGGTTAGTTAGGTTATACTTTGAATACTTTAAATAAAATGGTGACTATCATATATGCATGCGGATCTGAGGCCCTTACTTAGTAGGATTGGTTGGGGTTAGGATGTGAAGTAGTAAGTTACTTCACATGGTATGTAGTGAGTGTTGGAAACCCTATGTGAGCTTAGTTTGCATGATATTAACGTCGGTAACTACTACTTGTGAAATTTGAAGTGATTGGATAATTTCTAATTGAAATATACATGTTCCTTATTGGTATGGATTTGTATGTGTTGTATGGTAGGTTTTATTAGTCTACCAATCCTGTTAGAGTTTAAAAATCATTATGTACAATACATGGATGTTTAAATTAAACTCATTAACACTAGATTTGTTGTCTATAATAAATATGATTTTACTTAACATGTCAACAATAGTTCAAATGGGTCAACTAGGTCATGCTGGGTCATTGTTTTCTAAAATGCATAAATCAATGGGGTTGATTGAACACTTATGGTTTGTTATACTAAAGTAACCTGCACATACTTATGTACTCATATATTCTAGATAACATGTGATGGTTGTCGTTCAATCTACCTTTTAATTTGCATTGTTTTCTCGCATATGCTTAAGGTGAGTTCACTGCCCCTCTTTTAAATACTACTTTGGTGGAGAAAGCATACTTTCAAAAGTTACATTTTTATAAGATGTGTATGGCATGTACAAAGTCTAGTTACCATTAAAAAAACCCTTACTCATGTGAATCGCTAATTAACAAAATTAGAAGGAAATATTGGGTAGTACTACTAGGTCTGTAAGCCCTTCCCATACGACTGGAGGTCAAGTAGGTGCAACAGTCTCCTAAATGGCTAAAACATTATCATGACTCGTTAACTCATGGCCAAGGCAAATAAACGAACTCTATCAGCTTCGATTGCAAAAAACACTATTGTTATGCTTTTGTTATAGATTAGCTATTTGTTACATTACACATTTTTTATGTTATTATAACTCAATTGTTTTTTCCTACTTACAAACTCATGAACTCACATACCTTATCTTAACACTTTAATATGTCTTTCTCAAGTGCTAAGCTTACAGGTGTATATCGGAGCACATCTTGGGTCACCCATCATCCAAACTTTTCACAACATTACTTATGTTTTTACATTTAAATTTGGGTATTTGGGCGCATATTTTGCGCATTTACTTTTCGTACTAAATGGTTTTGAATGTTGATACTTAGCCTTTCGTAATGTATGAATTTATAAACTCTGCGGTTTCTTTTGAAAACTCATATAGATCTCTTTCAGAGTAACTAATTACTGAAATCTTGTTTATTCACACCTCTTATGATAAAACTCTACACGTGGTTTTTGAGTGTGTGACAATCTGCATATTCACAAACAATATATCAAAAACATAATCAATTATATCAAAATTTACAAAACTTTATAAGTTTGAAATCAAGTTTTAAGAGGTTTTTGCTTTGAGTATGTTTTTTCATTCAAAAACATTGACGTATTCTTATCAGTTAATTAGTCAAATGATACAATGTTTTCGCTTCAGCCGAGCAAGAACATATCTAAGTTAAAGATGTTTTCGTGTCTGTTTGAATTCAACTTAATGTTTTTTCTTGCAACAGTGCACACAAATACACTTAGAAATCGACTTCAATTTCATGTTATTTGATTAACTTATATAGTCAAAGAAGTTGTCACGTGAGAAGTTATGTATTCGCATAAGTATTTCTAACCATTTTAGAAGTTCTTCATTTTTTGATAAATTCATATATAACTATGTAATAAATAATTAATCACGAACTTCTTTATGTATGATTTGACAAATCAGATTTAAAATCTTTTTCATATTTTTTATATTGTTGAAAAATCAAACAACACTTAGACTATAAAACTTGAAATTTTGTGAATTATCTATAACAGGACCATATTTTTAAACATTGATTATCAACATCTTCTAGCTGTATATAGAATATAACTAGTCAAATTGATTGTCAATATATTTTGCCCGTTTAGATTGATGCTACGTTCCTTACTAGACAAACATATCGTGATTATTATCATGTTTTGATTCGATTAATTAAATGAACTTAATGGATACCACAATCATACATCCTGTAGAACACTTATCTAGCTACAAGACACTCTTGAGATTTCAAGTCATTCCAATTTGACTTAAACCTTTCACCCCTGATTAATAATCTCATTGATTATTTTTAATCCTAATATAGCTATATGAGCATAACTTGCCAAAGAAATGTTTCTGACACAGATTTAACAAATTTTAAGACTTACTACCACCCAGACGGTCGTACGTAGGCCATCTCAAGATGTTATGGACTTATATGCCGATATGGTCTTAAAAGCCCTATCTTTAGATTTTCCTACCATGACAATACACATTTTCAAAGAAGAAATTTTTACCATATACTATGTATACTCTTTATAATATCTTTTATTTTGTGTGCTCCTTAGCATCTATTATACCTATAGGGCCTTTGGCATCTTTTTTACTCATCTTTCTTATTGAGTATTTTCTATTATTTTGCTTCTTATTCTTTTTTATTGTTTTTGGATTTTACATACATATATTAATGATAATCACTAAATTAGAGAATTACTAGTTTAAGTATGACAAGATTGTAACTCTTAGTCTATTTTAGCATGAAATCAGCCTTACCACTGAGTTCTAATATGCTACTTTTCATTATTGAAAGCATAGGCTATCGACATGTCAAACATAATCCAAGTCAGTTTATTTTTAAGCTTAGTCTGCAATAAGTCAAAATCAAGAAATATACTATCATTTCCTATGTTCATAGAAAATTCATTTTAGAAAATTTTATCAAACCAAAAATCCTTTTGATACCGTTAAACATATTTCTAACTAACCATACGACCAAAACCATGTATACTTTTTCAATTTTTCTCCCCTTAAAATTATGATACTCTTTATAGAATTATAATTTTAACCCAAAAACAAAGAAAAATATTCTTGGTGAAATTTCATGTTGTGACATCCGTCACCAAAAGAGGTACGTTGACCTTGACTTTGACTTGATTTTGACTTTTGACCTTGATTTTTGTCATATTTGGGTTTGGTCTTAATTGATTATTCATTATATTGTAGACTCAAATTTTAGCTTAATGGGCCTATGTCATAATGTTGGGCCTAGGGCTTTTATCATTAAGATGACCATTGGGCTTGTCATCGTACGAAGTCTTGTGCATTGAGCCTAATCAAGGATTTTTCTAAAAGGTGAAACACAAAATTTACGTTAAAACCCAATTAAACATACATTCATGGGCTTTGCCAAAAGCCCATTAAATAAACATGAATTAGTTCAAAAATATAAATTATTTGATTTCTTGGGCATATAATAGCTCGTTCAAACCGTTTTAGCGCGCGCAATTTAAAAAAGTAAAAACTGGTCGACACGCGATTCGAGACGAGACGGATTAGACAAGACAGACCAAGGGCTCGAAGGCCCTTGCCCCTCCCTTTTTGTGGCCGTAAACTAGACAAAGGGGAATCCCCCCTTGTTTTCATCACTTTTGCAAAATTGTTCTCCAAGGCTCTCTCGTTGGAAACCCTAGCCACCACAACCAATTCTCCTTGTTCTTCACCTTGATTCCATTGAAAATCACCATCCACATCCAAAACCATCAATTTTTGGTGTATTGTTTCATTCAAGAGCAAGTTTTGCATTCGAATCGTTCATCCCTACATTCTCTGGTAAGAAAAATCGATATTATCTTGATTATATCATTGTATTTGATGACATTCATCATCCTATAGTAAGATTCTTCACTTGTTCTTTTTCTTTTCATTGTCGGGGTGATGACTCTTGTAGGATCTGGGCGTTCAAGTGTCGGATTTGCAAATCGGTAAAACCCTAGTGCATTACTCTTGATTGTTCATTGATATTTTGATTTGGGATTGTAACCTATTGAAATCTAGACTTGATGGAAGTTTTTGGATCCCAATTAATTATTAAAAACCATTAATTTCTTGTTATGGGGTCGATTCGGGTCAATAAAGGTCGAAAATCAAGTTTTAGAATCCAATAGACAATGCTGGGAAATTGGACAGTTTGCTGTCAGAAAATTGGGACATATTGTACAGGTCATCACTCGGTCATATACGTCCAAATGGGGCAAAGTTTGAGTCTAAAATCAAGTTCTATGAGTCCTCTAACTATCCCAAGTAGTGTCGTGTTGTTTTGACATCGTTTTATCCTCCAAACGTGGCTAACAAAACTGAAGGTCAAAACTGACAAATCTGGGCAGCAGGTTGGTCTATATTCATGGAGTCATAACTTTCTCATATTTTGTCCAATGGAGATGATTCTTTTTCTGGATTTAATTTAAGGTCTTCTCTTTCAAATGGTACCTTTTACGCAATGACTCGTTACCGTTTCGATCTCCAAAAAGCTTATACAAAACTGATACGCAATCAGATATATGTGCTGAAATATTTTGATAAATTTAAAAATAAGGCTTGAAACTAAATAATCCAAGTAAAGACAGGGTTTGTGTTTACAGGCGGTTAAATGAATTTTAAAAGAATAAATTAATATGAGTCACAATAAAAACCTTGATGGACATTAAGGACTGGACTTCGAAGGCTACGCCCAAATAGATCAACTTGGCCTTTAGTAATCTTTTTGGTGTTTTGTGTTCTATAGTGATTTGACATTCTTACTGTAGACTTTGGGACTTTGCTATTTCAAGGTGAGTTTCACGGCCCCTTTTAAATATATTTTACTTGGGGGTAAAAGCATGCTCATTGTTTTGGACTATGCCGTGTCTTAAAAATTGTTTTAGGACACTGTATGTGGTTTGGGACATAGTTTGAGTCTAGATGTTCATTCATGAGTGTGTACTTGTGCTTGTGCTTGTTGTTGTGCTTGTTCTTGGGCTTGTTCTTGTGACTTGGACGTCATGGTGAGGTATTGTTAGTACTAACTGGTTGACACCCCCACCCTTGTCGTCCGTATACTAGTCGAGACTAACTTGGCCTGGGCTTGCCCTTGGGTGAATATAATCCGGGTAATTGGACTTGGACTGATCTTAACTTGTGATGATATCATGACTGCTATGTACTCTTACTCACATACAACTTCGTGTACATGTTATACATGGCAAACTATTTGTACTTTTAAACCTATAAACTCACCAACGTATGTTGACTTTTTAGAGCATGTCTTTTCACGTAATGAGGCTTAGGTGCTTGGATGTGGACTTAGACAAGACCGCTCCTTTGGGAGCAAAAGACATATCATGGGACTTTTGGACTTGTTTGGACTTGTTTATTTTGTTGGATTTGTACTTGAGATTGTTTTGGTACTTGTGCTTCTTTGTTCCTGAATGGAACTTTGAAATATTTATACATTTATGGTATGACGTTTTGGAATTGACTGTACTTGACACGTGTTCCTATGTGTCGGGCGACATCATGACCCATTTAAAGAGAATACGTTTAGATATTCTCTTAGACCCCCAATGTGTTATGGCGATCCAGACCGTCTCATCCTCGTGTTTTCGCTTCTAGCGAGGGTGTGACAGATTGGTATCAGAGCCATTGGTTATAGAGAACTAGGTGGATTATTCTACCTAGACTATAACCTAAGTACCCACATGTAGTATGCATCATAGGATTATGTGTGTACTATTATACATGTGAATGTTTTATGTGCATTATCTATTACGCTGTGCAGCCTGCCTTATATGTTATCTATGATCTTCTTATTTGGAGAACCTTGGTCGTTGTATTATCTGTGCATACATTGAGAAAGCATAGGTAAGGACACCCTTTCGTTATGCGCTTGACTATTATTTGGTCTAGATTGATAAGTGTTGCCATAAGGATTTTTTTAGAGGGCCTAGGTTATTTAGCCAACTTTAATATGTGCGTTTGCTGGTGATACCTATGTTGTGAGTTGAATCTTAGGAGATGAACACGCTAGCTGATATGACACCAACACATAAGAGCCATGGCATACTCAGGTCAGATGACTGCTTTATTGGATTTCAGACTATACTAAATGGATTCCTTTGACTGTTCCGTACCCAAGTGAATGCTTTCTCAATCTATTCCTCTAATAACTTTGGTTACTTAACCTTGGGTTAGTGACCATATCTTTGATTCTCCGATCATGGATAACACTCTGTACTTGGCAAGATGCGTTGACTCCGGCAGGAGGAGCTAAGGGTGACCATGCAAAGCAAATTACCATTATGGGTGCACACGTAATTGCAATTTACAATGCATGCGAAATCTGGGAAACCCTTTCGTGAGATAAAGCTCATAGTTAGTACGAATCTTCCATTCTATAGATGGGACACTGGTGTTCCTGCTATTAAAATAATCAATGGTGTGGAAACGCCTATCCCATTTATCATTGCACAAGTACAAGTAGATCTGGAGCCTTCATGGGAATCATACTAGGACATTTTAGCCTAATATCTATGAGAAGTTTCTCTCGTTTTTGTTTTTGTGATCATAGAAATGGACTACATGTTCAAAATGTACTTGGTCTTTGAAGAGTTGAAGTAGAGAGGTGAGACTCCTTATACCTATGATGCTTTGTTCAAACTGATCTTAATACTTGGAGCATTGGTTGCGGAGACATTCTAGCATTATACTTGGTGGAGTAAGTTGATGTCATGTAACCAGTTTAGACTTCGTCCTTGGTATATCGTTAGTGTGGTGGGAACGCTGTTGGGAACCCTATACATAAACATCTTCGGAATACAAAGGATGTGCCTAAACTGGGCTATGTGATGATCCTAGAGGATTAGAGTTGGACATGGTTAGATTGATAACATGGAAGGAAATGACACTAAAGGAAGGAATGGTTGTACTTGCATGATGTTCATGACGTGCAAGCCAATAGAGTATGACGGGAAAGTTAGAGCAATAGCCTTGACCTATTGCATTGAGAAAACGGAAACAGATGTGGACATCAAGATCTATGCTAATAATCAAAAGGCAAAGAGTGTTGTTTGGCCACTAGTAGGCAAAGCACTAACATGGTGGAATATCCAAGATCAAGTACAAAGTAGAAAATTTATGATGGCCATGACTTTGGACAGGCTTAAAGCATTAGTAATTGAGGAATACTGCCTCATGGACAAGATGCAAAATACAAATCATCAGTTTTGGAATCAAGTAATGGTGGGATCATGACATGCCGCCTATCCCTACCAATTCTATAAGCTGGCGAAGATGGTTCCATATTTGTGACACACAAATCAAAGTGGATGGAGAAGTACATCAGGGGGCTGGTTCTACAGTTCGTGGAATGATGGCTGCTACTGCACCCCCTAACCATTTAGAGTGCAATACTAAAGACATGTACTTTAGCTGAGGAGATGGTTCATATTATACCATTAAGAAAGCTAGCGAGACGTAGAAGGATGTTAGGGAATCAGGTGAGCTAGCTGGTGTTAAAGTAGACAAGAAGGACTAGGTCATGAAAGAATATGTGGCTATCGTACTGGCAACAAAGGACTATGCCGGCACTTGTTCAAAGAGTAATAAGTGCAATCTGCACCACCCGACTATGATGTCATGACCTATGTGTTTCCATTTCAAGTAATTGGAATTCTTAGCGAAGAGTTTTAAGGTATTTGTGCAACCCCAGGGCAAGGCAATATGGCAACCCTGTTCATAGAAAGGTATTATTGGTATCAATGATGCCCAAAAGGACCCATACGTAGTGACTTTGACTTTTGTAACTATGTTGGGTTTAACCCCAGTCATGAGGATATGTTCTATTAAATGGGCTAATGCTAGACTTGTAAAGACTAGGGAAGTAATATGGGACTGTACTATGCTATTAGAGGATCATGCATTTAGAATAGATCTTGTACGATTTGGGCGCAGATGTTTCAACATGGTCACGGGGATGGATTGATTGTTAAGGAATAGTGCTAAGATCATTTGCTGTGAGAAGATTGCTTGCAAAACATTGTCAAATGGTGAGACACTTGACGTGTTTGGCAAGAGATCAGAAGAGGACAACATGCAGATCTCGAGCATGAAGGTGGAGGAATAAGAGTTAGATGATATACCTGTTGTGTGAAACTTCTAAGAAGTGTTCTTGAAGGATTTGGTATGATTGCCTAGTTCACAACAGGTGGACCTTTGGATTGACCTGGTACATAGGGCAGTGCATGTTCCTAGGGCCTTTTCTTTCTTAACACTCTTGAAGATGCAAGATCTGTCTAATCAACTTTAGGAGTGGTCCGGTAAGGGTTTTATACGACCCATTCACTCACCATGGGGCGCTATTGCTTTCTGTTTAGAAGAAGAATGGAACGTACAAGACGTGCATGGACTATCAAAAGCTGAATAAACTAATAGACAATAACCGTTATCGTTTGCCAAGAAACAAACTCCTAAGAACCAATCAAACTTTGATCTGAAAACAGGTTCAGATTCAAAGACTTCCACTATTGTTAAACGATTTGTTTCTAAGGATTCTAAGAATGCAGTTCATGTACAAAAGTCAAAACCAAATATACAAAAGAACAAATTTCCTAATCAAAAACAAAATTTGTTAAATCAAAAAAAAAGATTAACTTTTCGACGCCTAAATCTAAACAAGGTTCAAATGTTGCGTCAACATCAAAAGTTAATAAACATTTGTTTTAACACACCACAAAGGTACTGTGAAATCTATGACATGTATAATCACAAGACTGCTAAATGCTTTTTCAACAATTACTGTCATATATGTGATATGAGAAAACACTCAACAGCAGATTGTTATTTTAATAAGTACTGTACCTTCTATGATGAAAGGACTACAATACAGAAAACTATTACTTTATAAAGAGTTCGCCAAGGAAAGGATTTGCTAATACACAATTGAGCAAAGGTTATGTTAATCCTCAGTATAATAGAAATCAAACTGTCAGTTTTCATAGATTAATTAATCAACCTTCCTTAGGCTTGAGATCTTTCAAAAGAAATGACTCTGTAAGACCAAAACAATACATTAAAGATCAATACATTCCAAGGTCTGTGAGAATGAATGATAAAAATTTTGGAAATAAAAGTTTTTCAAAAATTCGTCATTCAAATGGTATGAGTTTTCTTAATAATGATAAAAAATTTCAGAATAACATAACTGGTAAGTTCATCAAAAACAAGCCTGATGTGAATAAACTCCATTTTAAACAATTTACCATCATTGATAAGTTTGGCAAGCCCAAGACCATTTCAGCTTGGGTAGATAACTCAACTTAATTTCTTTGTCTTGCAGGTACACCCGAGAAGACCAATCAACACATGGTATGTGGATAGCGGGGGTAGCCGGCACATGACAGGTAATCATGCCTTACTTCAGGATTTTAAGTTAAAGGATGGTACATATGTCGCCTTTGGTGGTGATGCAGGAGGAAAAATCACAGGCGAGGGAACAGTATCCAACGAGATAATAAGCTTTGATAAAGTCAACTACTGCTCACAGTTGAACTTTAATTTGTTAAGCGTATCTTAAATTTGTGATAAATCCTATTCTGTTCTTTTTGATGATTCTTATTGCTACATTTTGAAGCCAGGTTTTCAGATTAGCAAAGACTGGGTAGTTGTTAAAGCTGTTAGGGATTGAGATGTATACAAGCTGGATATGTCTCAAGTTGATCCATCTACAGAAACCTTGCCTTATTGCTTAAGCATCAAATGACGAAATTCAGCTTTGGCATAGACGTCTCGGACATTCCAACTTCAAGAATATGAACAAGCTTGTAGCAGGAAATCATGTGATCAGCCATCCATCAAATAAGTTTGCCACTACTGATCTGTGCTTAGCATGTTTAAAGGGGAAGCAACACAGAGCGTCTTATAAGCCCAAGCAAATAAACTCAAATTCCAAACCTCTCCAGATGTTGCATATGGACCTTTTCGGACCAAAAAATGTGAAGAGTATTGGAAGGAAATCTTATTGTTTGGTTATCATTGATGACTTCACAAGATTTTCATGGGTTTTCTTTCTGAATACTAAATCTAAAATGGCCGAATTATTAAAAGAATTCATCACAAAAGTTGAAAACCAATTAGAACAAAAAGTAAAAATAATAAGAAGTGATAATGGAATGGAATTTAAAAATGCTACTATTGATATGTTCTGTGCAGAAAAAGGAATTGCCCATCAGTTCAGTGCTCCCAGAACTCCACAACAAAATGGAGTTGCTGAAAGGAAGAATGGAACTTTGATTGAGGCTGCACGATCCATGTTAATAGATTTGAAATTCCTATCACTTTCTGGGATGAAGCCATATCTACTACGTGTTTTGTACAGAATGGTACTTTAATTGTGAAAGACAAACTGAAAACTCCTTATGATTTGATGTTTGGCAGGAAACCAAACATAGATTTTCTTAAATCTTTTGGTTGTCCAGTTTTGATTTTAAATTCAAGTGATCACCTAGGAAAATTTGATTCAAAAATTGATGAAGGAATTTTCGTTGGATATTCATCTGTTTCAAAAGCCTATCGAGTTTATAACTCTAGGACATATGTTATACTTGAAACATTCAACGTTAAATTCCTTGAAAATTCCTTTCCATAAGTTTCAAATGGTCCAGCTTGGTTATTTGATTTAGATTCATTGTCAAACTCATTTCAATCTAACTTGTTTAATAAATTTAACTTGCTTGATTCTACAGGTGAGAAGAAACTTCAAGGAGATCTCAGCTCTTTTAGTGATGATTCAGATTCTGATGATATGGATGACTCAAGCCCATATTATCCATTTTTCTCTTTTGTCAAAGATTCAATAATTCGATTTGATGATAATGATGATCTCTCTCAACAAGATGAAGATCATTCCATTTCAGAAAATCAAGAAGTTTCACAACCTATTTCTAATGATGGTATAGAAATTATACAACCTGAGTCTGGAACGTCATCTATTTCTGGTGATGCAGTTGATACCAGTAATCTTGATCACTTTATCAACTCACCAACTCAAGTTCCCAATTTCAATCCACATTCCTTGAACCTATTGCATCAGCTTTCTAACTTGAACCAAACCAATTTGGATGTTCATGTTCAAGGGAATGAGATTCTAACATCTCGTATTCACAAGAACCATCCAACATCTCAGATTATTGGTCCATTGAATGAGAGAACAACGAGAAGTAATTTAGAACAAGCAAATCTTTGCTTATACTCGTGTTTTCTTTCTTAAATTGTTCCTAAAAATGTTACCGAAGCGTTAAAGGACAATAGTTGGATCAAGGCTATGCAAGAAGAATTACTTCAATTCCGCAAACAAGAAGTATGGAAACTAGTTGATTTACCTGAAGAAGAAAATGCCATAGGCACAAGATGGTTGTTCAGAAACAAAACAGATGATCGAGGAATTATTATTCGAAATAAAGCGAGACTTGTCGCACAAGGATACACTCAAGAAGAAGGTATAGATTATGATGAAGTATTTGCACCAGTTGCAAAACTTGAATCA
This sequence comes from Flaveria sonorensis, assembly GCA_025506505.1. NCBI lineage: Eukaryota > Viridiplantae > Streptophyta > Magnoliopsida > Asterales > Asteraceae > Flaveria > Flaveria sonorensis. The sequence goes on along the minus strand of CM046435.1, from coordinate 28,332,810 downwards.
ATTCGTGTCTTCCTGGCTTATGCAACATTCATGAGATTCAAAGTGTATCAAATGGACGTTAAATGTGTATTTTTGTATGGTCTAATCACCGATGATGTGTTCGTAAAGCAACCTCCGAGTTTTGAAGATTGGAATTTCCTCATCGTGACAAGCTTAGCAAAGATTTGTATGGACTCCATCAAGCTCCTAGAATCTGGTATGAAACATTATCACAGCACTTAATCCAATATGGATACACGCGATGGAAAATCGATCCGACTTTGTTTATCAAGAAGGATGCTGATGATCTTTTATGTGTACAAGTGTATGTTGATGATATCATATTTGGTTCTACTAGTCCAAAATTGTGCAATGAATTTGAAGAAATAATGAAATCTCGATTTCAAATGAGTTCTATGGGAGAAATAAATTTCTTTCTTGGACTTCAAGTCAAGCAATCTGCAGATGGAATATTCATAAATCAAGAGAAGTTCATTGACAAACTCTTGAAGAAATTTAAACTACAAGATTGTCAGTCCATAAGAACTCCAGCTGATGTAAACACCAAGATTGAGCCTGATCCGAAAGGAAAATCTGTAGACCAAACTTTATACAGATCTATGATTGGTTCTTTGATGTATCTTACTACATCTAGACCTGACATAATGTATGCTGATTGTGTCTGTGCCAGGTATCAATCAGACCTGAAGGAATCCCACTTAATTGCTATAAAACTAATATTCAGGTATCTCAAAGGTAAACCAGTTTTAGGGCTATGGTATCCTTATGAAGGTAACTTTGAGCTACAAGGATACACGGATAGTGATTATGGAGGATGTGGTCAAGATAGTGTTGGATCTTATATGCCCAAGACACATACAAGATTGATGTGGTTAGTACGTTATGATCCAAGTCGGGTCATACCCAATAACAAGCTAAGCAAACACCGTTAAACATTTATTTTTTGATCATGATCAAGCAAATAAATTATGACACCAATTTAGAAAATGGGTTTTCTGAATTATTGCATTTGAGATAAGACAAATTATATGGATATTTTGTTCATGAGATATCTTTTGTAATGTTGTTTAAATAAGTTAAATAACATCAAATATAAGAGTGTTTAAGTTATAAGATTAAAATTGGTTTAATTATATAACTTAATGGGTGATTAAAATAAATTAAAAGGGTGTTATTTTAAAATGGGGGGAACCCATCTTAAACCCACACTTTCGGCCGCCCTCTTTGTTTTTCTTGGGATTCCTTGTCTTGTTTTAAGACAAGACTTTAATCCCTTGGAACAAGACACTCAACCACACTCTCTCTCTCACACATGCAAAAGAACTCTTTCTTCTCCATCTTGCTCTTCAACATTCACGGATCAAGAGCTTGAAAAGAAGCCTTTGGGTGTTAACTTCCTAACAAGTTTGGTGTTTTGCAAGAGCTTGTGGGTATACAAGCTTGAGGTCTTCTCTTTTGAAGACTAGACATTCAAGAAACATCATCTTCCTCCTCTTATCCGTATCCAAATTTCTTGTTCAAGAAAGGTAGTATTCATGTACATCCTATGGTTGGTTTTGATAGCATTTCTTTTCACATATATATGATCCTTGTTCTTGGGTTTGTTTTCTTGAACATATAAATGTTTATTTTCAGAATATAACACAAGTTTTAAACCCCTTATATCCGCTGCGTTTTGTTGTTTAAATGGTTAAACATCCTTGTTAAAACTTGTAAAAACCCAATAGATAGAAAATCAACTACGGGTGGTTGTCAGTTTTGAGGACCTAGATTAGTCTCATGGCAATGTAAGAAACAAACAAATGTCTTCGTTTCAACAGCAGAAGATGAGTACATAGCTGCTTCAACAGGATGTTCTCAAATCCTTTGGTTACAAAATCAACTGCTGGATTACTGGTTCAATTTTCTTAAAACTCCAATTTACATTGATAACACTGCTGCTATGTTCATTACAACTAATCCTGTCCAACATTCAAAAACAAAACATATCGAGATTTGATATCATTTTCTCAGAGATAACTCTGAAAAAGGTTTAATCATTCTGATTCAAATTGCAACTGAAAAACAGTTGGCGGACCTTTTTACTAAAGCCTTCTTACCAGGACGGTTTAAGTATTTGGTAGAGTCAATTGGTCTTATTAACCATATTTAAAACCTGGTTTTTGAGTATTTCATTTAATTGATTCTACATATGATTAGAATCCTCCCTTACCTGAATAGAACACAGCAAGAGAAACTATCAAAGTTAATTGCCTGATTGTATATTGTGTGTGTATGTTTCATAGAAAAAGCAAAACCAAAATACAAAAATAGAAAATTGAAAAATCAAAAGATTAAATATAAAACAAAAAAAACTACAAAAATAGAGTTTTTCTTTGTTAATTCATTTTTAGGAATGAATCTGTCTTTGCAATATGTGAGAAATGATAGATACATTAGTATGATCAGTTGCATCCTTCACTCGATAACAAAGTCCGACGTGATCAGATATGATGTGCAAGTAAGTTCATGCAATTAGACTGAAAAAGTAAATTCAAGTGATTAAACTAAATCACTCATGCATTCATGCCTGTCTATCTTAACACTAATGAGTAGTGTTGATTTCTCAAATTGATTGCTTGTTAAGACATAATCTGTGTTGATTTCTCAAATTGATTGCTTGTTAAGACATAATCTCACACCTGATGGTGATATGAATAACCATTGAGCTCTAAATTATTTAAAGCATCTAACACTACTCTGTTATGAGTCATCATAGACCTGAAGTTATGAGATATCCTTTGTTGTAAGTGATTACAGACCTTGATATTCTCACTAATGCAACAAGATGCCAATGTGCACAAACACCAAATGAGATCTGGTTATAGTATATGTCAGGTTAACAAGTTGAGAACAGTGACTTCTTGCATATCTTTATGAAAATTAACCTCTTTAAGTCTAAGTGTGACTGCATAATGTCATATCTAACTGTACCTTAATCAATCCAAGAATTGAAAAAGTAAGTGTGTTGAATATCTTGTTAAATGCACTCATTTTCAGTTCTTAGATCTTATGTCTCCTTTACTGCAGAAGTGCTGACCTGGAACACACTTGATCAGGATTTATTCACTTTCTATGACTATCCATCATTTTTTTATTTCAATGTGCTGATCTTAACTGATATGATCTCACTGCAGACATTGATTCAATTGTAAATATTAGATTTTTTATTTTGCTTTAATTTTGATTTTTGCATGTTTTCTGTGTTCAGGCATATTAACAATGATTAGTGTGATCTTCATGTGACAAATTCAAGAAACTTCTAAGTTTTGTTAAACTTAAAAGTTTAGGGGGAGTAAAAAGAGTAACAAGTAAAAGTGTCTGAGAGAAAATAATTCAAATTTCAATATATGAAAAATCAAAATTTAGTGTTTTGAATGGAAAGGATGAAGCTAAAAAGTTCAAGCATGTGTGTGTTTGACATAATATAAAAATGAACCCAAAAAACATTTTAAAGTGGAAAAGCTTTTTGCAAAAGTTCAATATGATATTATTTGTTAAAATTAGAGACTAAAATAACGGGAAATTGTTTTTGAAAAATTAAAACAAAATAAAAAGGTCAAAACATAAAATAAAAAAAAATTAAAATAAAAAATAAAGGTTTGAAATATCAAAAGTTAAAAATTGAGGGTCAATTATGAAAATTTTGGGTGAAAGTCAAAATTTGACAAATTGTTTAAAAAAATTAGTATATGAACAGTACTAATGTGTTTAAACAGTGTTCAGGTGGAAGACTTGAAAATTACAAGTGTTAGACTCATGAAAGTTATCTCATGCGACTAAACAGTGTTCAAAAGTCCAAGTAGGAGCATGATGAAATTTTCAGAATTTGTATAAGTATTAGGCGTTTCAGACATCCTCATGCGCCTAAACAGTTGTCATAAGTCTGAAATTTGTGGTTAAGTGTTGGGCGTTTCATCCATAGTCATGCGCCTACACAGTACCAGGCTTTCAAGAATTGGGCGTATCAAGTGAAAAACTACCAAGTGTTGGGCGTTTCAGCTAGACACATGCACCTGAACAATGCAAAAGCGCCTAAACAGTGTTTGTGCGTCTGAACAGTGCTCATGCGCCTAACCTCATGCACATAAACAGTGCTCATGCGCCTAAATGCTTAGTGTAAAAATCAACTCCATGCGCACAAATAGTGCTCATGCGCCCAAAAATTTTACTTAGTATAAATACAACACTTTGTGATTTCAGTCGATTCATTCACTCAAAACCCCTGAACTCTCACACCCGTTTCTCGATTAACATTGATACTCTGATTCTGTTTGATTTGTGTTCAAAACCTGCGTCGATAGTATTCATTTCTGATTTTAAACGTGAGTACATGAACAAAATCATACAAATTTCAAGTTTAAAGTTAATTTTGATTGGGCGTTTTTATGCTATACGGGCGTATGAACCCTAGTCATCTGAAATCTGTGAAATTTGTAAATAAAATGGAATTAAGAACTGAAATTGATGATTGATTGTTGATATATAATTCATTTCGAGCATATTGATACATTCAAATAAGTTTTTCTTCAAAATTGTTCCTGATGATGATTCTTCATCAGTCGAACAGTGAAGATGAACAGTGAAGATAAACAGTAAATGTTTGAATTTTTGATAAAAATGAAAAATTGATCATAAATTCATGTTATAATCTGTTTTTGAGAAGAATTTACTGAACTGATGTGTTTTATATCATTTACATACTATCTTGAATGTATTTTGTTCTTGAACAGATCATTTAAACACTTAGAAAATTTTTTTAAGTGCAAGTTAGATTAAAAATCTTTAAAACATGCTAATTCTTTAAATTTCAATAAATATTCATTGATTTTAAGTGTTAAAATTCAAAGTGTCTAAATTTCTTGTTTAATTTTTGCAGATGGCTGAGTTAAAGTTTGAGACAAAGCATAATGTGACATCATTATTAAATGAAGAAGTACAAGATGTTATTAGCTATGTAGAGATGATAAGGTTCTTGTTAATAACTAAGTATGTATATGCTATGAGCTATCAACCGGTCATATATGCACGATTGATAAAGAAACTAGAACACAGCCACAGTTGAAATCAAAGATGATGGTAGAAAAGTTGTAAGGGGATTTATAACAAATGTTAGAATGATTGAAGTTTCTGAAGATTCAATTAGAGAAGCATTAAGATTGGGACACAATGACCCAGAAGACTTAGCTGAATTATCTTTTAATGAATGTAGAGAAACATTCATGGCTATGGGTCACCCAGACAATTTCCCCAAGAAACAATTTTTCAGAGCATGAGTTTACAACCATTGGAAGCTATTATGTTATATATTTCAGCACTGCATGTCAAAAAGAAGTGCAGGATGGAATTCATTTCTAGTTGACATAGCATCTCCTATTGTATCTCTTGCAACTAACATAAGGTTTAACATGTCAAAATGGATTCCTAATGGTTTCATTTTTAATTTGGAGAAAGGAATCAGGAATAATTACTTGATGTATCCTAGATTCTTACAAATGATAATCAATGAAGAGCATCCAGGTATTCATGTTCATGGTTTAGTGGAGAAACAATGATACTGGAACATATGTCAGAGATATCTTACAAAAGACTTGTTATAATCACAGCTGCACAAAATGTACCTTTGTTTGAATATATGAGAAATGTTGCAAATGATGAGGTGGATAATACTATAGATCACTTTCATTTGATTGAGGAAGAACCAATTGATCCAAATGATCTTATAGAAGAAATACCTCAAGAGCAATCTGATGATGATGAAGATGAAGGTGATGATGATGAGAATGATGATGATAATGAAAGCTCAAGTTCTTCTTCTGATGATGATGATAACAATGAAGGTGGTAATGATGATAATGAGATGGAAGTAGTTCATGAAGAAGTACATGAAGCTAATCAAGAAACTAAAGATGTTAATGAAGTAGATCAAGCTGATGATGTTATTGATGAAAGTCAAAATGTTGAGGAGATTATGGAAATGATTGAAGAAATGGTTGAACCTGAAGAACATGTTGAATTCAATGAAAATGTTTAAGATTTTGATGTATTTGAAGCTGAGATACATAGTGATTTTCAACAAGATACTCATGTGGCTGAAGAAACAAATGTTCAGCAGATTATTAATGAATTGAAAGAAGAAAACTCTAAGCAATTAAAGCTTATCGAGGAATTGAAAGAAGTAAATGATAAGTTGAAAGAAGGTTACAAAAAAAAGATGAAGTAATTGCAGATCTTAAGAAAAATAAAGAAGATAATGTAAAAACTTTTGAAGTTATGATGAAAGACTATGATCTGATAGAAGAAAAATTCAATAAGTTGAAAGAAGAAAATAAAGCTTTGAAACTATGAATTTTTGATATGTTTGTTTAGATTTGATTACTTGTGTTTGTATGACTGAATTGTATCATAATATCATCATAGATCGATCCATTTTGATCCTATCAATTTACACTGACAATCAAAGGAACCCTTGCTTTAGGAAAGTGTTCTCAGACGTTGGTTGATTTGATAATTAGATACAGTTGGTGACTAGTACACTATCAAGGTGTTAGTAGTGTGGTGGGTTAGTTGCGGTACACCCTATATATAAACACTATTGAAACCATGAATGTGAAATCGAAATCCTGAGTGGAATCTAACTTTTGGAACTTTTGGTGATGGACAATAGTCATACTCTGGAGATATTAGTAAATTGGTTGTAAAACCTAAAAAGCCATCTCATGAGACTTTGTTTTTATGGGCGGTATACGAGTTGTTGCCTTAGAAGGCATTGTCTGCCTTGGCAAATGAGTAAATTAGCACCTATATTGGTAAGTGCAATTAAGATTTCCATACATATTTGGTCATGGGATTATCGGTTTGAGTTACATGAAGAACTGAGAGGGGTGCATGACAAGTTCCATGGATGGTAAACTTCGATTCGTCGAAGAACTGGCTGAGATCATGGCTAAAAAATTTGAACTTTGATAATTAGTGAAATCCTGATCCTAAGGATTAGATGGAACTCAAAGAGAGGACCCAAATTTACCTGGGAACGAGAAGACGGAATAAGGACTAAGTACCCTCACCTATTTGCGGATGCCATTACAGTTGATAACTCCAGCTGAATTTTGGGACGAAATTCTCTCAACTGGGGGATACTGTGACATCCGTCACCAAAATAGGTGCGTTGACCTTGACTTTGACTTGATTTTGACTTTTGACCATGATTTTTGCCATATTTGGGCTTGGTCTTAATTGATTGTTCATTACATTGTAGACCCAAATTTTAGCTTAATGGGCCTATGTCATAATGTTGGGCCTAGGGCTTTTATCATTAAGATGACCATTGGGCTTGTCATCGTACGAAGTCCTGTGCATTGAGCCTAATCAAGGATTTTTCTAAAAGGTGAAACACAAAAATTTATGTTAAAACCCAATTAAACATACATTCACGGGTTTGCCTAAAGTCCAGTAAATAAACATGAATTAGTTCAAAAATATAAATTATTCGATTTCTTGGGCATATAATAGCTGGTTGGAACTGTTTTAGCGAGCGAAATTTAAAAACGTAAAAATTGGTCGACATGCAATTCTAGACGAGACGGATTAGACAAGATGGGCCAAGGGCCCGAAGGCCCTTGCCCCTCCCTTTTTGCGGCCATAAACTAGACAAGGGGGAATCCCCCCTTGTTTTATAAACTTTTGCAAAATTGTTCTCCAAGGCTCTCTCGTTGGAAACCCTAGCCACCACAACGAATTCTCCTTGTTCTTCACCTTGATTCCATCAAAAATTACCATCCACATCCAACAACCATCAATTTTTGGTGTATTGTTTTATTCAAGAGCAAGTTTTGCATTCGAATCGTTCATCTTACATTCTCCGGTATGAAAATTGATATTATCTTGATTTTATCATTGTATTTGATAACATTCATCATCCCATACTAAGATTTTTCACTTGTTATTCTTCTTTTCGTTGTCAGGGTGATGACTCTTGTAGGATCTGGGCGTTCAAGAGTTGGATTTGCAAATCGGTAAAACCCTAGTGCACTACTCTTGATTGTTCATTGATATTTTGATTTTGGATTGTAACCTCTTGAAATCTGGACTTAATGGATGTTTTTGGATCCCTATTAATTATTAAAAACCATTAATTTATTGTTATGGGGTCGATTCGGGTCAACAAAGGTCAAAAATCAAGTTTTAGAATCCAATAGACAATGCTGAGAAATTGGACAGTTTGCTGTCAGAAAATTGGGACATATTGTACAGGTCATAAATCAGTCATAATACATCCAAATGGGGAAATTTTAAATCTAAAATCAAGTTATATGAGTCCTCTAACTAACCAAGTGGTCTTGTGTCGTTTCGACATCATTTGGTCCTCCAAACATGGCTAACAAAACTGAAGGTCAAAACTGACGAATCTGGGCAGCAGGTTGGTCTATATTCATCGAGTCATAACTTTCTCACATTTTGTCAAATGGAGATGTTTCTTTTTTTAGAGTTAATTTAAGATCTTCTCTTTCAAATGGTACCTTTTATGCAACGATTCTTTACTGTTTCGATCTCTAAACAGGTTATACAAAACTAATACGCAATCAGATATATGTGCTGAAATATTTTGATAAATTTAAAACTAAGGTTTGAAACTAAATAATCCAACTAGATCAACTTGGCTTTTAGTAATCTTTTTGGTGTTTTATGTTCTATAGTGATTTGACAATCTTACAATAGACTTTGGGACTTTGCTATTTCAAGGTGAGTTTCACGGCCCCTTTTAAATATATTTTACTTGGGGGGAAAAGCATGCTCATGGTTTTGGACTATTGTAACACCCGAAATCCTTGTCAAAATAAAAGAAAAGAAAAGTATCTTGACGAAAACAAAAAGGGGCAAAAGTGGAGGGGGGCTTTGTGTAAAAGGTACAAAAGTCAACTATTTTATTAATTTATGAGTATGGCCGCCCATATTAAGCTCTTTACCTGCTGTTTTCGACAAAGAAGAAAGAAAGAAAGCTGAAACTTTTCCCTCTCGGTTTCAAGAAGAAGAAGAAACTGATTCTTGCTCTTGGTAAGCAATTCTTTGCATAATTGGTTCTGTTTTGTTGGGTTTTCAACCATAAAACCAATTTTTATGTGCTTTTTGTGTTTGGGTGTTTATTTTGGCTTGTTTTAGGTGTTTGAACTCTCATGCACACAAGTTGGGAGGAGTTTTACTTTTTGGCTGCAATAGGTGAGTTCTAGACCCCGTTTCTTTATGTGTTTTAAACTTTTGGGGCTGAAAATGCATGTTTTAAGGGTTTACAACTATTATATGTATAACCGTATGTGTATACGCTTATGTCCTTGTGTTACATGGTTGTTTATGTGATGTTGTTGCTTAGAATGATAGGAATAAGCTTAGAACAGGTTCATATGCAGATTGGGTTTGAATTTGATTTTGAAAAATGAACAACAGTTGGCCATGCGCCCAAACAGGGCCCATACGCCTAGAAATTTGACTTAGAAAAGCTAAGTGCTGACCATATGCCTAAACAGTACCCCATGCGCCCAACCAGCTTATTCAGGTGCCTAAGTGTAGGTCATGCGCCTGAACAGTACCTCATGCGCCCAAAGTTAGTGCCTAGACGCCTAAGTGTTGGCTCATGTGCCCATATAGTGTTAATGCGCCCAAGCAGGATTCATGCGCCTGCAAAGTGCTCATGCGCCTAGAACACTTATAAAATTTTTCTAAAATTTTGGAAAAATACAAATTTTAGGGTTTGACCCTGGATTGATTTGATGGTTGTATTTGTTTATTCCATGCATGTTTATGGCCTGTTCTTGTGGTCCATATTACTGTTGGTCCACTTGATCGTTGATACAGTGCACTTGATTGACAAACACAAACAAATCCCACTGATAACACAAATATCAATGATATTTGTGTACAAAATAGATCAAACACTATAAAATAAGGATGAACAAGATGAACACCTCAAGAACATTCAATAAAACCCTTATTTGATATATATTGATTTGCATAAGATATTGTTTACATGGAAACCCTCAAATCTAGCTCATTCAAGCTTGACAACACTCTAATAACTCTAGCTATATATAGTCTAATGACAATTAGACTTAATGACATTTAGCCCCCTAGACTATGATTAAAACATGGTAATTATGAAATTACAGTTAAGACACAAACTAGACAAATAAAGATTAAATATATAGTTTGTTGACAGCAAAATATATATTAACTCTAAGACCCGTGTTCTTTGTATCTTCAACAACTCACTACAAATCTTTTGCATTGACTTTGACTTTAATGTTGACTTTTGTTGACTTTGACTGCGTTGATAATATTAGATTATTTTTCAGACCCAACAATACTCCCCCTTAGTCTATTATTATCAACGTCTTTCATCGTGATCAGCACCGATAAGTCAACTATATAATGATCTTCAATCTTCCCCTAGATTGATGATCTGGTATTGAGATTTTCATCTTTCAGGCTCCCCCTTTTTGTATGCTCTCCCTCTTCATGTGCATTCTATTTGAATGATTAGGAACAACTTTTCCAACTCTCTAAGCTTTTGAACTCGAGAAGCAACCTGTGTTATCTTTACCTCCCGAAGCTTGCCTTTGAACCTGAGGGCACTTCTTTAGTACATGACCTTCTTTTCCACATCTAAAGCAAGCCTTAAAAGGCTTTTGGTTCTTTGTAGTCCCATGGAGAATAGGAGAGGGTGGAGCCTGCTTTGAGGTTGATGCAACTTGTTAACAACCTTGATGCTTCTTCTTTTGGATATATGGAAATTGAACCTTTTGAGGCTTTGTCAATATGGATTTCGAACTGGGCTGTGATTTGATTTGTGATGTTCCGGGAGCTGAGATCTGAACATTCTTCTAAGTACACTTTTGTATGACTGGTGATTTTGTAGACTTGGAGGCAGATTTGTGGCGAGCTTGATGGATAGCAGATGAAGATGGAGAGTGCTTCTGCTGAGCTTTGGAGGAACTGCTGATTTGCTTAGCAGTTGGAGATGAGATCCGTATAGGTCTTGATTCAACTGTTGGGAGCTTTTGACACTTGATAACTTTAGGTGACTTGATGATCTCTGGTTCATCATCAGAACTTGTCCAGTCCTGTATACACAAGTCAGCTTCCAATGGATCTTGATTGATGACTCTTGTTGTGTCGGTTTATGTTGTTGAGTTCTGATTGCTTGATGATTCCACAATTGTTCCTTCTTTGACAAACTTGACAGGAACAAATGAAAGGATGTTACCTATCTTGAATTTGTTAAAGAAGTTACTAGAAACAACTGTTACTGGTTTTGAAGCATCAGAGGTGGAATTATCATTTTGCAGATCAGATCCTTGCTTGCTGAGCCCCAAACCTGCAGGAAAATCATATTCATCTCGAACATCTTTGTGATTAACACTGCTTAAACCTGCATGTAAACTATTAGTATCTGCAGCTTTAATTAAATCATTAGATGGATGAGGTTGAGGCATAGGAGAGTAACAATTAGTGCTAGGAGGAGGATAAACATATGAAGTTTCACCACATCCCACAGCCATTTTGATTCTAGCTCACCTTTGCTTAGAGAATAGTTCTTCCTGTTTCATCCCTGATATCATCCATTTATCAAGTTTAGTTTTAAGCTTGCTAGTCTCAAATTCTGCTAATGTGACTCGTTCGCTCAAAACATTAATCTCAACATTCTTTTCTAAAAGATTTCTTTTTAAAAGATCATTTTCTTTTAAAGCTTCTCATAGTTTAATAAAATATTTGGACACATTGATTTTATGTTCTTTGTTTATTCGTTTTAATTCCTTTTCATTTTCTAACAATAATCTGTTAGCTTTATAAACCCCAAATAAACGAATTTTGCAGGGAGGAGAACACATGTCTTGAACTATCTCATAGGGGAGTCCCACAACTATCTTTTCAGCAGCTAGGGCTTTTTCACATTGACATACGGGAGTGTTCTTTTTGTACTCTTCCTCCTTTGCAGCTCAGCCATCAATACATGGTTGACTTCTTTTTAGATTCTTTGATCTCAACACTTGAAGATACACCACCATGCATGAATTGACTGTATTCTTTTCTTTTCATATCCAATCAAATGACTTCAACTTGTTGATAACTTCCATGAGTTTGTAGTTAGCAAAATCTCTTTCATGTTTTAACAACCTAACATGTGGACTCCACTATAGAGGAAAAGAGTCCAAAAGTTTTGTGACTTGTTCATGGTTTCCCAGCTGGTCATCATACTTCTTAAGGTTGTTTGCCACCATCAGAAATTGATCAACAACATCAGATATCTTTTCATCTTTCATGGCTGCAAAAGAATCAAACCGACTTTGTGCCATTTTGGCGTTGTCTGATTCGAAATCGGCAGAAAACGACTTTTTTTTTTAAATATTAAAATTCACTTTAACACCCAAAACTAAAATTATTTTTCCAAAAATTGTTGAAAGATATTCTCCCCCCAAAAAAAATACTTTTAATGTCAACTAAATGGTATCTAAGCAACTAGGGTCAAGCTGCCATGTCACAGATGCTAGTTTCGCTGGATAGTTTCGCCCGAAACTAGTTGAACTTTTATTCAGAGAACAATTTGGCAGCAATTTCGCGGGATTGGCACACAAACACTATGAACTTTCGTTCAACACATGTACTTTCGCTGGAATGAAGAAACCAGATCCAAAAACCAAGAGCAGCTTAGTTTTGCTCAAGGAGCCCTAGTTTTGCTAGGCGAAACTATATAGTTTCACTGATTGAAGCTGTAATTTCGCTGGACGAGCTGTAAATTAACCCATCGTATCTGAACAGCCATTTTCAGTACGAAATCAGCTTAAACTCATCCAAATCTCAATGAATTTGAGATCTGATGATTCCTATAGCATCCCACACTAAAATTGAGCAATCCTTAATCAATTTTCATATCAAAAACACTCAAATCAGTAAGCAAAATTGATGGAACAGTAACTAGTATTCGAAAAATCCCAAAAACCAACTAATCAAGAGCACAATGGCTCTGATACCATATTGTTGGTCCACTTGATCGTTGATACAGTGCACTTGATTGACAAACACAAACAAATCCCACTGATAACACAAATGTCAATGATATTTGTGTACAAAATATATCAAACACTATAAAATAAGGATGAACAAGATGAACACCTCAAGAACATTTAATAAAACCCTTGTTTGATCTATATTGATTTGCATAAGATATTGTTTACATGGAAACCCTCAAATCTAGCTCATTCAAGTTTGACAACACTCTAATAACTCTAGCTATATATAGTCTATGATTAAAACATGACAATTATGAAATTACAATTAAGACACAAACTAGACAAATAAAGATTAAATATATATTTTGTTGACAACAAAATATATATTAACTCTAAGACCCGTGTTCTTTGTATCTTTAACGACTCACTACAAATCTTCATTTCGAACATGTCATCTTGACTTTTACGTTGACTTTGACTTTAATGTTGACTTTTGTTGACTTTGACTGCGTTGATAATATTAGACTATTTTTCAGACCCAACAATTACGTATTGTTATGTGGCTTTATGTGGTGTGATTATGCTCATAAGTATCATTATTAATCAAGTGAAAGATTTATATTAATGAAAAATGGAACATAAAGAACGATCGAAAAGTCTTGCAAGCAAAATGAAAGGAGGTTCACAGCCATGGGTTGTCAGCTCAACTGCGTGCGGGTTAGCTACCCCATGAGGATGCATGCGAGGTCAATCTTTAAGATTGACGGGACCCTTGTGCTTGCCCTAGGTAACTGGGTCAGCTTTGTGCACAATGTTCGGGGTCTATTTATAAACCTCAGGCCCAGTACTAGCTTCTTGCATAATGTTCGGGGTATTGCACATTGGTCTGGATGAAAGTGAAAGATAATAAAGAAAGTACAAAATGAATGATGAAAGGAAATAATGAATATTATCTTGTTGTACGTATGATGTGTGATCGCATACGAAAGTAATGTATTTTATTCAAAAAGTGATATTTTCGTATAAAAATCAAACAAGGTATTTTTATACTTTTAAAACTAGGACTCACTCAGCAACGCTGACTTTTATGCATTTTCGGTTGGCAGGTAAATATTGCTGAGGATGGCACTCGAGGAAAGCTACTCGTTGGGCAAGACTGGCATCTGTTCATGCTTAATGATTTTGTTGTATTGTAATGCAACTAATTGATTATTTTGTAACTCTAAATTACAACGATGTATTATTTTGCAACATTAATTATATGCATGAATGGTTTTTGGTATTAATTCCGTTGTGTTATTTTATGAAATGTAAGTTGTTTTATATATATTATGCTATGATTGACCAACTGTGAGGTCTCCGGGAATGGGGCCTTACAAGTTGGTATCAGAGCCAAAGTTTAAGAGAAATGGGTAAATATTTTCAAAAACCTAAACTTAAACTGAGAATGGGACCGAATGGAGGGATGCCAGCCCAAGTAGCTACGTGCTATCAGGTAATTCTTTTCTTAATGTTAACCGGTATTATGTGCGTGTGCTATCTGATTTTATGTGCCCTTAATAGATTTAAGTACTGATGTAGTCAGGATAGGAAATGCTCGGGGGATGAAGAGTAAAGTAAGTGGCTAATCACAATTGGCCACTGTAATTAGGTAATTACTATACTTAACATAAACTGAGCTATTACCTTGAATTACCGTGTTAGTGTTTGAATCTTATAGTGTTAGAGGATGGCTAGTGGTAGATCATCGAAGGCTTCTAGAGGAGGAGTACGAGGTGGTCGTGGTGTTTGGCCACATGCCATAAGGAATAAGACAAGGACTACAGAGACACCTCCTGATGAGCTTGGGCTTCATCATCCAGAGGGTGTGGATGAAAGTGCTAACTTAAGAGCCGTAGTAAAGGAGGCGGTTGTGGAGGAGGTGCATCAAGTCATGCAGACGATCTTACCGTCTGTAGTGACTGAAGTCATCCGTGTTGTGAGAGAGGATGAGAAGAAGGAGAAGGAGGAGGAGAGAAGGAAGATGACTGTGAGAAGGGAGAATGAGGGAGATCATGGTGAGGAGGAGGAACTGAACGCTGGGATGGCAGCCTCCAGTAATGAGGAGGAGGTGGTAGTGCGAGAGACCGCGAAGGGGTGCAGCTACGGGGCATTCCAACGATGCAAACCCCCAACTTTTGACGGTAATGGTAATGCTGCTGCTGCTCACCGATAGGTGAGAGAGAAGGAGGCTATCTTAGAGATCAGCGAGTGCAGGGAGGGCTAGAAGGTGAAGTTCACCACTCACTCGTTTATAGACTCGGCTTTGTGTTAGTAGGACAACGTTGTCCAAGCCAAAGGCAGCAGAGCCATCGGGAAGATGAGATAGGGAGAGTTAAAGAATTGTAATTGAGGAGTTCTGTCCTCACAGAGAGCTTGATAAGATGGAGAGGGAGTTCCTACATCTTGAGGCGGGAACCATGACATACCAGCAGTACACTACCAAGTTTAATGAGATGGCGAGGCTGGCGTCGGATTAGGTGATGCCAATGTCGAGGAAGATTAAGTGGTATGTGCAGGGATTGCCGGCAGATATCCGCAGGTACTTGATTGCTGCCCGACCCAGCACTTTTAAGTCGGTAGAGGATCTGGTTGGGAGACTTTACGATGAGAGAGAGGTGGCGGTGGTTGAGGTGAAGAAGACAGGTGGTGGTGACAAGAACTGGGGCGGGAGAAGCTTTGGGCGTGGCGGTTTCACCCCAAATAACAAGAGGATGAGGGTGGATGACTGTAGGGTGGTGTCATCAAGCTCGGGGATGAAGAGGTGTGGTAAGTGTGGAAAGGAGCATACTAGGGAATGCAGGGGGATTGAACATCTGTTTCAAATGTGGCAAGCCCGGCCACGTGCTAGAGCCTTCAAGCAGGGATTGCAAGAGGCAAAGGGCAGAGAGTTACGGGGCGAAGAAGAGGACGGAGGAAGGAGGACAGAGGGAAAGTGCTAGAGCCTTCACAATGACGTTGGAGGAGGCCCGGGTAGACCCCGATGTCGTGTCAGGTATGTTTCTAGTAAACCAAACTTGTGCCTCTGTGTTGTTTGATTCTGGTGCTAGTAGGAGTTTCATTTCTGTTGCTTTCTGTGCTAAGTTGCCTTTTAGTAGTAGAAGTATTGATTAGCCATTTGATTTAGAAACTACTATTGGTAAGTCTACCAGAATTTCTGATATGATAGAAGGTTACGACATAGAATTAGAGGGCCATAGGTTCTCTGCAAAACTATTTGTGATGCCCCAAGGCGGATTTGATGTCGTATTAGGAATGGATTGGTTAGCAGCCTATGAGGCAAATATCGTATGTCGCAAGAAGATGATTCGATTAATTGCGCCCGATGGAAGTCGAGTGACGGTCTACGGTGATCGCGTCACTACAGTTCCAAAGGTGATCTCGATGGCGGTGGCAGAGAAGTGCATGAAACGCGGATGTAGTCCCTACTTGGCTTATGTGAAGGATGTGGATGCATCAGTACCATAATTGTCTGATGTACCAGTTGTGTGACTTTCCGGATGTGTTCCCAGAAGATTTACCAGCTGTGCCACAGGACTGCGAGATTGAATTGATACCCGGTGCTCAACCCGTTGCCAAAGCACCGTATCGATTGGCTCTGACGGAGATTAAGGAACTGATAGTTCAACTACAGGAGTTGATGGATAAGGGGTTCATTCGACTGAGCATCTCTCCCTAGGGTGCTCCGGTCTTGTTTGTCAAGAAGAAGGATGGTAGTATGAGGATGTGTATCGACTACCGAGAGTTGAACAAGTTAACGGTGAAGAACCGATATCCCTTGCCCAGAATAGATGACTTGTTTGATCAGCTCCAAGGTGCCAGTTGGTTCTCACGAATAGATCTCCAATCTGGTTACCATCAGTTGAAGGTTAAGGAGCAGGATATCCCTAAGATAGCTTTTCGCAAGGGTTATGGACACTACGAGTTTCTCGTTATGTCTTTTGGTCTAACTAATGTACTAGCTGCCTTTATGGATTTGATGAACCGAGTGTGTCGGCCAACGTTAGATAAATCAGTGATTGTATTTATTGATGATATCCTGATCTATTCAAAGGGCGAAGAAGAACATGCCGGCCACATACGTGAAGTGTTGGAGACACTTAGACGGGAGAAGCTATATGCTAAATTCTCTAAGTGTGCTTTTTGGTTGTGCGAAGTTCAATTTTAGGGTCATGTGGTGATTCTGAAGGAATTATGGTGGACCCGGTGAAGGTTGAGGCGGTGATGCAATCGAAGTCTCCAAAGACGCCATCCAAGATTCGAAGTTTCTTGGGATTGGCGGGCTACTACAGAGGTTCATTCAAGACATTTCCAAGATAGCCTCACCTTTGACTAAATTGACTCGCAAGGATGTGAAGTTTGTGTCGGGTCAGGGACAGGAGGATGCTTTTGAGGAGTTAAAGGCAAGATTAACTCAAGCTCTTGTTTTGACATTACCCGAAGGGAGTGAAGACTTAGTGGTGTATTCGGATGCTTCTTACTCGGGGCTGGGTTGCGTGTTGATGCAATGTGGAAGGGTAATAGCCTACGTGTCTGACAGTTGAAAACTCACGAGGTCAATTATCCCAACCATGATTTGGAGCTAGTGGCTGTGGTTTTCGCACTAAAGATTTGGAGGCACTACCTGTACGGGGCAAAGTGCACAATCTTCACGGACCACAAAAGCTTAAAGTATTTCTTCAAGCAAAAGGATCTCAACATGAGGCAGAGAATGTGGTTAGAGTTGATCAAGGATTATGATTGTGAGATCCACTACCATCCGGGTAAGGCCAATGTAGTGGCTGATGCCCTCAGCTGAAAGGAGAGACCTGAGCCAATCTGGGTGAAAGCTTATAGTTGGTGATGACCTCTGACGTGATGACGCAAGTCAAGGAATTTCAAAATGAGGCTTTGAAAGAAGATCGCCTTAACTTTGAAAGGATGAGAGGTCTGGTCACGGAGTTGGGAGAAAATACCCATGGAGTTCGAACCCGCTTCGGGCGGATGTGGATCCCTCGTTACGAAGACCTACGGGGGCAGATCATGGATGAAGCTCATAAGACTCGATACTCCATTCATCCTGGCACTACCAAGATGTATCAAGACATGAAGAAAGGTTACTGGTGGCCGGGAATGAAGTGCGATGTAGTGGAGTTGTGAGTAAGTGCCTTACTTGCTTGCAAGTGAAGGCAGAGCACCATAAGCCATACGGAAAGATCCAACCTTTGGATATACCCGAGTGGAAGTGGGAGCACATCACCATGGACTTCATAACAAAGTTAACCCGCACGACAAGGGGGTATGATGCCATATGGGTGATAGTTGATCGTCTGACAAAGAGTGCTCACTTCTTACCGATCCACGAGACGTATTCATCCAAGAGACTAGCGGATCTGTTCATTAAAGAGATTGTAGCTCATCATGGTATGCCGGTGTCTATCGTATCGGACCATGACACCCTGTTCACATTGAAGTTTTGGAAAAGATTTCATGATGCGATGGGGACGAAGCTCCACATTAGTACGGCTTACCATCCTCAGACAGATGGTCAGTCTGAGAGGACGATTCAAACACTCAAGGATATGCTCCGAGCATGCGAGGAAGTTGGGATGATCACCTACCGTTAGCGGAATTCTCATACAACAACAGTTATCATGCCAGCATTGGCATGCCACCATATGAGATGCTATATGGTAGAAGGTGTAGGACCCCCTCGTATTGGGGTGATATCGGGCAAAAGGAGTTGGGAAGTATTGAGGTGATTGAGGCTATGACAGAGAAGTTCGAGAAGATCAAAGCCTTCATGAAGGCGGCGAGAGATAGACAAAATTCGTATGCCGACAAAAGGCGTAGACCGATTGAATTCAATGTGGGTGATAGGTCATGTTGAAGGTCTCGCCTTGGAAAGAGATCATCCAGTTTAGAAAGCGGGGTAAGCTCAGTCTGAGGTGCATAGGACCTTTCCAAATTGTTGCACGAGTAGGAGAGGTGGCCTATTGATTGGAGTTACCCGATGAGTTAAGTGGAATTCATCCAATATTCAATGTATCTCATCTGAGAAAGTACCTAGCTGATGAAGATATGATTGTACCACTGGAGGACATCGAAGTAGATGAGCAACTCAATTATGTAGAGCAACCAGTGGCCATCATAGACAGGAAGGAAAAGAGACTGCGAAATAAAGTGGTTCCGCTTGTACGTGTGCAGTGGAAACACCGGAAGGGTTTTGAGTCTACGTGGGAGACTAAGGAAGAAATGAGACAGCATTACAAACAGTTGTTCGATGAGTGACAGGTTTTGGGGACGAAACCTCTTTAAGGGGGGTAGACTTGTAACACCTGAAATCCTTGTCAAAATAAAAGAAAAGAAAAGTATCTTGAAAAAACGAAAAGGGGCAAAAGTGGAGGGGGGCTTTGTGTAAAAGGTACAAAAGTCAACTATTTTATTAATTTATGGGTATGGCCGCTCATACTAAGCTTTTTACCTGCTGTTTTTGACAAAGAAGAAAGAAAGAAAGCTAAAACTTTTCCCTCTCAGTTTCAAGAAGAAGAAGAAACTTATTCTTGCTCTTGGTAAGCAATTCTTTGCATAATTGGTTCGATTTTGTTGGGTTTCAACCATAAAACTGATTTTTATGTGCTTTTTGTGTTTGGGTGTTTGTTTTGGCTTGCTTTAGGTGTTTGAACTCTCATCCACACAAGTTGGGAGGAGTTTTACTTGTTGGCTGCAATAGGTGAGTTCTAGATCCCGGTTCTTTATGTGTTTTAAATTTTTGGGGCTGAAAATGCATGTTTTAAGGGTTTACAACTATTATATGTATAACCGTATGTGTATAAGCTTATGTCCTTGTGTTATATGGTTGTTTATGTGATGTTGTTGCTTAGAATGATAGGAATAAGCTTAGAACAGGTTCATATGCAGATTGGGTTTGAATTTGATTCTAAAAAATGAACAACAGTTGGCCATGATCCCAAACAGGGCCCATGCGCCTAGAAATGCTGACCATGCGCCCAAATAGTACCCCTTGAGCCCAACCAGTTTATTCAGGTGCCTAAGTGTAGGTCATGCTCCTGAACAGTACCTCATGTGCCCAAAGTTAGTGCCCATACGCCTAAGTGTTGGCTCATGCGCCCACATAGTGTTAATGCGCCCAAGCAGGATTCATACGCCTGCGTAGTGCTCATGCGCCTAGAACACTTAGAAATTTTTTCCGAAATTTTGGGAAAATAGAAATTTTAGGGTTTGACCCTGGATTGATTTGATGGTTGTATTTGTTTATTCCATGCATGTTTATGGCCTGCTCTTGTGTTCCATATTACGTATTGGTATGTGGCTTTATGTGGTGTGATTATGCTCATAAGTATCATTATTAATCAAGTGAAAGATTAATATTAATGAAAAGTGGAACATAAAGAACGAACGAAAAGTCTTTCAAGCAAAATGAAAGGAGGTTCACAGCCACGGGTTGTCTGTTCAACTGCGTGCGGGTTAGTTACCCTATGAGGATGTATGCGGGGTCAATCTTTGAGATTGATGGGACCCTTGGCTTGCCCTAGGTAACTGGGTCAGCTTCGTGCATAGTGTTCAGGGTCTATTTATAGACCTTATGCCCAGTACCAGCTTCGTGCACAATGTTCGGGGTATTGCACATTGGTCTGGATGAAAGTGAAAGATAATAAAGAAAGTACGAAACGAATGATGAAAGGCAATAATGAATATTATCTTGTTGTACGTATGATGTGTGCTCGCATACGAAAGTAATGTATTTTATTCAAAAAGGCATATTTTCGTATACAAATCATACAAGGTATTTTACACTTTTAAAACTAGGACTCACTCAGCAACGCTGACTTTTATGCATTTTCAGTGACAGGTAAATATTGCTGAGGATGGCAATCAGGGAAAGCTACTCGTCGGGGCAAGACTGGCATCCGTTCATGCTTAATGATTTTGTTGTATTGTAATGCAACTAATTGATATTTTGTAACTCTAAATTACAACGATGTATTATTTTGCAACATTAATTATATGCATGAATGGTTTTGGTATTAATTCTGTTGTGTTATTTTATGAAATGTAAGTTGTTTTTATATATATTATGCTATGATTGACCAACTGTGAGGTCTCCGGAAACGGGGCCTTACAACTATGTCGTGTCTTAAAATTAATTTTGGGACATTGTATGTGGTTTGGGATATGGTTTGAGTCTAGTTGTTCATTCATGAGTGTGTACTTGTGCTTGTGCTTGGGCTTGTTCTTCTGACTTGGACGTCATGGAGAGGTATTGTTAGTACTAACGGGTTGACACCCCCACCCTTGTCGTCGGTATACTAGTCGAGACTGACTTGGCCTGGGCTTGCCCTTGTGTGAATATAATCCGGGTAATTGGACTTGGATTGATCTTAACTTGTGATGATATCTTGACTGCTATGTACTCTTACTCACATACAACTTCCTATACATGTTATACATGGCAAACTATTTGTACTTTTAACTGGAACTCACCAACGTATGTTGACTTTTTAGAGCATGTTTTTCAGGTAACGAGGCTTAGGTGCTTGGCTGTGGACTTAGACAAGACCACTCCTTTAGGAGCAATAAACATATCATGGGACTTTTGGACTTGTTTGGACTAGTTTATTTTGTTGAATTGTAATTGTTGGATTTGTGCTTAGGATTGTTGGTACTTGTGCTTCTTTGTTCCTGAATGGAACTTTGAAATATTTATGCATTTATGGTATGACATTTGGAATTGACTGTACTTGACATGTGTTCCTATGTGTTGGGAGACATCATGACCCATTTACGAAGAATACATTTAGATATTCTCTTAGACCCCCAATGTGTCATGACGATCCCGTCCGTAGCATCCTCGTGTTTCTGCTTCTAGCGAGGGTGTGACACATGTGTAATCATCCAAAGTTAATCAATCCTAAGTATTGGATCGGAACATCAAATCGAGAATGGTCAAACACCTTTGTGAAAAAATCAACAATATTAACATTAGATGGTATATGTTTAAGATGAATAAATTTGCAATCAAAACAATCACAAATAAAATGCAGGCAACTGTCAATGTGTTTTGTTTTAGAGTGTTAAATCATATTCTTCATAATATTAAGGATTGTAGAATTGTCACACCAAGTTGTAGTGTCGTATATATAGAGGCCATAATCAAGAAATGTTGTTGTGTCCAAACAATCTATGAGCAACAAGATGAAGAAGCAACATATTTAGCTTTAGTAGTAGAAGTTGACATTTTATTTTGTTTTTTGCATTGCCAAGAAATCAACCTGTGGTTAAGAAATTCTAATCTAGCTACAATTGATTCATGACCAAATTACATCCACCATAATCAATGTCAGTATAAGCAAAGAGATTAAAATCAGAATTCCTTGGATACCGAAGCCCAAGCTGTGGTTGGCCTTGAATACTTGAAAATCCTATTGACAACTTTCATGTGTGACTCCTTTGGAACATAATGTTTTCATAATACACACACTAACAAATAAGGAACATAATGTTTAGCAGGCTTGAAGTCAGATACATCTAGGATCCAATTATTGATCAACATATGTGTTGATCAACGTTTTCACCGGTGAGATCTGGAATTAAAGTAGAAGAGAAGACACAGGATTTGGAGCAATCTTAGAGCCTCAAAACTTTATTTCTCCAAAATATTTTAATCATGTTTTTTTGATGGATTAAAATACTAACCTTGTTTTGTTTAACTCACATACCTAAGAAAAAAAATTTCACCAAGAAAACACATTTTAAATTTCTTCTTCATCACTGCTTTAAACTCTTTGCATATTTCATCATATGTTGATCCAAAATACTACCATCAACATAAATTTGGACAAGTATCAAACCATCACCCGTCCAACATAAGAACAATGTGTGATTAATAGCTCCTCGAGAATATCTGTTTTCAAACAAATACTCTGTGAGAGTGACATACAAAGCATGAGGTGCTTGATGTAAGCCATACAAAGCTTTGTTTAACTTGTATACATACACTGGATGATCAGGATCTTCAAATCTATGTGGTTGATACACATATATTTCTTCCTATGCATGAATGCAGTTTTAACATCCATTTGGTAGGATTTAAAATTTATGTATGAAGCATAAGCCAAAAACATGTGAATGGCTTTAAGTCTAGCTATAGAAGCGTAAGCTTCTTCATAATCTAGCCTTTCAACTTGATAAAATCCATGTACAATGAGACGTGTCTTGTTAGGAACAATGAAACCTTTTTCATCCGTCTTATTGCGACTAAACCATTTCGTTCTTATCGGTAACATAAATTAAGCTAAAAATAAAATTTAAAAATCATATTAAATTACCATATGGGTACCATATATTTGAATAAATTTCTAGGAAATATACATTCTAATGTATAGACATATATGTAAAATACACACACATTTAATCGTATAATGATATACAAATTTATAAGCTGAAAAATTTACATTCATATGTATAGACATAATGATTTTTTAATTATTCAGATTTGTAAGATGAAAATTTAGATAATCAAATAATTCACAATTTGGATAAAACTTAAACAAAAAGAACAATGGGTTGAAGGAAAAAATGAAAAAAAAAAACAGTATAATGATTTGCTAAAACAAAAAATATAAGGGTTAATTGAAATAAAATAAAAAACAAGTGAGGTTAAAAGAATTAAAAAAAAAAAAACGATAACATGAATTGATCCAACAATAATTTTCTAATAAATTTCCAATAACATCTATTTAGTAAATACTTTTAAAATAATACCCAATTGGTAAATGTATTTTTTAAATGCACATCTTTGGTTAAATACTCCATATAAACAACACATAAAAAGTAGGGCCGATCATGAGGACGTGTGGGGTGTGTGACCGCCAAGTAGGCTCATAATTTGAAATATTTTTAATGTTATGTATATTCAAAAATATATTTATAAGCCATTAACAAACCTAGTTATTACACATTAGATCCGATTCACATATTAATTAGCTTAGCCCAATGCCATTTTCCCCTTACTAGAACTATAAACTTTAAACCCACCTAAAAAATGAGGGTTTGAAATGGCCAATGGCCGGTTCGCCATTACTGTGGGATGATGTTTTCGGTTCTAACAACCTAGGGTCCATGGATGACTTACTGATAAAAGAGCCTCCAACGGATGATTGTAATAGCGTTTTAGGGATGATTTCTTACCCATGAAATCACATATAGGGTATGGAATTGATTATATGAATATATTTTTTTTACTTTGGATGTTGATTTGATGAAAATTGAATGTTTGATGTTTTGATAAAAGTATCATATTTAATTTTTTGATTATATAATTTTGATATCTAAATGATTGAAACTTTGATGTTTAAATGCTTTATGCAAGAATCAAGACGACTAGATGGTATTTACATAGTCACTTGTTTGTAATTAAATGTTTGGAACTATTAATGTTTTTTTAATAAATAATGCATCTTAAATATAAATACCTATCAGGTAGTTAAAAACGTAAAGGAAGAAAATAGATGGCTAAAACAAAGTCTAAGATAAGAATATACATAAATTTTTTTCAAAAACAACCTCAAAAATTTGATGTTTATTAAAATAATAACATTAATGTTGACGCTAATGTGGGTGAAGATGATGATAAATTGATAATGCCAATGTGGATGAAGATGATGGTGATCCTAATGTTAATGAAGATCATCAAGTAAATCTACATGAAGCAATGACTCCAAAACTGAGGTGTAATCAATGACTCCAAAACCAAGGCAAACATAACATAACAATGTCTGTAAATAAATTGTTTAACATATATGCCACTCTAGGTTTCACAACAACGACGATCGGAAGGTTAAAGGCAACCGGGCCGACTGAATCCCGACACGTCAACAACACACAAAGGCTAGGTGCATTAGTTATCCTTACGGATTCAATGGGTCACCAGCCTGATCCAACAAGATCACAATGATTGGCACCACAACTGAAAGTATTACAGCCTTCATGTGAAGTCGTCCTACCTAGATCAAATCTGATTAAGTGCACATATGCCCCGAGGTGATCATCAGTCTACCTAAACCCATCCACTCATCTTGATAATTTTCCTATGACTAACAATGACCAATGCTGGGCGTACCTAAGCTACGGTATGCTAATTCGCCCATGAAAATTTAACTTACAATGTAAGGCCTTTTTCTAGCAACCTCATAGTTGAGTTTTGGACGTCAGAAAAATACAATTCTTAACTTTGAGTATTCACTATCATGGCAGCAGAAATAGAAACTTTCAATACTATATTTCATTTCTAAACTATCGCATTCATCCATAAAAAAATAATCTATGAGAATGCAAGTCTTAATCATAGCAGGTAACTTCACATCTATGCTAAACTATCATTCTTTATTCCATCCTTCAGTACTTTTCAAGCTAATATGTATACAAAAGTCAACAATGTTGAGTGAGTTCTTTTAAAACTTCTATGCTATAACTAAGTCATGCATGATCCTAATTCATAGATCTATACCCATTAGCTAGGGTTCATCACAAAAAGCACCGTGCTTGAAACAACATCATAAATCATGTTTAAAACATGATATTTATGTAAAAATGCCATCATTATTAAAGATACTGTAGGGATTGAACTTAGAGGCTAGGTAAATCAAAAGAAGATATTGAAGATCAAGACCTGTCGCACGAGAACTTTTGATGTGCGAGAAGTTAGTTCTCGCACGAGACTTTTTTGGTTAGTATATATAGTTGCTTTTGATGTTTTGAGAAAGTATGTAAATAAGTGGATTTAGAACTCACATTTCAAATCCTTCATGCAAAACCCTAGAACCAAGAACAAAACTTGAGATCTACACACATGCACACATGGTAGTTTAAGCTTTACTCATAGAATCACATCAAAAACATCTTAGGAAATTAGATCTAGCTTAGATCTATGAAGAAGTATGATAAAATCATACCTTTCATGAATTATTCGACTTTCTCTTTCTAGAACCAAGAAACTTTCTCTCTCTAACCTTGGGAGCAATAACAGTGCATGGAAGTGAGGGAAGGGGGTTGCCCTCTCTTTTATACTCACATGTAGAAAGTTTCTCCTTTTGTCCACATTCGGCCCTTTCATTTTATTAAAACTGTCCTTTGTTTCCTTTTTTAGTTTTTCTTGTATGTTTCAGGTGTTACAGTTTTACTTAGAAAAGCAATAATCAATGTGGGAACATTCAATACAGATGACCATAATGCGGACTACCGTCCAGCCAAATGCGGATGAAGTAGTGTTCATTCATATTCACTATACTTAGAAAAACTTGATAATCAATGAGGGTACTTTTTTTATGCGCGTAATAATACTCATTAGCATTCAGAATTAATGCGGACAACAGCAGACCATCTGAATTCCATATCTAATAGGAACTAAGTATACTCTTTGTATTCAGTACACTTAGTAAATTAAGTGATGATGCAAAAAATTATGTACGAATACAAAGTGTTGATAAACCACTTATACAACCAATACACTTTATGATTCTATAATCATACATACCATAATAATCCCTAAACTAGGGTTCATCCAACATCATTTTTAGCAAT
>CM046435.1:28226273-28306050 GCA_025506505.1 Flaveria sonorensis | reverse complement strand
TATTTTATGAAATGTAAGTTGTTTGATATATATATTATGCTATGATTGACAACTGTGAGGTCTCCGGGAATGGGGCCTTACAAGTTGGTATCAGAGCCAAAGTTAAGAGAAATGGGTAAATATTCAAAAACCTAAACTTAAACTGAGAATGGGACCGAATGGAGGGATGCCAGCCCAAGTAGCTACGTGCTATCAGGTAATTCTTTCTTAATGTTAACCCGGTATTATGTGCGTGTGCTATCGATTTTATGTGCCCTTAATAGATTTAAGTACTGATGTAGTCAGGATAGGAAAATGCTCGGGGGATGAAGAGTAAAGTAAGTGGCTAATCACAATTGCCACTGTAATTAGGTAATTACTATACTTAACAAAATGAGCTATTACCTTGAATTACCGTGTTAGTGTTTGAATCTTATAGTGTTAGAGGATGGCTAGGGTAGATCATCGAAGGCTTCTAGAGGAGGAGTACGAGGTGGTCGTGGTGTTTGGCCACATGCCATAAGGAATAAGACAAGGACTACAGAGACACCTCTGATGAGCTTGGGCTTCATCATCAGAGGGTGTGGATGAAGTGCTAACTTAAGAGCCGTAGTAAGGAGGCGGTTGTGGAGGAGGTGCATCAAGTCATGCAGACGATCTTACCGTCTGTAGTGACTGAAGTCATCCGTGTTGTGAGAGAGGATGAGAAGAAGGAGAAGGAGGAGGAGAGAAGGAAGATGACTGTGAGAAGGGAGAATGAGGGAGATCATGGGGAGGAGGAGGAACTGAACGCTGGGATGGCAGCCTCCAGTAATGAGGAGGAGGTGGTAGTGCGAGAGACCGCGAAGGGTGCAGCTACGGGGCATTCCAACGATGCAACCCCCAACTTTTGACGGTAAGGGTAATGCTGCTGCTGCTCAACGATAGGTGAGAGAGAAGGAGGCTATCTTAGAGATCAGCGAGTGCAGGGAGGGCTAGAAGGTGAAGTTCACCACTCACTCGTTTATAGACTCGGCTTTGTGTTAGTAGGACAACGTTGTCCAAGCCAAAGGCAGCAGAGCCATCGGGAAGATGAGATAGGAGAGTTAAAGAATGTAATTGAGGAGTTCTGTCCTCACAGAGAGCTTGATAAGATGGAGAGGGAGTTCCTACATCTTGAGGCGGGAACCATGACATACCAGCAGTACACTACCAAGTTTAATGAGATGGCGAGGCTGGCGTCGGATTAGGTGATGCCAATGTCGAGGAAGATTAAGTGGTATGTGCAGGGATTGCCGGCAGATATCCGCAGGTACTTGATTGCTGCCCGACCCAGCACTTTTAAGTCGGTAGAGGATCTGGTTGGGAGACTTTACGATGAGAGAGAGGTGGCGGTGGTTGAGGTGAGAAGACAGGTGGTGGTGACAAGAACTGGGGCGGGAGAAGCTTTGGGCGTGGCGGTTTCACCCAAATAACAAGAGGATGAGGGTGGATGACTGTAGGTGGTGTCATCAAGCTCGGGGATGAAGAGGTGTGGTAAGTGTGGAAAGGAGCATACTAGGGAATGCAGGTGGGATTGAACATCTGTTCAAATGTGGCAAGCCCGGCCACGTGCTAGAGCTTCAAGCAGGGATTGCAAGAGGCAAAGGGCAGAGAGTTACGGGGCGAAGAAGAGGACGGAGGAAGGAGGACAGAGGGAAAGTGCTAGAGCCTTCACAATGACGTTGGAGGAGGCCCGGGTAGACCCGATGTCGTGTCAGGTATGTTTCTAGTAAACCAACTTGTGCCTCTGTGTTGTTTGATTCTGGTGCTAGTAGGAGTTTCATTTCTGTTGCTTTCTGTGCTAAGTTGCCTTTTAGTAGTAGAAGTATTGATTAGCCATTTGATTAGAAACTACTATTGGTAAGTCTACCAGAATTTCTGATATGATAGAAGGTTACGACATAGAATTAGAGGGCCATAGGTTCTCTGCAAAACTATTGTGATGCCCAAGGCGGATTTGATGTCGTATTAGGAATGGATTGGTTAGCAGCCTATGAGGCAAATATCGTATGTCGCAAGAAGATGATTCGATTAATTGCGCCCGATGGAAGTCGAGTGACGGTCTACGGTGATCGCGTCACTACAGTTCCAAAGGTGATCTCGATGGCGGTGGCAGAGAAGTGCATGAAACGCGGATGTAGTCCCTACTTGGCTTATGTGAAGGATGTGGATGCATCAGTACCATAATTGTCTGATGTACCAGTTGTGTATGACTTTCCGGATGTGTTCCCAGAAGATTTACCAGCTGTGCCACAGGACTGCGAGATTGAATTGATACCCGGTGCTCAACCCGTTGCCAAAGCACCGTATCGATTGGCTCTGACGGAGATTAAGGAACTGATAGTTCAACTACAGGAGTTGATGGATAAGGGGTTCATTCGACTGAGCATCTCTCCTGGGGTGCTCCGGTCTTGTTTGTCAAGAAGAAGGATGGTAGTATGAGGATGTGTATCGACTACGAGAGTTGAACAAGTTAACGGTGAAGAACCGATATCCCTTGCCCAGAATAGATGACTTGTTTGATCAGCTCCAAGGTGCCAGTTGGTTCTCACGAATAGATCTCCAATCTGGTTACCATCAGTTGAAGGTTAAGGAGCAGGATATCCCTAAGATAGCTTTTCGCAAGGGTTATGGACACTACGAGTTTCTCGTTATGTCTTTTGGTCTAACTAATGTACTAGCTGCCTTTATGGATTTGATGAACCGAGTGTGTCGGCCAACGTTAGATAAATCAGTGATTGTATTTATTGATGATATCCTGATCTATTCAAAGGGCGAAGAAGAACATGCCGGCCACATACGTGAAGTGTTGGAGACACTTAGACGGGAGAAGCTATATGCTAAATTCTCTAAGTGTGCTTTTTGGTTGTGCGAAGTTCAATTTTAGGGTCATGTGGTGATTCTGAAGGAATTATGGTGGACCCGGTGAAGGTTGAGGCGGTGATGCAATCGAAGTCTCCAAAGACGCCATCCAAGATTCGAAGTTTCTTGGGATTGGCGGGCTACTACAGGAGGTTCATTCAAGACATTTCCAAGATAGCCTCACCTTTGACTAAATTGACTCGCAAGGATGTGAAGTTTGTGTCGGGTCAGGGACAGGAGGATGCTTTTGAGGAGTTAAAGGCAAGATTAACTCAAGCTCTTGTTTTGACATTACCCGAAGGGAGTGAAGACTTAGTGGTGTATTCGGATGCTTCTTACTCGGGGCTGGGTTGCGTGTTGATGCAATGTGGAAGGGTAATAGCCTACGTGTCCTGACAGTTGAAAACTCACGAGGTCAATTATCCCAACCATGATTTGGAGCTAGTGGCTGTGGTTTTCGCACTAAAGATTTGGAGGCACTACCTGTACGGGCAAAGTGCACAATCTTCACGGACCACAAAAGCTTAAAGTATTTCTTCAAGCAAAAGGATCTCAACATGAGGCAGAGAATGTGGTTAGAGTTGATCAAGGATTATGATTGTGAGATCCACTACCATCCGGGTAAGGCCAATGTAGTGGCTGATGCCCTCAGCTGAAAGGAGAGACTGAGCCAATCTGGGTGAAAGCTTATAGTTGGTGATGACCTCTGACGTGATGACGCAAGTCAAGGAATTTCAAAATGAGGCTTTGAAAGAAGATCGCCTTAACTTTGAAAGGATGAGAGGTCTGGTCACGGAGTTGGGAGAAATACCCATGGAGTTCGAACCCGCTTCGGGCGGATGTGGATCCCTCGTTACGAAGACCTACGGGGGCGGATCATGGATGAAGCTCATAAGACTCGATACTCCATTCATCCTGGCACTACCAAGATGTATCAAGACATGAAGAAAGGTTACTGGTGGCCGGGAATGAAGTGCGATGTAGTGGAGTTGTGAGTAAGTGCCTTACTTGCTTGCAAGTGAAGGCAGAGCACCATAAGCCATACGGAAAGATCCAACCTTTGGATATACCCGAGTGGAAGTGGGAGCACATCACCATGGACTTCATAACAAAGTTAACCGCACGACAAGGGGGTATGATGCCATATGGGTGATAGTTGATCGTCTGACAAAGAGTGCTCACTTCTTACCGATCCACGAGACGTATTCATCCAAGAGACTAGCGGATCTGTTCATTAAAGAGATTGTAGCTCATCATGGTATGCCGGTGTCTATCGTATCGGACCATGACACCCTGTTCACATTGAAGTTTTGGAAAAGATTTCATGATGCGATGGGGACGAAGCTCCACATTAGTACGGCTTACCATCCTCAGACAGATGGTCAGTCTGAGAGGACGATTCAAACACTCAAGGATATGCTCCGAGCATGCGAGGAAGTTGGGATGATCACCTACCGTTAGCGGAATTCTCATACAACAACAGTTATCATGCCAGCATTGGCATGCCACCATATGAGATGCTATATGGTAGAAGGTGTAGGACCCCCTGTATGGGGTGATATCGGGCAAAGGAGTTGGGAAGTATTGAGGTGATTGAGGCTATGACAGAGAAGTTCGAGAAGATCAAAGCCTTCATGAAGGCGGCGAGAGATAGACAAA
Source organism: Flaveria sonorensis (assembly GCA_025506505.1). NCBI lineage: Eukaryota > Viridiplantae > Streptophyta > Magnoliopsida > Asterales > Asteraceae > Flaveria > Flaveria sonorensis. The sequence continues at coordinate 28,301,529 of CM046435.1, read as the reverse complement.
ATCGTATGCCGACAAAAGGCGTAGACCGATTGAATTCAATGTGGGTGATAGGGTCATGTTGAAGGTCTCGCCTTGGAAAGAGATCATCCAGTTTAGAAAGCGGGGTAAGCTCAGTCTGAGGTGCATAGGACCTTTCCAAATTGTTGCACGAGTAGGAGAGGTGGCCTATTGATTGGAGTTACCCGATGAGTTAAGTGGAATTCATCCAATATTCAATGTATCTCATCTGAGAAAGTACCTAGCTGATGAAGATATGATTGTACCACTGGAGGACATCGAAGTAGATGAGCAACTCAATTATGTAGAGCAACCAGTGGCCATCATAGACAGGAAGGAAAAGAGACTGCGAAATAAAGTGGTTCCGCTTGTACGTGTGCAGTGGAAACACCGGAAGGGTTTTGAGTCTACGTGGGAGACTAAGGAAGAAATGAGACAGCATTACAAACAGTTGTTCGATGAGTGACAGGTTTGGGGACGAAACCTCTTTAAGGGGGGTAGACTTGTAACACCTGAAATCCTTGTCAAAATAAAAGAAAAGAAAAGTATCTTGAAAAAAACGAAAAGGGGCAAAAGTGGAGGGGGGCTTTGTGTAAAAGGTACAAAAGTCAACTATTTTATTAATTTATGGGTATGGCCGCTCATACTAAGCTTTTTACCTGCTGTTTTGACAAAGAAGAAAGAAAGAAAGCTAAAACTTTTCCCTCTCAGTTTCAAGAAGAAGAAGAAACTTATTCTTGCTCTTGGTAAGCAATTCTTTGCATAATTGGTTCGATTTTGTTGGGTTTCAACCATAAAACTGATTTTTATGTGCTTTTTGTGTTTGGTGTGTTGTTTTGGCTTGCTTTAGGTGTTTGAACTCTCATCCACACAAGTTGGGAGGAGTTTTACTTGTTGGCTGCAATAGGTGAGTTCTAGATCCCGGTTCTTTATGTGTTTTAAATTTTTGGGGCTGAAAATGCATGTTTTAAGGGTTTACAACTATTATATGTATAACCGTATGTGTATAAGCTTATGTCCTTGTGTTATATGGTTGTTTATGTGATGTTGTTGCTTAGAATGATAGGAATAAGCTTAGAACAGGTTCATATGCAGATTGGGTTTGAATTTGATTCTAAAAAATGAACAACAGTTGGCCATGATCCCAAACAGGGCCCATGCGCCTAGAAATGCTGACCATGCGCCCAAATAGTACCCCTTGAGCCCAACCAGTTTATTCAGGTGCCTAAGTGTAGGTCATGCTCCTGAACAGTACCTCATGTGCCCAAAGTTAGTGCCCATACGCCTAAGTGTGGCTCATGCGCCCACATAGTGTTAATGCGCCCAAGCAGGATTCATACGCCTGCGTAGTGCTCATGCGCCTAGAACACTTAGAAATTTTTTCCGAAATTTTGGGAAAATAGAAATTTTAGGGTTTGACCCTGGATTGATTTGATGGTTGTATTTGTTATTCCATGCATGTTTATGGCCTGCTCTTGTGTTCCATATTACGTATTGGTATGTGGCTTTATGTGGTGTGATTATGCTCATAAGTATCATTATTAATCAAGTGAAAGATTAATATTAATGAAAAGTGGAACATAAAGAACGAACGAAAAGTCTTTCAAGCAAATGAAAGGAGGTTCACAGCCACGGGTTGTCTGTTCAACTGCGTGCGGGTTAGTTACCCTATGAGGATGTATGCGGGGTCAATCTTTGAGATTGATGGGACCCTTGGCTTGCCCTAGGTAACTGGGTCAGCTTCGTGCATAGTGTTCAGGGTCTATTTATAGACCTTATGCCCAGTACCAGCTTCGTGCACAATGTTCGGGGTATTGCACATTGGTCTGGATGAAAGTGAAAGATAATAAAGAAAGTACGAAACGAATGATGAAAGGCAATAATGAATATTATCTTGTTGTACGTATGATGTGTGCTCGCATACGAAAGTAATGTATTTTATTCAAAAAGGCATATTTTCGTATACAAATCATACAAGGTATTTTTACACTTTTAAAACTAGGACTCACTCAGCAACGCTGACTTTTTATGCATTTTCAGTTGACAGGTAAATATTGCTGAGGATGGCAATCAGGGAAAGCTACTCGTCGGGGCAAGACTGGCATCCGTTCATGCTTAATGATTTGTTGTATTGTAATGCAACTAATTGATTATTTGTAACTCTAAATTACAACGATGTATTATTTTGCAACATTAATTATATGCATGAATGGTTTTTGGTATTAATTCTGTTGTGTTATTTTATGAAATGTAAGTTGTTTTATATATTATGCTATGATTGACCAACTGTGAGGTCTCCGGAAACGGGGCCTTACAACTATGTCGTGTCTTAAAATTAATTTTGGGACATTGTATGTGGTTTGGGATATGGTTGAGTCTAGTTGTTCATTCATGAGTGTGTACTTGTGCTTGTGCTTGGGCTTGTTCTTCTGACTTGGACGTCATGGAGAGGTATTGTTAGTACTAACGGGTTGACACCCCCACCCTTGTCGTCGGTATACTAGTCGAGACTGACTTGGCCTGGGCTTGCCCTTGTGTGAATATAATCCGGGTAATTGGACTTGGATTGATCTTAACTTGTGATGATATCTTGACTGCTATGTACTCTTACTCACATACAACTTCCTATACATGTTATACATGGCAAACTATTTGTACTTTTAAACCTGTGAATCACCAACGTATGTTGACTTTTTAGAGCATGTCTTTTCAGGTAACGAGGCTTAGGTGCTTGGCTGTGGACTTAGACAAGACCACTCCTTTAGGAGCAATAAAATATCATGGGACTTTTGGACTTGTTTGGACTAGTTTATTTTGTTGAATTGTAATTGTTGGATTTGTGCTTAGGATTGTATGGTACTTGTGCTTCTTTGTTCCTGAATGGAACTTTGAAATATTTATGCATTTATGGTATGACATTTTGGAATTGACTGTACTTGACATGTGTTCCTATGTGTTGGGAGACATCATGACCCATTTACGAAGAATACATTTAGATATTCTCTTAGACCCCCAATGTGTCATGACGATCCCGTCCGTAGCATCCTCGTGTTTCTGCTTCTAGCGAGGGTGTGACACATGTGTAATCATCCAAAGTTAATCAATCCTAAGTATTGGATCGGAACATCAAATCGAGAATGGTCAAACACCTTTGTGAAAAAATCAACAATATTAACATTAGATGGTATATGTTTAAGATGAATAAATTTGCAATCAAAACAATCACAAATAAAATGCAGGCAACTGTCAATGTGTTTTGTTTTAGAGTGTTAAATCATATTCTTCATAATATTAAGGATTGTAGAATTGTCACACCAAGTTGTAGTGTCGTATATATAGAGGCCATAATCAAGAAATTGTTGTTGTGTCCAAACAATCTATGAGCAACAAGATGAAGAAGCAACATATTTAGCTTTAGTAGTAGAAGTTGACATTTTATTTTGTTTTTTGCATTGCCAAGAAATCAACCTGTGGTTAAGAAATTCTAATCTAGCTACAATTGATTCATGACCAAATTACATCCACCATAATCAATGTCAGTATAAGCAAAGAGATTAAAATCAGAATTCCTTGGATACCGAAGCCCAAGCTGTGGTTGGCCTTGAATACTTGAAAATCCTATTGACAACTTTCATGTGTGACTCCTTTGGACATAATGTTTTCATAATACACACACTAACAAATAAGGAACATAATGTTTAGCAGGCTTGAAGTCAGATACATCTAGGATCCAATTATTGATCAACATATGTGTTGATCAACGTTTTCACCGGTGAGATCTGGAATTAAAGTAGGAAGAGAAGACACAGGATTTGGAGCAATCTTAGAGCCTCAAACTTTATTTCTCCAAAATATTTTAATCATGTTTTTTTGATGGATTAAAATACTAACCTTGTTTTGTTTAACTCACATACCTAAGAAAAATAAAATTTCACCAAGAAAACACATTTTAAATTTCTTCTTCATCACTGCTTTAAACTCTTTGCATATTTCATCATATGTTGATCCAAAAATACTACCATCAACATAAATTTGGACAAGTATCAAACCATCACCCGTCCAACATAAGAACAATGTGTGATTAATAGCTCCTCGAGAATATCTGTTTTCAAACAAATACTCTGTGAGAGTGACATACAAAGCATGAGGTGCTTGATGTAAGCCATACAAAGCTTTGTTTAACTTGTATACATACACTGGATGATCAGGATCTTCAAATCTATGTGGTTGATACACATATATTTCTTCCTATGCATGAATGCAGTTTTAACATCCATTTGGTAGGATTTAAAATTTATGTATGAAGCATAAGCCAAAAACATGTGAATGGCTTTAAGTCTAGCTATAGAAGCGTAAGCTTCTTCATAATCTAGCCTTTCAACTTGATAAAATCCATGTACAATGAGACGTGTCTTGTTAGGAACAATGAAACCTTTTTCATCCGTCTTATTGCGACTAAACCATTTCGTTCTTATCGGTAACATAAATTAAGCTAAAAATAAAATTTTAAAATCATATTAAATTACCATATGGGTACCATATATTTGAATAAATTTCTAGGAAATATACATTCTAATGTATAGACATATATGTAAAATCATACACACACATTTAATCGTATAATGATATACAAATTTATAAGCTGAAAAATTTACATTCATATGTATAGACATAATGATTTTTTAATTATTCAGATTTGTAAGATGAAAATTTTAGATAATCAAATAATTCACAATTTGGATAAAACTTAAACAAAAAGAACAATGGGTTGAAGGAAAAAATGAAAAAAAAAAACAGTATAATGATTTGCTAAAACAAAAAATATAAGGGTTAATTGAAATAAATAAAAAACAAGTGAGGTTAAAAGAATTAAAAAAAGGAAAAACGATAACATGAATTGATCCAACAATAATTTTCTAATTAAATTTTCCAATAACATCTATTTAGTAAATACTTTTAAAATAATACCCAATTGGTAAATGTATTTTTAAATGCACATCTTTGGTTAAATACTCCATATAAACAACACATAAAAAGTAGGGCCGATCATGAGGACGTGTGGGGTGTGTGACCGCCAAGTAGGCTCATAATTTGAAATATTTTTAATGTTATGTATATTCAAAAATATATTTATAAGCCATTAACAAACCTAGTTATTACACATTAGATCCGATTCACATATTAATTAGCTTAGCCCAATGCCATTTTCCCCTTACTAGAACTATAAACTTTAAACCCACCTAAAAAATGAGGGTTTGAAATGGCCAATGGCCGGTTCGCCATTACTGTGGGATGATGTTTTCGGTTCTAACAACCTAGGGTCCATGGATGACTTACTGATAAAAGAGCCTCCAACGGATGATTGTAATAGCGTTTTAGGATGATTTCTTACCCATGAAATCACATATAGGGTATGGAATTGATTATATGAATTATATTTTTTACTTTGGATGTTGATTTGATGAAAATTGAATGTTTGATGTTTTGATAAAAGTATCATATTTAATTTTTTGATTATATAATTTTGATATCTAAATGATTGAAACTTTGATGTTTAAATGCTTTATGCAAGAATCAAGACGACTAGATGGTATTTAAACGTTGGAACTATTAATGTTTTTTTAATAAATATACATAATTTTTTTCTAAAACAACCTCAAAAATTTGATGTTTTATTAAAATAATAACATTAATGTTGACGCTAATGTGGGTGAAGATGATGATAAATTGATAATGCCAATGTGGATGAAGATGATGGTGATCCTAATGTTAATGAAGATCATCAAGTAAATCTACATGAAGCAATGACTCCAAAACTGAGGTGTAATCAATGACTCCAAACCAAGGCAAACATAACATAACAATGTCTGTAAATAAATTGTTTAACATATATGCCACTCTAGGTTTCACAACAACGACGATCGGAAGGTTAAAGGCACCGGGCCGACTGAATCCCGACACGTCAACAACACAAAGGCTAGGTGCATTAGTTATCCTTACGGATTCAATGGGTCACCAGCCTGATCCAACAAGATCACAATGATTGGCACCACAACTGAAAGTATTACAGCCTTCATGTGAAGTCGTCCTACCTAGATCAAATCTGATTAAGTGCACATATGCCCCGAGGTGATCATCAGTTCTACCTAAACCCATCCACTCATCTTGATAATTTTCCTATGACTAACAATGACCAATGCTGGGCGTACCTAAGCTACGGTATGCTAATTCGCCCATGAAAATTTAACTTACAATGTAAGGCCTTTTTTCTAGCAACCTCATAGTTGAGTTTTGGACGTCAGAAAAATACAATTCTTAACTTTGAGTATTCACTATCATGGCAGCAGAAATAGAAACTTTCAATACATATATTCATTTCTAAACTATCGCATTCATCCATAAAAAAATAATCTATGAGAATGCAAGTCTTAATCATAGCAGGTAACTTCACATCTATGCTAAACTATCATTCTTTATTCCATCCTTCAGTTACTTTCAAGCTAATATGTATACAAAAGTCAACAATGTTGAGTGAGTTCTACTTTTAAAACTTCTATGCTATAACTAAGTCATGCATGATCCTAATTCATAGATCTATACCTCATTTAGCTAGGGTTCATCACAAAAAGCACCGTGCTTGAAACAACATCATAAATCATGTTTAAAACATGATATTATTGTAAAAATGCCATCATTATTAAAGAATACTGTAGGGATTGAACTTAGAGGCTAGGTAAATCAAAAGAAGATATTGAAGATCAAGACCTGTCGCACGAGAACTTTTGATGTGCGAGAAGTTAGTTCTCGCACGAGACCTTTTTTGGTTTAGTATATATAGTTTGCTTTTGATGTTTTGAGAAAGTATGTAAATAAGTGGATTTAGAACTCACATTTCAAATCCTTCATGCAAAACCCTAGAACCAAGAACAAAACTTGAGATCTACACACATGCACACATGGTAGTTTAAGCTTTACTCATAGAATCACATCAAAAACATCTTAGGAAATTAGATCTAGCTTAGATCTATGAAGAAGTATGATAAAATCATACCTTTCATGAATTATTCGACTTTCTCTTTCTAGAACCAAGAAACTTTCTCTCTCTAACCTTGGGAGCAATAACAGTGCATGGAAGTGAGGGAAGGGGGTTGCCCTCTCCTTTTATACTCACATGTAGAAAGTTTCTCCTTTTGTCCACATTCGGCCCTTTCATTTTATTAAAACTGTCCTTTGTTTCCTTTTTTAGTTTTTCTTGTATGTTTTCAGGTGTTACAGTTTACTTAGGAAAAGCAATAATCAATGTGGGAACATTCAATACAGATGACCATCAATGCGGACTACCGTCCAGCCAAATGCGGATGAAGTATGTGTTCATTCATATTCACTATACTTAGAAAAACTTGATAATCAATGAGGGTACTTTCTTTTATGCGCGTAATAATACTCATTAGCATTCAGAATTAATGCGGACAACAGCAGACCATCTGAATTCCATATCTAATAGGAAATAAGTATACTCTTTGTATTCAGTACACTTAGTAAATTAAGTGATGATGCAAAAAATTATTGTACGAATACAAGTGTTGATAAACCACTTATACCAACCTATACACTTTATGATTCTATAATCATACATACCATAATAATCCCTAAACTAGGGTTCATCCAACATCATTTTTAGCAATATCTCATCAGGAGAATACGGAATGTAATTGCTCATGTTGTAAATATTGAATAATTAGAACACACTAAGAATAGAATTCAAGCAACAAAATGTAAATAAACTTCAAGTATGTAGCTCTCTTATTCAAAATGTTTACAAGTATGAAATCAGGAAATTTCAAAATCTACTAAATTACATCAAAAGCAAACTATTTATACTAAATACAAAAGGTTCTCGCGCGAGAAGTAAGTTCTCACGCGGATTCTATAGTTCTTGTGTGACTTGATCTCCATTATTTTTATTGGATTTCCTGAGCCTTTAGGTTCAGTCCTTACAATCTTCCTCTAGGCTTGGTGAATCAAATCTTCAGAAGTCCATGTCTACAACCTTCTAACTGCCCACATAAGTATACATTTTGTTATCCAGGGCCTTCGTGATCAACCAACCAAACTGTGCTGCTAATAGATGAAGCAATTCATCAGCTACAACTGGACAAGCTCGCAACCTCATCAAACCATCTCTTCCAAATTTGGGCAGATCCACAGGGTCGATGATATGATAATCTTTATCGACACAATGAATCATAGCTTGCCGAGTTTCCTTTTCATAACTCCACCACATATGCTTAGCCAAGCTATTGATTGGTACTAGAGCATGAATAGGGATCTTTCTTGCATATTTGGGATGCTTGTAAACTTGAATCTTCATATGATTTTTGGTGTTTGGATCTAAACGAATCGTATCCTTAGTGACTTTAGATTTATCTGTCTTTAAGTCCTTAAAGTTGGATTCACTCTTCCTCCAAATCATATTCCTAATCCAGTTCGCCATCCCATAGTTGCTTAGATTTATGAATGGAACACGACTCATGGCATACAAATCAAAAACTCTAAGTGTATGAAAGTCATGCTCGTGATGATAGTGTTCAACAGCTCCAGCTATTCTCTTTATCACATACATCATTTTCTCAGCATCATAAGCCCAACTAATGATTGGCTCTAAATTTCCATACCTTGTGAAAGGTTTGGAATGTCTGAATGTATGTATATACCCTGGTGGAGGTGGTGCATAGACTGTAATGTTCCCGACCTGAGGTACTGTGCTTTGACCTATTTCCAAACACATCCATACCAAACATCTCATTAGGACTTTGATACCTTGGATGTGTACTCATCGTGTCATCAGTAGTGGACATAGTAGATGATGTTACAGTTGTAGACTCTATAACAATCACTAGTATATCTTGGTGAATAGCCGTACTAACTGTGACTTGTGGCTCAGACATAGGAGTATCAACACTTGTCAACACAGTGGTCATCAGGGTATGATGTTTACATAGAACACCTCGTCCTCTACCCCTCCCACATGGACTACTCTCAGACTCGGCTCTTTTCCTAACCACTCTCTTCGTCCTTCTTTGACTAGTCGTTGAGTCCTCAAGAACAAAATCAGTATCAAAATCCATAGCAGTGCGCTTAGTCGGTGTAACTGGCACTCTGGGTCTCTCTTGTAAATCATGTAGAACTTATCGTATCCGTTCACTATCAATATCACTGTCACTGAACCATGCATTCACTTCCTCCGCAATCGTCATCCCAGTGGTCTGAGAACTTCCTAGAGTATCATCAAGAGTTCTAGACGAGGGTCCAACTTCATCAATCTGCTGAGTCTTAGTATCATGTTATTGGTGTGAGGTTTGATCATCCGCTTAGTAATCATCAACAAATCTACAAGTTTGGTGAAATTATCTCCCTTCCACACATTCCCGCGTGTTTCCATCAGATAGGTGATATGTCTTTCTTCATCACCATAATAGAATAGGTGGTAGGCTCAGACACATCTAGCTCAGGATGAGCAGCGTTCATGATCATCCAGATGAACCGAGGATACATGATAAACTTCTTCCTGGCAGCAGCAATAACATTCTCATGCATCTCCGAAAATATAGACTTGGATATGGTGTAAGGTAAGTCATCAACAAGTGATACCAGCAATAATCCAAATACAGCACTTAGGCTATCTAACCCCGCCTTATGGTTACTAAGACAATGAACAACCACGTGGAACAAAAACATCCAGAATGGAGGTAAATGTTTGTTCTCCAATGATGGATATCGATCGTCATAACCCATCCTCTGTAAATAGTAACGGTCAATATCATAATCTATCTTCACTGGAGAGTTAAGCTAATCTTCCAATAGTAAGACATTGTTGATCACCTCTGTAGTAATGACATCTCTCTTTTATATGACCGTAGAAGAAATACACGGTTCTCCTTGAGAGTCTCTCTCATTGCCGGCCATCATCCAAAATTGATAAATCACATCGTGTAAATGGTAGGGTTTGCTGTAATAGTACGAAACATCCGAGAAGTTTTAAGCCCATTAATGAGAGATCTGAATAACGCCTTGTCATCTGATATGTCTCCAATAAACGCTACAGCATTATGATTTTTATTAAAAACCATTGGTCTCACCATCTGAAAATTAGATTAAACAAACATTTATTAGTAACACTCTTAAAAATTTTCAGACTTAGAAAAATTTGAAACTTCAAACATCTAAACTTTTGGCACGACATGAACTATTCTAATGCGAATAGTTAAAATTAAATGTAACTTCTCGCACGACTAGTAAGTGATTCGCATGAACTTAATTTTGACCATAAGTCGACTTTTCGCGCAACAAGTCAAAGATTCTCATGCGATTAGTTTGTGAGAATTTAAAAGTTCTCGCGTCTGTTCATATTCAGAACAACTTCTCTCACGCGACAAGTCAAAATTTTAGATTTCATATTAAAACTTTTTGAGGGTGTTTTAACTACTAAAATTTGTTTGTTAAATGTCGATTAAGTATGTATTAAGGTTTAACTTATTTAATTTTTTCCAATTTTAAGTTCATTTGTCGTATAAGATACAGTATGAATCAAATGCACTTAAAACAAGACTAAAATCATCAATATACCTTCTTAAGCACTGATTTATCAACAGACGACCACACTGATAATGAATAATAAAGAAATCAACTTATCACTTAGAAAATTTTGAGAGTATAGAAACATTGAATTTGTATGTGATAAGTCAACTAATCGCACACTATGCCCTTTTATATCCTTTTAACTTATCGCGCGAGAAGTCAAAACTCGCACACATAAACTGTTCGCAACTTTTCTTTTGAAAATATTTAAACATTTTTTATTTTTCAATTTTTTTTATTTTATTTGTCTGTGTGATTTATTATGTTTAAAATCATGTTTACCCAAGTGTTAATCGTTAACTAGAAACCCTCAATTTTGAAAAACATTAGGTAAACCAACACAAAATGCAAACAAACACAAACAAAAACTAATTGAAACATACAAAAGTAGACTAATAACTTAAACTATTTTGGTAAATTTTCAAATGTAGGATCATATTTCTTTGAAATCGATTATTAACATCGTCGGGCTGTATTTAGAATAAAACTGGTTAAGCTGATTGTCAATATGATTTATCCATATTAAAGTCAAACTTCAATTTTTACTTGGAACATATGTTGTGATTTTTATCATGTTTTAGTTATTATATGAAATCAATGGATCCCACAATCAAAAATCCCATAGCCCCTATCCAGCTTTAAGACCCTTTTGAGATTTCAAGTCATCTTAATTTGACTCAAACCTTTTACCTCTGATCAGCATTCTCAAGATTGTTATCTTAGTTATAATATATACATAGAGCATGTGACATCCGTCACTATCAGGTCCGTTAATTAACGATAAGCTTGTTAACTCTCCTCGTATGTTATTTATTTTGTGTAATTAATTTGTTTTCGGACCGAATCTCGTCATAGTTTTCTTGCGCGTTAATCTGAAATTTTATAATATGATAAATTAGATAACTATTATAATTATCAGTATTATCACTATTATTATTATTATTATTATTATTATTATTATTATTATTATTAATATTACGGTTATTAATATTAATATTATTATTATTATAATTAATAAGTTCAGGGTTTAAATTGTAATTTAATTAAACTCGAGGGAATAATTAATTGAATGTTCGGGGGCCAAACTGCAAATAACAAAAATTATATAGCCCAACGTGTCGACCCTCCCCTCCCACCGAAACCCTACGGCCGCTGCTCCTTCACCCGTAAACAATCGAAAACAGCCTCTTTCCGGTCACCGTTAGTCGTCGTCGTCTCGCCGTGTACTCGTTTCATAGGTAACCGATCATTGTGTGCCTTGTTTCATTCCGTTTCTTGATGTTCTGTTTCATTTCCGCGTTTGGGTGATACGCATTGTATGTGTGTGTATGTATACGGCAGTATGTGTATATGTATGCCGATGTGTGTGTGTGTGAATGGTGTGCGTGTGTATGCAATGTGTGTTTGGGTGTGTCACCGTAGGTGTGTGTGTCTATTGTATGTGTGTGTATGTATCGTGTGTGTGTACATGTGTGTTTTAGGCACATGGCAGTGTTATGGGCGCATGGTAGCGTGTTGGGCGCTTGGCATGTGCAAACCGTGTGTGTGTGGGTGTGTCAAGGGTGTGAGTGTGTGTGTTTTCATTCGGTGTGTTGTGAAAGGTGGGTGTGTGTGCGTATGAAGTGTATGTGTGTGTGATTTATATATATATATATATATATATATATATATATATATATATATGCGTGTGTTCGAGTATAGATGTATTCATGTGTGTCGATTGGTAGGTATATATATATGTATATGTTTGAATGAAGATAAATATATATATATGAGTGGTGTGCGTGGGTTATTTTATGAGTAATATTATTATTGTTATTATTGTTATTATTATTACTATAATTGTTATTATTAACATTTTATTTTATTAATAATAAAAATAATATCCTTATAAATATTACTACCATTATTATTAGTATTATTATTATATGGTGTGTTGTATATATATATCTACATGTGTGTGTGTTGCGCGTTAAACCCGAACCGACCCAAAACCGATTGAGCGTGTCTATTCTCTTTGAACGTCTTTAAGATTTTTATTACAATTATTATAGGTGCTTGATCGTTCGATTGCTCTCATCCTTTGAAGTTTTTGTTCATATTTATTTCTCAACATTTCAAGTTGAGTTTCGCGGCCCCTTTTTCATTCCAACTATTTATAAAACTTAGGGGGGGAAGTATGCTCACCCTTTTTATGTAGTGAACTCATTTACATTTTGGGACAATTGTGTTTACTGTTGGTAAGTTGATATCTAGTACATGCATGAGTTGTCTGTGTGGTTCTTTATTCACAACTATTTAATTCCGGTGTTGGAACTGACGGACGGGTGTTGATAGTACTATTGGGTTGACACCCTCTCCCTTGTTTGTTAGTATACTAGTTGGGACTGACAGTGGCCACAGACGGGCTATAGGGTGAATAGTTCTGACAAGATCTATGTGTACGTCTTAGGCTTAGTTATGATGTTCATGATTACATGTGATATTACTTGCTTATAACTGTATACACTATGTCCTACAAAAACTATTAAACAGCATCAATTTGTATTTACTACTTAAACCTACGAACTCACCAACAATATGTTGACCTTTTTGAGCGTATCTTTTCAGGTAACAATCATTGAGGATATCTAGAGATGCTACCTTAGCGACGACCTTAGGATTGCTTTTTAAACTTGTTGGATGTCTCTGACAATTAAATTGGATTTTCTTTGTTATTCTTGTTTTGATCACTTGCTCCCGGGTTGTAGGACTTACAATTCTTTTGATTCTTTGGCTATGGTTGTCGTGGAATTGACTAGCCATGGCATAAGTCTCCATTTGTGTCAGGTGACGTCATGACACGTTGACTTTTCATCATTTAATGCATCTCATTAACTAACAATGTGTTATGAGGATCCCGTCAGTTACATCCTCGTGTTTCCGCTTCAAGTGGGGGTGTGACAGGTTGGTATCAGAGCCATTGGTTATAGAGAATTAGGCGGATCACTCGACCTGGACTATAACCTAGGAACCTTCATGTAGAATGCATACTAGGGCTTTCTGTGCATCTTATATTACATGTATGTTCCTCTTGTTCTGCTTATATGTTTCTCTACTATTTGATCTACTTCACCTGAGGAAAACTACTCCTACTTTTTCCTTATAGGATGTCTTCTACTGGTTCTTCCATTCCCCCTTCTATCATTGTGATTTCTTCTGACTCAAAGATTAAGGAGGTATCATCTGGCCAGTCAAAACAAGTGAAGTTAGCAGTATGTGTGTGAAGGCATAGACCGAAGATGAGGTCTATGACGAAGTGCTTTAGACCCTATGGATTTGGAGCACCTAAAAGAGCCTATGCTGTGAAGAGAACCTTCCGTCAACTAGAGAACCTGGTACCCCTTCAAAGAGCTATCAGGGACATTCTTGAATCACCACCTGATTCTCCTAGATCCGTTAGCAGTTGTGACAGTCGTGTGGGGCCTATATGGGTGGCGGCTACGAACCCACCGATTATTCATGATGAGGGTGGCCATCTGCCTGCCCCTCCGGCCCTAAAGGGCAAGAGAGAGTTTGCGCGTCGCATGACAGGAGGACTTATCGCTTCTTGCTCATGGAGCAACAAGAAGGATTGAGTTAGGAACGCTTTATGCCACTACTGATTACCACTTATTATTAGATTTCTTTTTAGAACGGTCGGCTTGAGATTATCAGGATTAGTGTGTTTGAATTTGATTTAACTATTTGGTTATGATTGGAATATTACGATTTACCGAAATGAAACCTTATGTAATTATTAAGGAATTGTTCATGATTTTTTCTTGGAAATTATATAGTTTGCATTGATATATCAACTGCTCGTGGATGTTTGAAATATGATAAACCTTGATATGATTGAAGCTTACGTGTTATCTGTCATTGATTAGAAAATGCCGCCAAGAAGGGTTACTCGCAGCTTGGCCCGTGGAGGCGAAGTCTCTAGGGGATGAGGACGTGGTAGAGGTGCTGGTGGCCGTGGTAGAGCCATAGGTGGAAGAGGTCACAATGGACAGAACAATAGGAATAATGAGGCTGGTAACCCGGATATCACCGTTATCATTGACCAACAGTTAGCTGATCTAATCCTTACTATTGTTACTCAAGTAAGTAACAATATTTTGAACAATGGAGGTGGTATGGGCAGAGGAAATGGGAATGAAGGGGACAATGGTAACCATGGAGGTGAAGAAGGAGCGAATGGCGGCGAGGTGTTGCTGGAAAATGGAGATGGTGGAAATGAACATACTGTGGGAAATGGTACTGGGAGTAGGATTGGTTGTACTTACGAAGAGTTCATGACTAATAAACCAAATGAGTTCGACGAAAAGGCTGGAGCCCTCTCTTTGACCCGTTGGATTAAGAAGATGGAAACTATGATGGATATCTGCAACTGTGCTGAGAATCAGAAGGTAAAGTATACCACTTGCTCACTGGTGGGAAAGGCATTAACATGGATGAATACCCAAGTTCAGGCTCGATGTAGGGAGGCAGCAATGGCCATGACTTGGGTTGAATTCAAAGCTTTGGCAACTGAAGAGTACTGTCCTATGAATGAAATACAAAAATTGGAACATGAGTTCTGGAACCATTCGATGGAAGGGTCGGGTCATGCCGTATATACCGACCGATTTCATGAATTGGCAAAGCTGGTGCCACACTTGATAACCCTCGAGTCAAAGAGGATTAAGGGTTACATCTGGGGCTTGGTACCACAAATCCGTGGTATGGTGATGGCTGCAGCAGCCTCAACTATCCAGAGTGCGATCTTGAAGGCAGATGCCCTAACTGATGAGATGGTGAGAACTGGAGTGCTAGGTAAGGGTGGTGAGAAACGAAGAAATAACAGAGAATCAACCAAGCAAACCAGGGGTAGGTTTGACAAGAAGGCGAAGGTGACGAGAAACTTTGTGGCGGTGAACCAAGGTCAGAGAGAATATGTTGGACCACATCCTAAGTATGGTAAGTGCAATTTTCATCATCCGCAAGCAGCGTCATGTTGGGTGTGCATTAACTGTAGGCGCCCAGGACATGTTGCAAGGGATTATAGGGTGGCTCCTAATTTGGTTGTGCCGATCAATGCAGTTAATCCAGCGGGAAACGTCAGGGTTTATTATAAGTGTGGAAGCCCTGATCATTATCGTAATGTGTGCCCTAGACTAAATCGGTCATCGGGTCAACAAGGGAATAATCAAAATCAGGTGATGGTGACAGCTGGCAATCAAGGTCAGGCAAATCAAGGGAATGCTGCCCAAGGACGTGCGTTTGTGATTGGAGCAAACGACGCTCGTCAGGATCCGAATGTTGTTACGGGTATGTACCTTCTCAATAATCATTTCACATCCGTATTATTTGATACCGTGGCAGACAATAGTTTTGTTTCTTTTAAATTTGCACCTCTGCTTGGGTTGGACCCTAGTTGTCTAGAAACTAGTTACTCCGTAGAAATGGCTAACGATAAGTTTATGAACGCTAGTGAGATAATTAGAGGGTGCACAATAATGTTAGAGGACCATGCTTTTGATATAGATTTGATACCATTCGAATTGGGAAGTTTTGACGTGGTAGTAGGGATGGATTGGTTATCGAAATGTGGAGCTGAAATTGTCTGTCGAGAAAAAGTGGTGTGAATCCCTATGTCTGATGGTGATGTGCTCAGGATACAAGGAGAACGTCCAGGAAGGAACCTAAAGCTTATATCCTGCATAAAGACCCGTCGATGTCTGTAGAAGCAATGCTACGCGTTTTAGCTCATGTGGTGGAAAAGAAAGCAGAGGAAAGGAAACCGAAGGATATTTCGGTGGTGCGAGATATTCCAGAAGTGTTTCCTGACGACTTGTCCAGTTTGCCTCTTCCTCGACAGGTGGAATTCCGTATAGATTTGATTCCAGGAGCAACACCCGTAGCAAAGACACCATATCGATTAGCATCATCAGAAATGCAGGAACTATCGAGCCAATTGCAGGAATTTTTGGATAAATGTTTTATTTGATCCAGCCATTCACCATGGGGAGCACCGATATTTTTCGTTAAGAAGAAAGATGGATCGTTCCAAATGTGCATCGATTATCGAGAGTTGAATAAGTTGACCGTGAAGAATCGATATCCTCTCCCTAGAATTGATGATCTATTCGTCGAATTACAAGGAGCTTCTTACTTCCATAAGATCGATTTGCGATCGGGTTATCATCAATTGAGGGTCCATGAGGACGACATACCAGAAACAGCATTTAGAACTCAATACGGGCATTATGAGTTCTTAGTCATGCCGTTTGGACTGACCAACCCTCCAGCAGTGTTTATGGATTTGACGAACCGGGTTTGTAAACCCTATCTGGATAAGTTTGTAACAATGTTCATAGATGACATTCTTATCTACTCTCGATCGAAGGAAGACCATGATCAACACCTACGAGCGATACTGGAACTATTAAAGGAAGAGCAACTTTACGCCAAGTTCTCAAAGTGTGAATTTTTATTGCAAGAAGTGAAATTTCTAGGACATGTGGTGAATGAGAATGGAATTCACATTGACCCTGGAAAGATCGAAGCAGTTAAGAAATGGGATACACCTAAGACGCCTTCGGAGATATGGCAATCTTTAGGGTTGGCTGGTTACTACCGTCGATTCATTGCAAACTTCTCCAAAATCTTCCAACCGTTGACAATGTTAACTCAGAAGGATAAGAAGTTTGATTGGGGGCATAAGCAAGAAGAGGCATTCCAGACGTTGAAGGAAAGATTGTGTAATGCGCCAATACTCACTCTTCCGGATGGATCCAATGACTTTGTAGTGTTTGTGATGCATCACATCAAGGACTAGGATGCATACTAATGCAAAAAAGATAAGGTGATTGCTTACGCCTCCTGTCAATTTAAGGTTCATGAAAAGAATTATACGACACATGACCTGGAATTAGGCGCAGTGGTGTTTGCACTTAAGATATGGAGGCATAATCTGTATGGGACTAAGTGCGTTATCTACACTGATCATAAGAGTCTTCAATATATTTTTGATCAAAAGGAACTTAATATGCGCCAAAGACGATGGGTGGAACTTCTTAGTGACTTTGATTATGAGATCTGATATCATCCAGGAAAGGCAAATATGGTGGCTGATGCCTTGAGTAGGAAGGAACGCGTGAAACCTTTACATGCACGAGCATTAGGAATGACCATTCAATTGAATCTGAAAACTCAAATCCTGACAGCACAAGGTGAAGCGTTGAAGGAAGAAAATATTGCAAGTGAGGAGTTTCGAGGGTTGGATAAATAGACGAATTGTAAGGAGGATGGTGTAAGGTATTTGGTGGATCGTATATGGGTACCCAAGTGGGGAGACGTTCGAACCTTGGTTATGAACGAAGCACACAAGTCCAAGTATTCTATTCATCCTAGTGCAGACAAGATGTATCAAGATCTTAAAGAACTGTACTAGTGGCCAGGTATGAAGAAGGACATTGCAACGTATGTAAGTGAATGTTTGACTTGTTCGAAAGTCAAAGCCGAACATCAGAAACCATCAAGATTATTACAACAACCGGAAATTCCAGAATGGAAATAGGAAAATATAGAGATGGACTTCATCACTAAGCTTCCTAGAACAAATAGCGGACATGATTCAATTTGGGTTATTGTGGATCGAATGACGAAGTCCGCTCACTCCTTACCGATTCGCGATTATTGTAAGATGGAAAAGCTAGCGAGATTATATGTAAATGAGATCGTGGCAAGGCATGGAGTGCCCGTGTCAATTATATCAGATCGTGATAGTCAATTTACATCGCGGTTTTGGCAGCTTTAAAGAATGCAATGGGCACTTGATTAGATTTAAGTACTGCCTATCATCCATAAACGGATGGTCAAAGTGAACGTACGATACAGACTCTAGAAGACATGCTTAGGGCATGTGTGATCGACTTTGGTGGTAGTTGGGATACTCATTTACCGTTGATCGAGTTCTCTTATAATAATAGTTACCATACGAGCATTGGATGTGCTCCGTTCGAAGCATTGTATGAAAGGAAGTGCAGGTCTCTAGTGTGTTGGACTGAGATAGGTGAAAGTCAATTGATAGGTCCGGAGAAAATTCAGGAAACAACTGATAAGATATTTCAAATCAAGGATAGACTTAAGGCAGCTAGAGACCGTCAAAAAAGTTACGCCAAAAACCGTCGGAAACCACTGGAATTTAGTGTGGGCAATCGTGTTTTATTGAAAGTTTCCCCTTGGAAAGGAATCATATGGTTTGGAAAGAAAAGGAAGTTAGCCCCAAGGTATGTGGGACCATTCGAGACCACTAAAAGAATTGGTCCTGTGGCTTATCAATTAAAACTACCTAAAGAACTTAGTGGCGTGCATGATACATTCCATGTATCAAACCTCAAGAAATTTTAGCTGATGGATCCCTTCATGTGCCGATTGAGGAGATCAAAATTGATGAGAAACTTCATTTTGTGAAAGAACCGATAGAAATTATGGATCGGGAAGTCAAACGATTGACGCGCAGAAAAATTCCAATTGTTAGAGTACGATGGAACTCCATGTGAGGGCCAGAATTCACGTGGGAACGGGAAGACCAGATGAAAATCAAATATCCGCATTTGTTTGCGGGTAGAGCTTCGGGATCTAACTCCAGCTGAATTTTGAATTTCGGGATGAAATTCTCTAAACTGGGGGATATTATGACATCCATCACTATCAGGTCCGTTAATTAATGATAAGCTCGTTAACTCTCCTCGTATGTTATTTATCTTGTGTAATTAATTCGTTTTCGGACCGAATCTCATCTTAATTTTCTTGCGCGTTAATTCGAAATTTTATAATATGATAAATTAGATAAATATTATTATTATTAGCATTATCACTATTATTATTATTATTATTTTTAATATTATGGTTATTAATATTAATATTATTATTATTATAATTTATAAGTTCAGGGTTTAAATTGTAATTTAATTAAACTCGAGGGAATAATTAATTGAATGTTCGGGGGCCAAACTGCAAATAACAAAAATTATATAACCCAACCCGTCGACCCTCCCCTCCCACCGAAACCCTACGGCCGCTGCTCCTTCTGCCATAAACCATCGAAAACAGCCTCTTTCCGGTCACCGTTAGTCGTCGTCGGTTGTCGTCGTCTCGTCGTTTACTCGTTTCACAGGTAACCGATCGTTGTGAGGCTTGTTTCGTTCCGTTTCGCGATGTTATGTTTTGTTTCCATGTTTGGGTGATACGTAGTGTATGTGTGTGTATGTATACGGCAGTATGTGTATATGTATGTCGATGTGTGTGTGTGTGTGTGAATGGTGTTCGTGTGTATGCTGTGTGTGTTTGGGTGTGTGACCGTGAGTGTGTGTGTCTATTGTATGTGTGTGTATGTACCGTGTGTGTGTACATGTGTGTTTTGGGCGCTTGGCAGTGTTGTGGGCGCATGGTAGCGTGTTGGGCGCTTGGCATGTGCAAACCGTGTGTGTGTGGGTGTGTGTTGTGAAAGGTGGGTGTGTGTGCGTATGAAGTGTACGTGTGTGTGATTTATATATATATATATATATATATATATATATATATATATATATATATATATATATATATATATATGCGTGTGTTTGATTATATATGTATTCGTGTGTGTCGATTGGTAGGCATATATATATGTGTATGTTTGAATGAAGATAAATATATATATGAGTGGTGTGCATGGGTTATTTTGTGAGTAATATTATTATTGGTATTATTGTTATTATTATTACTATTATTGTTATTATTACCATTTTATTTTATTAATAATAAAAATAATATCCTTATAAATATTACTATCATTATTATTAGTATTATTATTATATGGTGTGTTGTATATATATCTACTTGTGTGTGTGTCGCGCGTTAAACCCGAACCGACCCAAAACCGATCCATCGTGTCTATTCTCTTTGACCGTCTTTAAGTCTTTAATTACAATTAATTATAGGTGTTTGATCGTTCGATTGCTCTCATCCTTTGATGTTTTTGTTCATCTTTATTTCGTAACATTTCAAGGTGAGTTTCGCGGCCCCTTTTCATTCCAACTATTTATAAAACTTAGGGGGGGGGGGGAGTATGCTCACCCTTTTTATGCTGTGAACTCATTTACATTTTGGGACTATTATGTTTACTGTTGGTAAGTTGATATCTAGTACATGCATGAGTTGTCTGTGTGGTTCTTTATTCACAACTATTTAACTCTGGTGTTGGAACCGACGGACAGGTTTTGATAGTACTATTGGGTTGACACCCTCACCCTTGTTTGTTAGTATACTAGTTGGTATTGACAGTGGCCACGGACGGGCCCTAGGGTGAATATGTTCCAGCAAGATCTGTGTGTATGTCATAGGCTTAGTTGTGATGCTCATGATTACATGTGATATTACTTGCTTATAACTGTATACACTATGTTCTACAAAACCTATTACATGGCATCAAGTTGTATTTACTACTTAAACCTGCGAACTCATCAACAATATGTTGACCTTTTTAAGCATATCTTTTCAGGTAACAATCATTAAGGATAGCTAGGGATGCTGCCTTAGCGACGACCTTGGGATTGCATTTTAAACTTGTTGGATGTCTCTGACAATTACATTTTATTTTCTTTGTTATTCATGTTTTGATCACTTGCTCCCGTATTGTGGGACTTACAATTCTTTTGATTCTTTGGCTATGGTTGTCATGGAATTGACTAGCCACGGCACAAGTCTCCATTTGTGTCGGGTTACGTCATGACATGTTGACTTTTTATCATTTAATGCATCTCTATTAACTAACAATGTGTTATGACGATCCCGTCCGTTACATCCTCGTGTTTCCACTTCAAACGGGGGTGTAAAAGAGCATAATTAGCCTAAGAAATGTTTTTGAACACAGAATACTAACATGTTATAGGACTTATTAACAGCCAGTCAGACTTATGTTTTGCCCTCGCAAGATGTTTAGAACTTATATGCCAATTCGGACTTACATGCGCCATCTTTTGATTTTATCTCCTGTGTCTGAACATACTCTCAAAAAGAAAAATATTAATCATATTGTATGTATGTCTTCAACATATCTTTTTTATTGTGTAGATTGGCATCTTTTATTTCTATGTGGTCTTTTGCATCTTTTTGCTCTTTTTTTCAATTTTCTTTTGTTTTTTCTTTTTGTATGATTTTCATCTTTATCAATTTATATATATATATATATATATATATATATATATATATATATATATATATGGAATGCCCATGAAAATTACTGAATTAGAAAGTAACTTGCTTGAGTATGACTAGACTGTAACTCTTAGTCTGTTTTAGTATGGAATCAGTGTTACCACAAAACCTTGATGCGTAACCACTTAAGTCATAAGACTTTTAGTTTCAGTGCATCACAGAGCATAGTGCTTTTTATTCTTGAAAGCCGAGCCTATCAATATATCAAACATAATCCAAATCAGTTTTTTTTAAGCTTTAGTATGTAATATATCAAAATCAAGAAATATACTATCTTTTCTATTTAACATTGAAGACTTGTTTTATAAAATTTTGAACAAAATCTTTTTTTAATTTTTCAAACTTTACTCTCCCTAAAATCAAAATCTTTTTGCTAAATTTTCAAGTTTCTACCTATAAAATTGTGATTATATATTAAGAAAATAACAATTTTAACAAAAATGATAGAAAAAAGTTTTTTAGAGGGTGTAGGGTTAACATTAACCAAATTTAATCATTCCCAGAGATTGAGCCAGAAAATGGAATAGGGAATGATCAAACGCCTTGATGCAAAATTGTGATTATCTTTTTCGATAAATTTTCAAGATTCTCCTCATCTGATTTGACTTGTTCATGATAAATACGCTTTCGATCAAAACAATCACGGATAAAATGCATTCGGATGTCAATGTGTTTTGTTTATGAGTATTGAATAGGATTCTTCATGATATTTAATGCGGCAAAATTGTCACACCAGATTTTGTTGTTGTAAATGTTAAGACCATAATAAAGAAGTTGTTGAATCCAAACGATTTTGAAACAACTGCTTGATACAACCACGCATTCAGCTTTTGCAGTGGATGTGGAAACAGTGTGTTGCTTTTTGCATTGCCATGAAATCAACCTATTACCAAGGAAATGACATCCACTTGTTATTGATTTCCTATCCAAATTACATCCACCGTAATCACTATCAGTTTACGCATATAAATTGAATTGAGAATTTCTAGGATACCAAAGTCCAAGTTTTGGTTGTCCCTTGAGATACTTGAAAATTCGCTTGACAACTTTCATGTGAGACTCTTTTGGATTACATTGATATCGTACACACTGATAGAGAGGAAACATAATGTGAGGCCTGCTAGTAGTGAGAAACATCAAGGATCAAATCATTGATAGATACAAATTTTGATCAACAACTTCACTCGTGAGATCAGGAGTTAAAGTACGATGAGAAGACATCAGAGTTGGTGGAATCATGAAATATTGAAATTTATACTTATCCAGAATACTATGAACATACTTTTCTTGATGTATCAGTGTACCCTGGTCATCTTGTTTAACTTGCATACCCATGAAAAATGAAATTTCTCCAAGAGAACTAATCTCACACTTCTTCAAGCAAATGTTTAGTGAGTGTGGCATACCAAGCAAGAGGTGCTTGATGTAATCTATAGAGTGCTTTGTCTAACTTGAAACCATAGCCATGATGATCTGGATACTCAAAACCAGGTGGTTGACAAACATAGGTTTCCTCTGTCATTACACATACAAAAATGCAGTTTTGACATCCGTCTGATAAACTTTGAAGTTCATGTATGAAGCATAAGCCAGAAAATTATGTATAGCTTCATGTCTTGCAACTGGAGCATATACTTCTTCATAATCAAGACCTTCAACTTGATAGAACTCTTAAACAACATGTCTAGCCTTGTTGTGAACAATACGACCTTTCTCATCCGTTTTGTTTCAAAAAATCCATTTTGTTCCAATCGGTAGCTTATTCTTTGGAAGTTCACATATATTCCAAACATTTAATTTCTTAAATTGTATTAGCTCATCTTGCATGGCCTCAACCCAACTGTTTTCTTTCAAAGCCATCTCTATGTTCTTCGGCACAATTTAAGAAATGTAGAAAGTATTCAAGCATGTATTGATTGCTCCTGATTGACTTCAAGTGCAAATGCCTTTTGATCTTTATGTATTCTCAAATAAGGAACGAGATCTTTAGAAATAACTTCATTTAAATTAGACATATGGCCAACAGGTTCTTTAATAGTAGTTCCTCCTTCAGGTTGATAAACAATATGTTCCTCTTGAGTGATATCATTATCAATAGATAAATCTTCAAATGGAGCTTGAGTTGTGTAAATTGGACCATCTTGGGTAGAAGAAGAACTTGGATCATAAGTCTGTGGAGCATGTTCAAGTATTGGATCTACTAGAGGCAATTCAGGTTCGAAAACCTGATGTAGATTAGAATCAGATGGTTGAACAGCTGAAATTCTTGAAGATGAAGGTACAGCTGAAGATATTCTTTTAGTTGAAGTTTAAATAGATCCAACATTATCAGGTAATGCATCTTGAATGGATAATGTCAAAGGTTGAGTAGCTACAAACACAATAGAAGAGCGATTAAAAGTTTCAAACAATGAAGCATAATCGTATACCCAAGAAGGAGCATATTCTGCATTAGTTTTGTTAGATTCATGCAAGTCTATATCAAATGACTCTATTATTTGTTTTGTCTTTTTTTATTATAAACCCTATATGCTACATTGTTTGCTAAATATCCAATAAAATAACATTCATCAGCTTTTTATTATAAAGTAGTCATGTTTAGTTTTTTATTGATTAAGACATGATTCTAAACATAACAAGTAGTGTTAAAAGTTTCAGCCTAAAAGAATGAAGGCAATTTTACTGCTAATAGCATTATTCAAGCTACTTTAAACAAAGTTTTGTTTCGTCTTTCAGCAACTCCATCTTGTTGTGGAGTTCCTTCTAAGGTGAATTGTCTCACTATTCCCTTTGAATCATAAAATTCATTCAGAATATGATTGCAAAACTCTGTTCCATTACCAGTTCTGATGCACTTGATGGTTTTGTCCATCTTTCTTTGTAATTTTACCTCCTCTGTCTTTGGCAAAACGACATATCCTCCATTGTAAGGTTGAACATTATTTAACAGAGATATGTTACCTCTCATGTGCCTAAAACAACCGCTAACATGTCATACACTGTTGATGACTTGCCTTGGTTGTTCCTACACATATGAATGAATTTAATCAATTTTAGGAACCCAAGCCATTGTTGACTTGAGTACATTGTTGTCATTCAAATATGATACGGACTTCAATATCATATCTCTTTTATCATTAAAAGCATAATCTTCAACAATATCAGGCTTTAATTGTTTTTCCTTGACTTTCCATTTTTTATTTGGTTTAATTAAAGTTTTATCAATTTTCTTCAATGTATTTTGTAATGGAATGAGTTTATTTTCATCAACATGTGAAGATTTCATAGTTGAATTTCCTTTGTTCAAATCAGTTTTTATTTGAATATTTCATTTATCAGCAAAACGGTTGAATGATTTGTATTCTTATTAAATCTTACATTTAAAAAGAATTGTTTTCTATTATGTGAAATAGAGTTATGAAATCTTTGTTAATTGATGTTGATGAATGCAATTTCTTGCCATATGATTTGGCATGGCACACACATAACAACACGGTCTATTATACGCATTTTGCATTTGTGTATTTCCCTTGAACAGTTTATGATAACCATCAAAGTTATCATAGAATTTGGCTTTTGTATTTCCTTGGTCTTGTGATTCATTAATAATCTCTCATTTCTTTCATTCATTAAGAGCATTCCTAGCTAAATATGAAAGAATTTAGATAACTTTCTTTATAGATTGATTCATTCCTGAAGCTGATGAGGCATGCACAGTAGCTTTAACCTTTTGAATCATAGGTAATGGAATGGGACTAGTTTCCTTGATACCTGATCTACATATATCTTGTTTCAGAAGATTAGCAGTAACAGGTGTTTTATTTTTAAAAAACAAGCATTCATTTCTTTAAAAATATAATCTTCCATATCTATGTTGCCTTTTGAAACAAATTTGTTTTTGAAATCAATTTTTAAGTCAGATACTGATGTTGTAATATGTTTTCTTTCATTTTCTTTGTAAATGATCTTTGATTTCAGTTTTGGTTGTTTGTTTGACACATTTGAACAAGCATTGTAGAAACAAAAACATCAGACTTTTTATTGATAACAAGCTATGATTTATAAGATGATTTTTCAGTATGATTTTTACTATCATTATCTAGAAAAACTATTTCATCATCACTTTTCCACTCTTCAATCAAACCATCTATCTTCACATTTTCTTCAAAAGAATGATCATCATTGAATTTAGTTTTGGTTTTTGTGACAGGGTCAACAGTCAATGAAATGTTGACTGAAGGTTTTAAGTCAGAAGTTGGTGGAAAACCCAATCCATAGTTTAGTTCTTCATCTGTTGCAGTGATGGATGAAGGCAAACATGTATAATCATGATTACGGTGCAATATTGGAATATCCAATTCAACTTTTACCACTATTAATCTTATGGGTTATTTGAGACTTGATTATACCTTCAACCATGTTTGATGATAACTCAAACTTTTCAACTGTTAGTTTCGCAGACAAGAGTTCACTCTTAACTTTGTTGATTTCCAAAGCTAGATCATTATTCCGTGAAGTCAAATCATTGATTTTACAATTTTTATCATGAAGATTTAATTGATAAATTGATTTGTTTAAACCTTCTATCTTTTCTTAAAAAATCTATTCATCTTTTAAAATTTACGAGCTTGATATTGAAGTTTTTCAACTTCTAAAATCAAGTGCTTGTTTTTAACTCTATATCATTAAATCTTTTCAACACATGCATTAGTACAAAGATTTATGTATACCTCATTTGTTTCTTCAGTCTTTACAGATTCTCCTGGAATTGCTTTCACCATAAATGCCTTCAGAACTTCTTCGTTTTCTGCTTCAGTTGCTGGAGTGATCTTAACAGCATTGACAACATCAGAATGAGCAGGTGTTGGAATCTCTTCAACAACAATAACTTTCTCTTCATTCATAGTTGGAATAGTCTCAACAGCTTCTTCTTTGCTTCCTGTTGGGTTTTGAACAAGTTTATCGGAATCATTTTATCCATATAAAATGAAAAACGCAGCGGAATAAGGATTAACACTTGTTACAGTTAATATATATAACCCATTTTATATATTTGTTAAAACCCGTAATGGATCAATATATGAAAACCATGCTTACAAACAACCATAGGGTGTTTAGAAGACTACCTCTTGAATGGGTTAGAGGAAGATAATTGATGAATGGCAGCTTCCAAAGAAGGAGGCCTCAAGCTAGTCTACCCTCAAGTTTCCAACAAACACCCGGTTGGTAGGATTTCCACACTTGAACGAATCTCTGTTCTTGGTTTTTTATTTTTGAATGCTTGAAAGAAAACCAGAAAACAGACGTGCACCTTTTGAGTGTGTTGTAAGTTATAAGAGAGAGTGGTTGATTGCAATCATATATTGCATGTCCTATGAAACTGAAATTTCAGACGAGGAGAGAGAGAAAAGTGGGCGGGGCCCAGCCCCTTGTCCCATCCGCATTTCTCAAACATTCACCCGCATTAGTAAATGTAGATGAATTATCTCCTTCCGCATTTGTAATTGTGGTTGAAGAAATTTCATCCGCATTTCCCAAATGTACATCCGTATTTGTAAATGCGGATGAGTAGTTTCATCAGCATTCCTCAAATGCTCATCCATATTAGTAAATGCGGACGATCAGTTTCCATCAGCATTTCCACAAATGCACATCTGCATTAGTAAATACCGACGATCAGTTTCCATTAGCATTTCCATAAATGCACATCCGTATTAGTAAATGCGGGCGATTAGTTTCCATCAGCATTTCCACAAATGCACATCTGTATTAGTAAATGCGGACGATCAGTTTCCATCAGCATTTCCACAAATGCACATCCGCATTAGTAAATGCGGATGAGGAACCTTCATCCGCATTAGTAAATGCGGATGAGGAACCTTCATCCGCATTAGTTAATGCTGATGAGTAATCTTCATCCGCATTTCCTCAAAAGCACATCCTCATTAGTAAATGCGGATGAGTAATTAAGAAATGCGAACAAAAGACTATATTATTATAACAACCGACCTCTAGGTCATAACCCTAACCTTTAACCCCTCCCGCATCATTATCCATACAGTTAATATTAATGCAATATCACTATTGCTATTATTATTATTGCTATTATTGTCATTTTTGTTATTTCATGTGCCATTTTGACTGAATTTGTCAGTTCTAGCCTTAGCATAGAATAACTTCGCGTTCCGGGAAAGTTAATTTGTCACCCTTGCAATTGAATTTTAATTGAAACAATTTAAGTGTGTGCATACACACACAATTCACGGTTGAAACATATATATATATATATATATATATATATATATATATATATATATATATATACAAGCCTAACGTTTAACAATTAACAAGTGATACCATCTAAAATACTACCCAACACCACAAAATAATACTACACAATACCGTTTTTTACAATTAAAATTTAATTATTAACCCCCCACTACATGCCAAAAGCGGCCGCCCCTCTCCACCTATCCTCTCCTCTCTTCTCCACTACACCCCACCACTTCTACCACCCATTCTCCTTAGGGTATAACCATGTTAAAAAAAAAAGAATTCCAGGATCTAAAAAGGTTAACAAAGTGAAATTGGTCGAATTTGTGATTAAATGGGTCTAAGAACAATTTAAATGAAAATTTTAGTTAAAAACGGGCCTTAACCTAGTGATTTTTGAAAGAAATTCATGGAAATACAAGAATAAACCTAAAATCTATGGGAAACTTGTTATTTCAGTAAGATTAGAACTTTAAGACTTAAATATGGTTAAAAATTGGTCAAAGATGATTTCAAGCGATCGGCTTCGGGTAAAAACACGTTTTAACGGGTCGAACTTAAAAACGAGACTTTCAACAAATGGGCTTAAGAATACATTCTTAACAGATTACAAAAAACTTATTAAAACCCTTAATATAATACATCAATATTTAAGACATAAAATTATAAGGTTTAATACTTAACCGTTAAAAACCCCCGGTTTCACCGTAACCGTAACGTAAAAACACATGTTTACCAACTAAATTCTAGAGTTCTAAAAATTGGAAGTTTAACTTGATTAAGATGTATTATTTAACTCAAAAATCTGTTATTTTTTCAAAAAGGCCATTAAATTTAAAGAAACAAACTTTAGGGCAGAAATTGTAAAATTCTGAAACTTGCGGGGCTAAACTGTAAATTCTGCCAAAACTCCGTAGAAAAACCCTATGAACATGTAATCACTTGGTAACTTAATTTAAATGGTATCAATGACCTAATAGTGTAAAAACCTATATTATCCATAAGAAACCATGACTTACTATAAAAGGAAACTTTCTAATGCAAGCCTTGGCAAATCTAAACTAGTTGAACATTTAACCCCTTAACACATTATTATCTACCTCGTTTGACCTTAGAATTAGTGGCTCAACACTTAATTTTTTGGTAGGGTGCTAAACTTGAAACCTTCCAGGTACACGAAGAACCCGTCACTTGAAGCTCTAAGGTGAGTTCTAGTGTCCCCTTTTTACTACTGTTTTTGGGGTGAAGCATACTCTGTTTAAACTGAACTTTTCTGTGCTATAATATGCTACTATATGTTGTGGAAATGTTAGAACCTGCTTTTACTTTTATTACGATCATTAATTCTTGTGTGAACTGCTTGTTTTATATGGGTAGATCTACTTGGGGAATCCCCCACACACAGTGCCTTCCTTGATGAACGGGAAGGGTACCACACTGAGATCCTGCGCGGTCATTTGTGGCATGTGACAAGTTTTAATAAGATACAAGGTGAACCATCCTACAGGTATGGTCCACCATATGAGGCTCAGTTCTTCCCTCGGGATTAGCCGGTGTAACATAACTTTAGAAGAGGCTAGCCGGGACTGAGTGCAGGGTTGATTGTGATCCCCACAACAATGATACTATGATTTATGATTTTTAAAGCAAATGTAGATTCTTTTGAATCCTTTTGTTTTTGAAACTTTAAGCACTTGAATTCACCAACTTTTTAGTTGACACAAATTTCTTTTGAGCATGTTTCAGGTGATCCTTGAATGGAGTCTAGCTGTGTAAAAGACTTGACCTAGCATCGTGACCCATGGCATTGGCTTGTTCTTATTTTCAAAAATTTGGGCTTATTTTTATTTACTACTATTGGGAACAATTTGTACTGTTGAATCATGCACTCGTATGGGTGGCTAGACCCACATCTAGCCCGTTATTTCTTTAAAACTGTAATGCCATGTGATGTTCTCTCCTTTTGTGCTCTTACGATGGTTTGTTTCCGCTGCCATATTTTGTTACTAGTCTGTGACGTTCCACCCTACCTGGGCCCGGGGTGTGACAGATTGGTATCAGAGACAAAGGTTGTAGAGAAGTCAGGAATACCATAGTAGACCCTAGGCTACAAACCTGATACCTTAGGAGCGTCCTCATCGAAAGTGTTGGGATGATTGGGTTGGGTAAATTGATGATTACACTTGATCAACGTAATCCTGAACTTACTGGACGCGTAAATTCCAGCATGGATCGTTAGGCAATAATTGGGCTTTTGTTTGAATGTTATAATTCTTAAAAACTGTCTTTTAGTGGTTTAAGGGTTTTCCTAAAATGAAACTACTTTATTTGTTAATTATTTGAAGAAACTAAGGATCGATGATACTATTGACAACTGATACCTCTGGTATTTGATACTGTCAGGATATCTAATACTATTGCCATCATTACTACTATAAGTACTATTATTATTGCAATCATGAGCTATGAGAAACCAAATTACTCATGATATTTCTTACAGGACATCGAGGCTATGGCTGACAAGGGGAAGGCAACTACGTACCCGACTGATGGTACTGCACCAGCTGGGAGCCCTAAGAGGGCGAAGTAGGGGACGGAGTATGAAGAATACTTGATAAGATGCGGACACCAGGGTTGGATATCTGTTACGCCTGATAATACTGAGCCATCGGAGGACTCTTCCTCGACATCTCCCTCCAGGAGCCGGACGTGCTCCCAGTCACCGCATGTCGCAGCTCCTACACGCTCACCTATCCCACCTATCGGGAACAGTGGTGCACGTGTTATCACCCGCCCACGCAAGATTACTAGGCCGGGACCCTCAGTCTCCTTCAGGATGCCACCTCCTCCTCCACCACCTGTTAGGAAATCGACACCTGCACCACCGATGATTTACCAGCTCCGACACCATCCACGTGATGAACACTGGAAGCCACCAAGGCACAGCGTGTATGATGGCCCTAGTGTGCTAGATGGTGACCGGTACTCCGAGTCTAGCCGCCGAGCAAGCGACGTAGGACCTTCTAATGCTGCATTGGATGAGATTCTGAAGACCGTCCGTCATCACGAGCTGACACTCCAGCACGCCACTCGGACCTCCCAGTCCACCCAGTTTCAGGCCAAGATGGCGTCACATGGAGTCCAGCGGTTGGAGCAAGTGCGAAGGAAGAAGAACTCAGGGTGGCTAGGGTGGATGAAGAAGAAATGGATGTGAGAGCAAGGGGGAAGATGTGGGATTATCTGTCTCTTAGACAGTTGAAGGAAACAATTTCATTATTATCAGACACTATTATTATTATGTATTATGGGGGTGATGGCACCTTCCAAATTGTAAGAGTTTAACTCTGACACCTTTCTATTTCGCTGATACCATTAACCCTATCTGTCTATGAAACTATTTCTTATGGTGTTGATTCTGCAGGGTAATTTGTATTGAATTGCAATGTGATATGTCATGCGTAGGAATTTTGTCTTGCAATCTTTTTGGGTTGAACTGCCTTAAATTAATTTAATGGAACATATTAAAGGTATTTAGTGGTGAATATATTACACACCCTCCTGTTAGAACATGGTATATTAGGACAATGATGCATGGGCTGTTGAAACCAAAATCAATGAGATACTAAACAAATTTATCTGTGATGCTACCAGAATGCTGACCAGACAAGGAACCCATATTGGAAGATCAGGAGCTACGAGTGGTCATCATGAGGAAGCTAGACCAACCGGCAACCAACCCCTTACTCCACCAGGAGCTCCTTGTGGAGGTAATGTCAACCAGGGGGACGATGAGAGAATCGCCAACCTCGTAGCATAACAAATTGCTAACGCCATCCCGACCATCATCGCCCAAATTAATGCGGACCGGAATAACCCCAGTGGTAATGGTGGATCTGGGAGAAATGAGGGCAACAATGAGGAAGTTGAAGCACTAAGGAATGGATGCTCCTACAAGACCTTCATGGCGTGCAAGCCGAAGGATTTCTATGGTACCGAGGGTGCGATTGAGACGTACCGATGGATTGATGAAATGGAAGTCGTCCTAGATATCAGCAAATGTAAGATGGAACAATGGTGAGGTATGCTTCCCAGTCCCTCAAGGGATCAGCACTGGAATGGTGGAAGACTGTTACACAACCCCGGGGAAGAAACGCTGCTAACCAAATAAATTGGAGCGAATTCAGGGAATTGATAACCAACAAATACTGCCCCATCAATCAACTGGAGAAACTGGAGTCCAAATTTCTGAGCCTGGAAATGAAAGGCCCGAACTACACCGAGTACATCAACTGTTTCTTAGCCCTGGCTCGACTGGTGCCACATCTGGTGACACCGGAATCCAAGGGCGTAGCACGTTTCATCTGGGGACTACATCCTAGAGTCAGGGGTATGGTTCGATCCTCTAGGCCCCTAACCCTGCAAGCTGCGGTCGACTTCACCAGTAGCTTGACCGATGATCTAGTCAGGGCTGGATGGACTGAACAAAACAGGATAGAGGAAAGGAGGAAGCCAATGGGTGAGAAGAGAAAATGGTTTGAGGGGAAAAAGGCAATTGGTAGCAGCAGTGGGTCAAACAAGAAGAGTTTTAAAGGTATGAGGCGCGAAGACCAGGGTGGAAGGACTCGGAAGCTATACTTGGGAACAAGCCCATTCTGCAACAAGTTTAAAATGCATCATCAAGGGGAGTGCAACCTGATGCCCTGCTTCCGATGCAAACGACCGGGTCATCTAATCAAGGATTGTACGTATGTGCCAGGTAAACAATGCTATGAGTGTGGAGATCCAGGACACATGAGAAATAGGTGTCCTAAGCTAGGGAGAGATAAGGACGCCAGACCCAATAAGCCCAAGGGACGAGCATTCGTGATGGATCTAGCCGGTGCTCGTAAGGAACCTGATGTGGTCAATGGTACGTTCCTTATAAATAATCATCCTGCTACCGTTCTATTTGATACTGGAGCAACTGCTAGCTTTGTCTCTAGCGCTTTTAGGCCTTTGATTGACTTGAGTGCATGTGTCCTAACTGATACGTTTACCGTACAGTTAGCTAACGGTAACATCTTAGAAGCTAATGAAGTCATCAAAGATTGCTTAATGAACCTAGCAGGTAGTACATTTAAGATAAACCTGATGCCTATTAAGCTATGAGGATTTGATGTGGTTGTTGGCATGGATTGGCTGGCTAAGAATAGAGTCGAAATCGTGTGTGATGAGCGCCTACTTAGGATACCATTGAACGACGGGAAGGTGTTAGTTGTTCATGGTAAAAGATGTAACGTGCTATATCCTATAATATCCCATTTGAAGGCAACCAAGAGTCTTGTGAAGGGATGCCCAGCTTTCATAGTTTACGTGATAAAAGCCAAAGAGGAAAGAAGATTGAGAATATACCAGTGGTTTCGGAATATCCGGAAGTATTTCCTAAAGACCTACCGGGACTCCCTTCGACTCGTCAGGTTGAATTCCAAATAAACCTATTGCCTGGTGCTGCACCGGTAGCCAAAGCACCGTACTAATGCTACAAATGCTACAAATCCAAGAGCTACTCGATAAGGGGTTTATACGACCAAGTGTGTCACCATGGGGTGCCCCGGTGCTATTCGTGAAAAAGAAGGATGGGACCCTACGTATGTGTATTGATTACCGGGAACTAAACAAACTGACAATAAAGAATCGTTACCCTCTTCCGAGAATCGTTGACCTATTCGATCAACTGCAGGGGGCAAGCTACTTCTACAAAATAGACTTAAGGTCAGGGTACCATCAACTGAAGATAAGAGAGGAAGATATCCCCAAAACAACCTTTAGAACTAGATATGGACATTATGAGTACCTGGTTATGCCCTTTGGACTGACTAATGCACCAGCGGCATTTATGGATCTCATGAACCGAGTGTGCTGCCCATATCTAGACAAATTTGTGATTGTATTTATAGACGACATCCTGATCTACTCCCGTGGAAAGGAAGAGCATGAGAAGCACCTTATGCTGATTCTCGAGTTGCTCAAGAATGAGCAACTATATGCCAAGTTCTCCAAATGTGAATTTTGGATGCGGGAAATCCAATTCCTAGGGCATGTCGTAAACGAAGACGGAATTCAAGTGGATCCTTCAAAGATAGAGGCCATTAAGAATTGGAGAATTCCGGAAACTCCTACCGAGATAAGGCAATTCCTTGGATTGGCCGGATACTATAGAAGGTTTATCAAGGACTTCTCGCGTATTGTACAACCGTTAACTGCCTTGACCAAGAAGAATACAGCTTTTGAGTGGGAACAAGAACAGAACGAAGCATTTTTAACACTCAAGGAGAAACTATGTAGTGCACCCATCCTCGCCCTCCCAGAAGGAGTTGAAGATTTCGTGGTCTACTGCGACGCCTCGCGTTAGGGACTGGGTTGCGTGCTAACGCAGTGTAACAAGGTAATTGCTTATGCATCCAGACTGCTGAACGATCATGAGAAGAACTACACAACGCATGATCTAGAATTGGGTGCCGTGGTATTTGCACTCAAAATGTGGAGGCATTACCTCTATGGCACGAAGTGCATCATTTACACTGACCATAGAAGTTTGCAACACATTCTTGATTAGAAAATGCTAAACATGCGTCAGAGAAGATGGGTTGAGCTATTGAATGATTACGAATGCGAATTCCGCTATCATCCAGGCAAGGCCAATGTAGTGGCGAATGCCTTGAGCAGGAAAGAAAGAGAAAAACCCCTTCGTGTCCGTGCCTTAAGGATGAGTGTGTACACTGACCTTATTAAGAGAAGCTCAAGGTGAAGCTCTAAAGGAAGATAATTTAGCAGGGGAGTTGTTAACAGGAATGGAGAAGCGGTTAGAACTGAGCAACGATGGTATATATAAATATGAAGGAAGAACATGGGTACCAAAGAACGGGGGAATTAGAGAGGTGATCCTAGACGAAGCCCATAAATCTAGGTACTCGATTCACCCCGGAAGTGACAAAATTTACCAAGATCTAAAGGCACTTTTCTGGTGGCCTGGAATTAAGAAATCAATCGCCGTATACATTGGGAAGTGTTTAACGTGCGCCATGGTGAAGGCTGAAAATCAAAAACCTTCAGGAACGTTACAACAGCCTGAAATTCCAGAATGGAAATGGGATAACGTCACAATGGATTTTGTTACAAAACTACCTAGAACTTTCAGGGGACATGACGCCATCTGGGTAATAGTTGACCGGTTAACCAAATCGACTCACTTCTTGCCGATTCGAGAGGACAACGACCTAACGAAGCTGGCCAAACTGTACATCGATGAGATAGTGACCAGGCATGGGGTGCCAATATCAATCATCTCCGACCATGAGAGTCGTATCACTTCTCCAGGGGGCCCTAGGAACCCGTCTGGATTTAAGCACTACTTACCACCCACAAACTGATGGTCAGAGTGAAAGAACCATCCAAACCTTGAAAGATATGCTAAGGGCTTGCGTGATTGACTATGGAGGGAACTGGGATAACCAACTTCCTCTAAAGAGTTCTCCTACAACAATAGTTATTACGCAAGTATAAAAGCAGCTCCCTATGAAGCCCTATATGGCAGGAAATGCCTATCACCGTTGAGTTGGAATGAGATCAAGGATAGTCAAGTAATGGGACCCGGCATTGTGATAGAGACCACCAACAAGATATTTAAAATTAAGGAGCATTTAAGAGCTGCCAGAGACCGTCAGAAGAAATTTGCTGACAGAAGGCGAAAACCTTTAGAGTTTTAAGTGGGTGACAGGGTAATGCTAAAAGTAGCACCATGGAAGGGGACTGTGAGGTTTGGAAGAAAAGGAAAGCTAAGCCTGAGATATATAGGACCCTTTGAAATACTAGCGAGAATTGGCCCCGTGAAGTATCAATTAAAGCTACCGCAGGAACTAAGTCACGTCCTGACACCTTCCACGTGTCAAATTTGAAGAAGTGCATGGTAGACAAAGGCATGGAGTTACCCCTGAAGGAAGCAAGGATTAATGACAAGTTGAACTTCATGGAAGAGCCTGTAGAGATTACTGACCGGCTGGTCAAGAAACTCAGGCGAAGTCGCATACCCAAGGTCAAAGAAAGATGGAATTCTAGGCGAGGACCTGAATTCACTTGGGAGCGAGAAGACGAGATGAGAAAGAATTTCCACAAATGCACATCTGCATAGTAAATACCGACGATCAGTTTCCAGCATTTCCATAAATGCACATCCGTTAGTAAATGCGGGCGATCAATTTCCATCAGCATTTCCACAAATGCACATCCGTATTAGTAAATGCGGACGATCATCAGCATTTCCACAAATGCACATCCGCATTAGTAAATGCGGATGAGGACCTTCATCCGCATTAGTAAATGCGGATGAGGAACCTTCATCCGCATTAGTTAATGCTGATGAGTAATCTTCATCCGCATTTCCTCAAAGCACATCCTCATTAGTAAATGCGGATGAGTAATTAAGAAATGCGAACAAAAGACTATATTATTATAACAACCGACCTCTAGGTCATAACCCTAACCTTTAACCCCTCCCGCATCATTATCCATGCAGTTAATATTAATTCAATATCACTATTTCTATTACTATCAGTGTTATTATTATTATTGCTATTATTGTCATTTTTGTTATTTCATGTGCCATTTTGCATGAATTTGTCAGTTCTAGCCTTAGCATAGAATAACTTCGCGTTCCGGGAAAGTTAATTTGTCACCCTTGCAATTGAATTTTAATTGAAACAATTAAAGTGTGTGCATACACACACAATTCACGGTTGAAACATATATATACAAGCCTAACGTTTAACAATTAACAAGTGATACCATCTAAAATACTACCCAACACCACAAAATAATACTACACAATACCATTTTTTACAATTAAAATTTAATTATTAACCTCCCCACTACATGCCAAAAGCTACCGCCCCTCTCCGCCTATCCTCTCCTCTCTTCTCTACTACACCCCACCACTTCTACCACCCATTCTCCTTACATGCAACCCTTGACAACCCACAAACACACTCCTCTCATTTCTCCCCCTCCCTCTCGATTTCACCTGCAGAAAACACACACATTCACCATGGTTCCTCTCCATTCCAGCCCTCCAAATCGAAGAAACAACCGCAACCATCATCGGCCAAGCCTCAACAAGCAAGAAGGTGCTACCTTGTGAACTTTGGTGCACGGTCCTTGCAACTTTGACATTCTCCAGCCTTTGTTCGAGATCTCCAGATCATTCTTGTCCCTCTAAACTCTCCAAATCATGAACCACACAAAGAGTAAGGTTCATCACACCCGAAACAAGCCATGTCATGTGTTTTTCCTTCTTTAATCTACCAAAAACCTTACATTCTTTATTCTAACAAAAACTTACTGCTATCACCTTGTTCTTGAGGAGATTCTAACATCCTTGAAGGTATCTTATTCGATATATTGGTCATTCTATGGGTGGAACACGATTTACACCTAGAAAACCCTCTTTGGGTGACTTTGACACCCATGAACTTTATGTTTTGTAACCCTCCGTAACCAAAGCTTGGGATGTGCTTAGAAATGATTTTTAAACCTTCTAAAATCTGTTTTGAAAGTTACTAAACGATTTGGTGGTGAATGGGTACAACTAATATGTTTTTACACATGTGTAAAGGACTAAAATGGTAAAAATCTCCCAAATACAAGCTTATATTATGGTTACATGTTAGATCCGTGTATTAGAACTGATTTTCTGTAGGTTTTGGATGTTATTGGTCATATGAAATGTTGTCAAAAGCTAAAAAATTAAAATAGTAGGGATTATAGGCATTTTGGACTTATTCGGGGACCCGAAAAGGTGGTAAATTGACTTGAAAATATGAGGACTTAGGGTATAACCATATTAAAAAAAAAAAGAATTCCAGGCTCTAAAAAGGTTAAAAAGTGAAATTGGTCGAATTTGTGAATAAATGGGTCAAAGAACAATTTAAATGAAATTTTTAGTTAAAAACGGGCCTTAACCGAGTGATTTTTGGAAGAAATTCATGGAAATACAAGAATAAACCTAAAATCTATGGGAAACTTTTTATTTCAGTAATATTAGAACTTTAAGACTTAAAGATTGTGAAAAATTGGTCCAACATGATTTCGAGCGATCGGTTTCGGCTAAAAACACGCTTTAACTGGTCGAACTTAGAAACAAGACTTTCAACAAAAAGGGCTTAAGAATACATTCTTAACAGATTATAAAAAAAATTATTAAAGCCCTTAATATAATACTTCAATATTTAAGACATAAAATTATAAGGTTTAATACTTAACCGTTAAAAACCCCCGGTTTCACCGTAACTGGTAACGTAAAAACACATGTTTACCAACTAAATTCTAGAGTTCTAAAAATTGGAAGTTTAACTTGATTAAGATATATTATTTAACTCCAAAATCTTTTATTTTGTCAAAAAGGCCATTAAATTTAAAGAAACAAACTTTAGGGTAGAAATTGTAAAATTCTGAAACTTGTGGGGCTAAACTGTAAATTCTGCCAAAACTCCTTAGAACAACCCTATGAACATGTAATCACTTGGTAACTTAATTTCACTGGTATCAATGACCTAATAGTATAAAAACCTATATTATCCATAAGAAACCATGACTTACTATAAAAGGAAACTTTCTAATGCAAGCCTTGGCAAATCTAAACTAGTTGAACATTTAACCCCTTAACACATTATTTTCTACCTTGTTTGACCTTAGAATTAGTGGCTCAACACTTAATCTTGTTGGTAGGGTGCTAAACTTGAAACCTTCCCGGTACACAAAGAACCCGTCACTTGAAGCTCTAAGGTGAGTTCTACTGTCCCCTTTTTACTACTGTTTTTGGGGTGAAGCATGCTCTATTTAAACTGAACTTTTCTGTGCTATAATATTCTGCTATATGTTGTGGAAATGTTAGAACCTACTTTTACTTTTATCATGATCATTAATTCTTATGTGAACTACTTGTTTTATATGGGTAGATCTACTTGGGGAATCCCCCACACACAGTGCCTTCCTTGATGAACGGGAAGGGTACCACACTAAGATCCTGCGGGGTCATTTGTGGCATGTGACAAATTTTAATAAGATACTAAGGTGAACCATCCGGCAGGTATGGTCCACCATATGAGGCTCAGTTCTTCCCTCGGGATTAGCCGGTGTAACATAACTTTAGAAGAGGCTAGCCGGGACTGAGTGCAGGGTTGATTGTGATCCCCACAACAATGATACTATGATTTATGATTTTTAAAGCAAATGTAGATTCTTTAGAATCCTTTTGTTTTTGGAACTTTAAGCACTTGAATTCACCAACTTTTTAGTTGACACAAATTTCTTTTGAGCATGTTTCAGGTAATCCTTGAAGGGAGTCTAGCTGTGTAGAAGACTTGACCTAGCACCGTGACCCATGGCATTGGCTTGCTCTTATTTTCAAACAATTTGGGCTTATTATTATTTACTACTATTGGGAACAATTTGTACTATTTAATCATGCACTCGTATGGGTGGCTAGACCCACATCTAGCCCGTTATTTCTTTATAACTGTAATGCCATGTGATGTTCTCTACTTTTGTGCTCTTATGATGGTTTGTTTCCGCTGCCATATTTTGTTACTAGTCTGTGACGTTCCACCCTACCTGGGCCTGGGGTGTGACAATTATTGTTTAACCATTTAATAACAATATAGAATACTCTCTCTAAAATAAATTATCCATATAATTTATTTACAACACAAGTGTAAATATTTAGAAACTCAATTTCTAAATACTCTAAGTGTTAATATTTATTTATATGATCATATCACAAAATAAACATTGTAGGTGTTTGTCTAGCTTGTTATTGGGTATGACCCGACTTGGATCATAACGTACTAGCCATATCAATTCAATATGTGTCTTGGGTGGACCGTTTCCAACAATCTCCCACTTGCACAAGACACATAGAGGATTGATGCAAGTAGCAAATACTGCCTAACAATAGTTTACTACCCCTAATACACATGATGAAGTGCCATTCAATAACATCATCTTCTTTAAGTCCCTTACATGAAAATGATTTAGGTGAATCTATCATTTATCCTTTTGTTACAGATGTCATGATAAATCCAGAGACACAGAATGATCATTCCTTGTTGATTTAACTTTATAAGGCCTTAGACATCTTACTTTCAACAAATAAGAGGAACAAATCCCATCTTGACTACATACATTTCTCATAATCACCTTGTATCACACTTGAAACTAGCCTTGTGTACTGTCCATATTTCAGAACAGCGAAGAACTAGGTCAAAGTATAATATTTGGTGAATTTCAAAACCCAATATGTATCTCAGGTCAGAGGATACTATGATATTTGCCTTTACTCAAATTTACTTATGATCAATTACATAATTCCATGCAGTAACATTTGAGAGTGGGTCAGTCCAATATTTGTATCCCATGAATATCTATGAACTTTGGTAGCAACCTTTTGCTCTATATTCATACCTTATGAATATCCACCAATACAAGTTCATAATAGTCTTACCGTCATATTTGTTCCCACAAATATGACCGACTATGAACATTTAGAATAATAAACATATTCATGTATCTAAACATGCTAAAATGGAACATAACTCATAGTATCATAATTATATATATGAGTCAAAATAACAATTGTTCCATTGTTTAAATACTAAATAGATCAAATCCAATCACTAGAATATCGAAGTCCTAAGGCACAAGTATGACTCTCATGCTTTGGCCTTTCAAGGAGCTTCGTGAATGGATCCCGTAATATTTTGATCGGTGTGAACTTTGCGAATACATATCTTTCCTTTTTCAACTTCATCACTTATGTAGTTGAATCTCCGCTCAATATGCCTTGTCTTTTGATGTGCACGGGGTTCCTTGATTTGAGCAATCGCACCCTCGTTATCACAAAAGATCTCTAGGGGATCTTGAATGGTAGACACTACCCCTAGATCGTCAATGAATTTCTTTAACCATGCAGCTTCTTACGCTGCCAATGAAGAGGCGATGTATTATGATTCTGTAGTGGACAATGCTACCACATC
This sequence comes from Flaveria sonorensis, assembly GCA_025506505.1. Classification (NCBI taxonomy): domain Eukaryota; kingdom Viridiplantae; phylum Streptophyta; class Magnoliopsida; order Asterales; family Asteraceae; genus Flaveria; species Flaveria sonorensis. Next base: position 28,260,292 of record CM046435.1, on the reverse strand, counting down.
CGCTTTGAACTCTTCAAGGACACTGCCCCTCCATTCATAATTAAGACATACCCCGATTGTGATCGAGAATCATCTCGATCAGTTTGGAAACTCACATCCGTGTAACTTTATACAATGAGTTCCTCTTCACCAGATCTGTATATTAGAAACATATGCTTAGTCCTTCTAAGGTATTTCAATATACTCTTAACAACATCCAATGGCTATTTCCTGGATTCTGCTGATATCTACACGTCATGCTTAAAGCACATGACACGTCCGGTCTAGTGCATATCATTGCATACATGATGGATCCTATAGCAGATGCATATGGGACTTCCTTCACCCTTTCTTGCTCATCCTTTGAGCTTGGACATTGAGATGCACTCAATATTGTCCCTCTTTGAATAGGTACCAGACCTTTCTTAGAGTTCTCCATCTTAAACATTTTCAAGATTTTATCAATGTATGCACTTTGGTTTAAATCTATCAACCGCCTTGATCTATCCCAATAGATCTTCCCAAAATGTACGCGGCTTCACCAAGATCTTTGATGGAAAAACAACTTCCAAGCCAGGTTTTAACACCTTCCATGGTTGGAATGTCATTTCCAAATAGTAGTATATCATCAACATACAATACTAAGAATGTGATGATGCTCCCAATAGCATTCTTATACACACAAGCTTCATCAGCATTCTTGATGAATCCAAATTTCTTGATCACCTCATCAAATTGTTGATTCCAACTTCTCGATGCTTGTTTCAATCCATAGATTGATTTCTTTAACATGCATACTTTATTAAGATGTTGTGGATCGATAAAACCATCGGGATGAACCATATAGACATTCTTTTCGAGATGTCCATTAAGGAAAGCAGTTTTGACATCCATTTGCCAAATCTCATAGTCATAATATGCAGCTATGGCAAATAATATCCTAATTGACTTTAGCATTGCCACATGCGAGAAGGTCTCATCATAATCAACCCCTTGAGTTTGAGTGAAACCTTTTGCTACAAGTCTTGCTTTATAAGTATCCAAGTTTCCATGCATGTCGGTTTTCTTCTTGAAAACCCACTTACATCCAACCGGTTTGGAGTTAGGCAGTGGCACAATGAATTCCCATACTTGGTTGTCATATATGGATTGCATCTCTATGTTCATGGCTTCAAGCCACTTGTCACAATCGGAATTGGACATTACATCATGGTACATATTTGGTTCATCCGAGTCAACTACATAGCATCCATTCATGAAAAATCCATATCTTTCAGGTGGATAGCTAGTTCTACCAGATTTGCGAACATTTTGTGTGTATTGATCAACCACTGGATCATTATCAACAACCTCTTGTTGATTTCTAATATCAACCAAATGTGTATCGGCTTGTGGTTCTCGATCCATATCAAGTTCCACTATTCTATTGGTAGTTCCTTCCATAAGGAACTTAGTTTCCAATAAATCAATCTTTCAAGCAATAAATACCTTTTGCTCTGTTGGATTGTAGAAGTAATATTCCATGGAGTCTTTGTGATATCCTACAAAGACACACTTAATGGATTGGCTTTCTAACTAGTTTAGGGTGTTCTGCTTAACATAAGCTTCACAATTCCATACTTTTAAATATGTTAACGATGGAACTCTTCCATGCCATATTTCAAAAGGTGTCTTATCCACTTTCTTGGTGGGGGCCATATTCAGAATACGGGCCGCGGAGAGCAATGCAAAACCCTAAAATGATAGAGGCAGTGTGCTTCTAGCCATCATAGATCAAAACATATCCAATAGGGTTCGGTTTCTCCTTTCAGACACACCATTATGTTGCGGTGTTCTAGGTGGAGCAAGCTGTGAGACAATCCCACAACTCCTGAGATGATCTTGAAAGGCATCACTAAGGTATTCACCTCCTCTATCCAAATGAAGAACTTTGATTGTTTTGTTGAGTTGATTTTCTACTTCATTTTTGAAGATTTTGAACATTTCAAAAGCTTCATCTTTGTGTCTTAACAAGTACACATAACCATAATGATTATAATCTTCGATGAAGGTAATGAAGTATCTTTCACCATTCCTTGTCATTTCCTTAAAAGGACCACATACATCTGAATGTATGATTCCTAATAAATCTTTTGCCCTTTCGTTAGTGCCACTAAAGGGTTCCTTGGTCATCTTTCCTGGTAAACGAGATTCATATTTATCAAATGAACCGTCTTCATTTTCTTCCAAAAGACCATTCTTTTGAAGTGTTTGAATGCGATTCTTGTTTATGTGACCAAGATGACAATGCCAAAGATATGATTTACTTAAACCTATTTTAAGTTTCTTGGTGCTTGATTGGTATAATGAGTTATTAAAGAATGTGTCATCATGAACCACTTCATAAATACCATTAGAAGGCATAGCCTTAAATAAACTATATCATCCATAAAAACACAAATACCATTGTTTACAAACTTTAATACATAACCATATTGTCTTAAAAGAAAACTGAGATAATATTCCTAGTCAAACTAGGAGCATACATAATGTTCTTTAAAATAACTTCCAAACCACTTGGAAGCTTCAAGATATGTTCTCCTGGGCTTCGACATCAACTTTTGCTCTGTTGCCCATGTAGAGACCAGTACCTCCCTTCTTAAAATGTTTATTTATTTTGAACCCCTGCAACGAATTGCAAATATGAGTTCCACATCCGGTATCCAATACCCATGTGTTTGAAGAAATAACATTAAGTTCAATATGGATCATGAAAGTTGTACCTGAGCTCTGACTAGCATCCCTCTTGTTTCTCAACTCTTTGAGATAGGTTGGATAGTTCCTCTTCCAATGTCCTATCTCACCACACTCAAATCATGGATCGTTCTCCATAACCTTTGGCTTCTTAAGCTTCGGTTTTGGTGGTCCCGCTTTAGCTTTTCCCTTACCCTTCCCTTTGACGTATCCTTTGCCTTTGGCATTACTTGCCTTGGGTTCGGGGTGATGCCTTTTCTTGTGGCCACCCTCATTGATCGTGAGAACACGTAAAGCCCTTTTACCCATCCCCGCTTCGGCTGTTTTTAGCATTGCATGAAGTTCCCCAATGCTCTTGTCCCATCCATTCATGTTATAATTCATGATAAACGTCTCAAACTTCTTGGTTAGACCATTGAGGATCAAATTCGTGGCCAACACTTTTGAGACTGGAACATTCAGCCTTTCGAGGCGATCAATGTGGCTTTTCATCTTCATCACATAAGATGACACCGATTGGGTTTCTACCATTCGACATGCATGAAGCGCCCAAACCATTTCGAAGCGCTTTACCCTCACTTGTTGAAGGGACATTTCCTTTAATTGGATAATCATGTCGTATGCCCTATGATGTTCAAAATCCTTTTGAAGCTCGGGAATCATGGTTCCTAACATAAGGCAAGAAACTTACACTGAATCCTCAGTGTGCTTAACCCAATCGTTGTAGGCATCATCATCATCAATGTTGGGTTCATCGGGAATAGGATCGTCTAACACATATGATTTCTTTTCTTGCTTGAGAATAATTCTCAAGTTTCGAAACCAATCAATGAAATTATTGTGGTTGAGACGATCCTTTTCCAATATAGTTCTTAGTGACAGGTTATGGACGGTTGGGGAGGTAGCGTTGTTGTTTGCGGCCATTTCTACAGTATTAACAAAGTTCAATTTTAGTATTTACAATAATGAAATTTTAATTATTAATACCCTTTCATGTCTCAAAGACAATTAATAATTAAAATCTAGAATCCAACATTACATTTAAATATTGGTTAGGTGACCTTTATCCTATTATTTAAATTAACAAGGTAGTCAACATTTGACAATTGCAAACCTTTGCAACTTCTAGTTTTATGGGATCGGTTAAAAATCTTTATGTTTAGTTGGCATGTTTAATCCCATCAACACCATTGTACGCCATGCTTCGGTGACCCTATTAACATGGTTTCCAACTCAAGTCGTCCAACTTACACACATGTATGAGTTTACACATACAAGTGGTTAGGTGACCTTTATCCCACAAATATGTTAACCCCACCTCAAACACACAAGTTCCCTAAATGTGGTTAGGTAACCTTTATCCCACAAAGAGTTCCCAAGTGATTTAAGTGTTGTATAAAAGTATGGTGTTAAACTTGTTTAAAAGGGATTTTGTTTCCATTAATTCTAGTTTTGAAAACATTTTGTACCTTACATTTGCATGCATTCAAATGCGTGGTACATTAGTGTAACCAACTTTCAAGGCTCTTTTAATAAAACCCAATTTTATTGCGAAAATATTAACCTTTAATAAAACCATTTTATTACCCATGTTAATGTTTCCAAAAGAACCGTTTGAAGATTGTTGTTGATTTTAAATTGTTTAACAGTGCATATCCAAATATCACATAAACAATAAAATTAAATCAACCACACAAGCATCACAAACAACAACAAGTTCATAACCATAGCCAACTATTTTAACATCACTTGTTGACCGAAACAAGTGAGTTAATTAGGTCTTTCCTAAGGGTAAAATTGACACAACACTTGTGTCGGTGAACTCCCACTTGATCCCGCATCCAAATTCTTCAAGCGTCCACTTTGTGTTGTGATTCTCCCATTCGATTTGGGCTTCCAAATGGGCTTAAATTTATACACCAAACTCCTTTGGGCCTTTAAAATATGTTTTTGATTATTGGGCTTAAATCCCATTAAGAGCTATAAAGCCCTTTGGGCTCAAAAATGGCCCAAACCCAAAACATCCTTGTTGCATATTCTTTTACAAAATATATCCTAAATATATTTTTCTAGTAAAAATAAAGTGCAACTAACCTATTTATTTTACATACCAAATGAAAAATAAATAAATTACATACCCAAAAGGAAGAACAAATACATTTAATTATTACAACCGTTTAGAATAATTAAATACAAATCACAACACATCCAAACACAAGGTCTCGACTAGGTTATGAACATCAAAATACATATCCAAATATGTAAGTAAAAACCCAAGAGCTTCCCCTTGAACCACTGATTTTTGGTTAAAGTATAAACAAACCGAATATCACGATTCTTGTCCAAACAACTAAATCATCCAAATGATTAAATTTTTCAAGATTACAGTATGCATGTAAAGTAGAATCTTGAAAAATTCAGGGGAAACATTTGACCAAAACTCTCGGTCTGTTGGTGAATTAACAGCAAGAAACCGAGATTTCAGTCCAGATGAAGCATGTATCCATATAACAGGCTCTTGATGCCATTGTTGGATTTTGAACAAGTTTATCAGAGTCATTTTATCCATGGTGATTGCTGCAGTTTCTTTATCATCTAGTTCGAGTTTCTTCATATTCTTTTCGTCCCATAGATGTTTAGGTTTAGGAACCAGCTCTCCTTTGTCATTGTTATACACGAGAATATACGATCCTTATTTGATTGATCGTAACATCCTTGGTTTGGTGTATATGAACTGATTCTCAAACCTGTAAATCCAATCCGAATAGTCATCATCACTAATGACATGGTTCTCAATCCTGTAAGCCCGGTTCGATGTATATGACATGGTTCTCAAACCTGTAAGCCCGGTTGTTATTCAGTGAGCCTAGGGGTTGATTGTAAGGATTGAATCTAGAAGCTTGAGAAAACAAATGAAGATAATGAAGATCAACTCGCATGAGAACTATAGAATCCGAGCGGGAAGTTACTTCTCGCTGGAGAACCTTTTGTGTTTAGTATAAATAGTTTGCTTCGAGTGTAATTTAGTAGATTTTCAAGATTTCCTGATTTCATACTTACTTGTAAACATTCTTTATTAGAGAGCTATAAACTAGGAATTTATTAACATTTTGTTGCTTGAATTCTATTCTTAGTGTCTCCTACTCATTCATTCTTTACATTGTGAGTGATTACATTCTGCATTCTCCGCATCATGATTTGCTGTGTAATTGTTGATCCTTACAATAACTTTCAAACAACATATACAAAATATCATCTTTATTATTTTAAATCCTTTAAATTTTGATAAATCATACATGGTATGCTTACTAGCCCTAAAATACATAAAATAAGTAGAAATGGGAATCTAGAACTCACTTTTTGTAACATAGACACAATGGAACCCTAACCCAAGAAGGAACAATGGAGATCTTTGCTTAAATATTCGACTTTCTCTAGCTAGAGTGTAGCGCTTTCTCTCTCTAGATAGCAAGTTATACAAGAACTTGCATGGGGACTGCCAACCACCTATTTATAATAGGTTTTAGGTTGTCAATCTTCCATTTGCCCACCTTTAGCCCCTAGTCTCATTCAAAACATTAAACCAACCCCGTAATAAACAACAACTGGGCTTTATTTTAAAACCGGAATGTTACATCTAGCCACACATCAAAACATTTTACACAAATAATTTACATAACTTGGATACAATACCAAAACATTAAGTAAAAAAGGGACAAATAGACTCACATTGATGAGCTTCCTACAATAGGCAACATTAGCACACAAGCTTATTGAACTTAGTGTCGCCTTGAAACACATTACCACATCAAAATATGTATCTTTAGAATATTAACAAGATGCACCCTAGCATACTAAACATTGGTTCGGTTCTTTCTGAAAACATCCTGGCATACCCCAATCAAAAACAATGCAAAATATGAAGGTTTAGAACCTTACCACAGCTTCCTTGACATGTACTGAGACTTCTTCACATGTCAACTCCTCCAACCGAGGGTTTTAAATTAAAATGGAGTTCACAATATCACATTCCTGCTCATACATGGTAATAACTCATAGTTAACCAAAAACAAGCATTACCTTATGAAATCAAGAGCTCTCAAGCACCATATTCACTAAGAAAATGATGAGGAGCTCAAATCCAACCTTTGTACGCCTTTTTGAATACCCAAAGATGCCTAAATCTATAGAGATAGAGTTACAAGTCATTTGTAACGAGAGAGAGAGAGAGGGAACTGTCACACCCCCGCTTATAGCGAAAACATGAGGATGTCACGGACGGGATCGTCATAACACATTGTTAATTAATAGAGATGCATTAAATGATGTAAGGCCAACGTGTCATGACGTCACCCGACACAAATGGAGACTTGTGTCGTAGTTAGTCAATCTCACAACAAACATAGTCAAACGGTCAAATGAAATTTAAATCCCACAACCCGGGAACAAGTACGAAAACATGATCAACAAAGCTAATCCAAAACGAAACATAAATGCCAGAAACGCCCAAGCAAGTCTAAAATGCAATTCTTATAGTCATCACTATGGTAGCATCCCTAGCTATTCTCAAAAGTTGTTACCTGAAAAGATATGCTCAGAAGGATCAACATATTGTTGATGAGTTCGCAGGTTTATATAATAAACAAAAATTTGATGCAGTGTAATAGTTTGGTAGGACATAAGTGTGTACAGTTATAAGCAAGCAATATCACATGTAAACATGAGCCTCATAACTAAGCCTATGAAGTACACACTGATCTTATCACAACATATTCACCCTAGGGCCCTTCCGTGGCCACTGTCTGTCCTAACTAGTATATTAGCAAATAAGGGTGGGTGTGTCAGTCTAATAGTACTATCAATACCTATTCGTCGGGATAACGCCGGAGTTAAATAGTTATGAATAAAGAACCACACAGACAACTCATGCATGTACTAGATATCAAATTACCAACAGTAAACACAATAGTCCCAAATTGTAAATAAGTTCACAGCATAAAAAGGGTGAGCATACGTTTCCCCCTAAGTTTTATAAATAATTGAAATGAAAACGGGGCCATGAAACTCACATTGAAATGATACGAAATAAGATGAACAAAAACTTCAAAGAATGAGAGCAACGAAAGACCAAACACCTATAATTAATGGTAATAAAATCTTAAACACGTCCAATGAGAATAGATGCATTTGGTCGGTTTCGGGTCCAACGCGCGACACGGACTCAAAATATGCATACATTACTTGTTCATTTAGTAAATAGAAACGTGTATGAATTTATATATATGTAGATATATAATTAGTCCGTATTCACTCACTATTATCCATTTTATAAATGTATAGATAACTTTAATTACTATTCACATACGTCATACTTATTTTATAATACGACAAATATACTTATATCATGGCACCCATATATTTACATACCATTTATACAATCTAACACACTATATCAGTAAAAGTAATAATAATAATAATAATAATAATAATAATAATAATAATAATAATAATAATAATAATATAATAAGAACACAACAACCCACACACACCACTCACCCCACACAACACACACAAACACAACACACACACCGTAATATATATATATATATATGTATATATATATATATATGTATATATATATATATATATGTATATATATTATATATATATGTATATATATATATATATATTGAACACCCGACAACTAGAAATCGAACCCGAACACAACGATAAATAAAACAATACATAACGAATGCGAGATGTTTACCCACGAAGCAACGTTACATAGAGACGATGATGTTCGGGAGCACCTTGCGGCGGGTTGGGGTGGTCGTTCGGTAGTCGGAATAGCCCTACAGAAAGGGGAGTCGCACAGTGGGTTGGGGTGGCATTTAGGGTTTTCTGGTGGGTGGCCGAGGGTTTGGATTTTATATATTTGGATTTTTGGTTATTTGTAATAGAGTCCCCGACAATAAAACAATTAATTCCTTGAGTTTAATTAAATGAAAACTTAAACCCTCGACTATATATTTTCAATATATATAAACCAAACTTCTAAAATTGTAACCTTTAACGAAAAAATTTGGAAAAAATTTATACACAGGCTAAGACATGACGTAACATACTTTTAGCGCATTCAAGATTCGTCAAGTCGCGAGCATGATATGATAGGCCTTTACGCAAAGACTACTTAATAATTTAGAATAACAATACATAATAATAATAGAAATTTTAGTAATAATAATAATTATTATGATGTTATTAATTATACTAATAATAATTAGTGTTATTGATTATTATTTATATATTATTTACCTAATTTATCATATTATACCATTAGGGTTAACGTACAAGACGAATAATACAAGATTCGGGACAGGAAACGAATTAATTACGCAAAATAAATAATACACAAGGAGAGTTAACGAGCTTCGTGTCAGTTGATAGATCTGATAGTGACGGATGTCACAGTATCCTCCAGTTGAGAGAATTTCTTCCTGAAATTTAGTTGGAGTTAGATCCCGGAGCTCTATCCGCGAACAGATGCGGATATTTACATTTCATTTGGTCTACCCATTCCCACGTAAATTCTGGCCCTCGCTTAGAGTTCCATCTCACACTGACAATTGGAATATTGCTGCGCTTCAATCGCTTGACTTCCCGATCCATAACTTTTTATCGGTTCTTCCACAAAATGAAGTTTCTCATCAATCTTAAGTTCATCAATCGGTGCGTGTAGGGATCCAATGGCTAAACAATTCTTAAGGTTCGATACATGGAATGTATCATGCACTCCACTAAGCTCTTAAGTTAGTTTTAACTGGTACGCCACAATACCAACTCTTTTAATGATTTCAAACGGCCCAACATACCTCAGGGCTAACTTTCCTTTCTTCCCAAAACATACAAGTCTATTCCAAGGAGAAACTTTCAATAAGACACGATCACCCACACTAAATTCCAGAGGATTTCGTCGATTATCACGTAACTTTTCTGACAGTCTCTAGCTGCCTTAAGTCTATCCTTGATTTGGAATATCTTATCAGTCGTTTCCTGGATGATCTTTGGACCTGTCAATTAACTTTACCTACCTCAGTCTAACATACTAGGGACCTACACATCCTTCCATACAACGCCTCAAATAGAGCACATCCAATGTTCGTATGATGACTGTTGTTATAAGGGAATTTAACCAATGGTAAATGAGTATCCCAACTCCCACCAAAGTCGATCAGACATTCCTAAGAATGTCTTCGAGAGTCTATATCGTACGTTCGCTTTGACCATCCATTTATGGATGATAAGTAGTACTTAAATCCAATCGAGAGCCCATTGCTTTCTGTAGAGTCTGCCAGAACCGTGATGTAAAACGACTATCACGATCTGATATGATTGACATAGGTACCCTATGCCTAGCCACGATCTCATTCACATATAATCTTGCTAACTTTTCCATCTTATAATCCTCGCGAATCGGTAGGAAGTGAGCAGATTTTGTCATTCGATCCACAATAACCCAAATCGAATCATGCCCGCTACATGTTCTAGGAAACTTAGTGATGAAGTCCATCGCAATATTTTCCCATTTCCATTCGGGAATTTCCGGTTGTTGTAACAGTCCTGATGGTTTCTAATGTTCGGCTTTGACTTTCGAACAATTCAAGCATTCACTTCCATATGTCGCAATGTCTTTCTTCATACCTGGCCACCAATACAATTCTTTAAGATCCTGGTACATCTTATCGGCACCAAGATGAACGGAATACTTCGATTTGTGTGGTTCGTTCATAACTAGGGTTCGAACATTTCCCCAATTAGGTACCCATATGCTATCTACAAAATGGTGAACCCCATCCTCCTTATAATTCATTTGCTTATCTAGGCTACAGAACTCCTCTCCAACAATTTTCTCTTCTTTTAACGCTTCAGTTTGTGCCATTAGAATTTGACCCTTTAGGTTTGATTGTATGATTATTCCCAAGGCTCGTGCTCGTAATGGTTTAACGTGTTCCTTTCTACTCAAAGCATCAGCCACCATATTTGCCTTTCAAGGGTGATATCGAATCTCACAGTAATAGTCACTGAGAAGTTCCACCCATCGTCTTTGGCGCATATTCAGTTCCTTTTGATAAAAAATGTGTTGTAGACTTTTATGATCGGTGTAGATAACGCACTTAGTCCTGTACAGATAATGCCTTCATATCTTAAGTGCAAATACCACCGCACCTAATTCCAAATCATGCGTCATATAGTTTTTCTCGTGGACTTTTAGTTGTCGCGATGCATAAGCAATTACCTTATCTTTCTACATTAGAACACATCCTACACCTTAGTGTGACACATCACAAAACACCACAAAATCACAAAGTCCTTCCGGGAGTGTCAATATGGGCGCGTTACATAACTTTTCCTTCAGAGTTTGGAATGCCTCTTCTTGTTTATGACCCCAATCAAACTTCTTGTCTTTCTACATTAACATTGTCAACGGTTAACCGATTTTGGAAAAATTTGCAATGAATCGATGGTAATACCTAGCCAATCCAAAGAATTTTCGTATCTCTGAAGGTGTCTTAGGGGTATCCCACTATTTCACTGCTTCAATCTTTCCAGGGTCAACGTGGATTCGTCTCTCAATAACCACGTGTCCTAAAAACTTCACCTCCCACAACCAAAATTCACACTTCGAGAACTTGGCGTAAAGTTTCTCTTCCCCTAATAGTTTGAATATCACTCTTAAATGTTGTTCATGACCTTCATTTGATCGGAATAGATGAGGATGTCATCTATGAACACTATTAGAAACTTATCCAGGTATCACACCCGGTTCATCAGATTCATGAATACCGCTAGGGCGTTGGTCAGCCCAAATGGCATGACTAGAAACTCATAATGTCAGTAACGAGTCCTGAATGCTATTTTGGTATGTCTTCCTTGTGAACTCTTAACTGATGATAGCCCGATCGAAGATCAATTTTGGAGAAGTATGGTGCTCCTTATAGCTGATCAAATAAATCATCGATTCTAGGAAGGGGATATCACTTTTCGTGGTTAAACTTATTCAGCTCACGATAATTGATGCACATTCGGGACGATCCATCTTTCTTCTTGACGAATAATATTGATGCTCCCCATGGTGAGTGGCTGGGACGGATAAAACCCTTATCCAATAATTCTTGTAGTTGACTCGATAATTGCTACATTTCTGATAGTGCTAACCGATATGGTGTCTTTGCTACGAGTGTTGCTCTAGGAATCAAATCTATATGGAATTCCACTTGTCTAGGGGGAGGCAAGCCGGACAGATCATCCGGAAATACTTCCGGAAAGTCTCGCACCACCGGAATGTCTTCCAGCTTCCTTTCCTCCTCGTTTTTCTCTATTATGCATAACATTGCTTCTGTAGGCATCGGCGCTTTTTCATACAAGAGATAAACTTTAGGTTTCTTCCTGGTTGTTCTCCTTATATCCTAAGCACATCACCGTTAGGCATAGGGACTCGCACCACTTTTTCTTGGTAGACAATTTTGGCTCCACATTTTGATAACCAATCCATTCCCATTACTACATCAAAACTTCCCAATTCAAAAGGTATCAAATCTATATCAAAGGCATGATTTTGTAATGTTATCATGAAACCTGTAATTATCTCCTTAGCTTCTACAAACTTACCATTAGCCATTTCTACCGAGTAACTAGTCTTTAAACAACTAGGGTTCAAACCAAGCAGAGGAGCAAATTCGGATGAACCAAAACAACTGTCTGCCCCAGTATCAAATAATACAGATTCAAAATGGTTATTGAGAAGGTACATACCCGTAACAACATTCGGGTCCTAAAGAGCGTCATTTGCTCAAATCATAACACATTCACCTTAGGGCCAGTCCGTGGGCACTGCCAGTCTCAACTAGTATACTAACAAACAAGGGTGGGGGTGTCAGCCTAATAGTACTATCAATACCTATCCGTCGGCTCCAACACCGGAGTTAAATAGTTGTGAATAAAGAACCACACAGACAACTCATGCATGTACTAGATATAAAGTTACCAATAGTAAACACAATAGTCCAAAATTATAAATGAGTTCACAACATAAAAAAGGTAAGCATACTTTTCCCCCTAAGTTTTATAAATAATTGAAATGAAAACGGGGCCGCAAAACTCACCTTGAAATGATACGAAATAAGATGAACAAAAGCTTCAAAGAATGAGAGCATGGAAAGATCAACCAACAATAATTAATGGTAATAAAATTTTAAACGCGTCCAATGAGAATAGATGCATTCGGTCAGTTTCTAGTCCAACGCACGACACGCACACAAAATATGCATACATGACTTATTCATTTAGTAAATAGAAACGTGTATGAATTTATATACATATGTAGATATATAATTAGTCCGTATTCACTCACTATTATCCATTTTATAAATGTATATATAACTTTAATTACTATTCACATACGTCATACTCATTTTATAATATGACAAATATACTTATATCATGGCACCCATATATTTACATACCATTTATACACACAAACACACTATATCAGTAAAAGTAATAATAATAATAATAATAATAATAATAGGAACAAAACAACCCACACACACCACTCACCCACACACAACATACACGCAAACACAACACACACACCGTAATATATATATTGTTAGGAACGGTCTGCCCAGGACACATAATGAGTTGATGTGGCTAGTACGTTATGATCCATGTCGGGTCATACCCAATAACAATCCAGACAAACACCTACAATATTTATTTTATGATATGATCATGTAAATAAATATTGACACTTAAAGTATTTAGAAATTGGGTTTGTAAATATTTGTACTAGTGTTGTGAATAAATTATATGAATAATTTATTCTAGAGAGAGAGTATTTTATATTGTAATTCAAATGGTTGAACAACAATATAAGTCTTTTGTCCGCATTTCTTAATTGCTCATCCGCATTTACTAATGCGGATGTGCTTTTGAGGAAATACGGATGAATGTTCCTCATCCGCATTTACTAATACGGATGTGCATTTGTGGAAATGCTGAAGGAATTTCTTCATCCGCATTTACTAATGCGGATGAGCAATTAAGCAAATGTTGATGAAACTGATCGTCCGCATTTACTAATGCGGATGTGCATTTGGGAAATACTGATGAAACTGTTCGTCCACATTGAAAAATGCAGATGTGCATTTGTGGAAATGCACATGGAACTACTCATCCGCATTTACAAATGCGGATGTACATTTGATGCGGATGAAATTTCTTCATCCGCATTTACAAATGATGTAGGAGGTTGTTCATCCGCATTTACTAAAGCGGATGAATGTTAGAGAAATGTGGATGGGTTAAGGGGCTGGGTCCCGCCCACTTTTCTCTTTCTCTCCTCGTCTGAAATTCTGTTTCACAGGACATGCGATATATGATTGCAATCAACCACTCTCTCTGATAACTTACAACATACACACAAAGGTGCACGTCCTGTTTTTGTTGCTTTTCTCTCGATAGGTCGAAGAAAACCAAGATCAGAGATTATTCAAGTGAAAATCCTAGCAATCAGGTGTTTGTTGGAAGCTTGGGGTAGACAAGCTTGACGCCTCCTTCTTTGGAAGCTGCCATTCACAGATCATCTTCCTCTAACCCATTCGAGAGATAGAATTCTAAACACCCTATGGTTGTTTATAAGCATGTTTTTCATATGATGATCCATTACGGGTTTTTAACAGATATATATAATGGTTTATATATATTAACTGTAACAAGTTTTTCATCCTAATTCCTCTGCGTTTTTCATTTTATATGGATAAAACGATTCTGATAAACTTGTTCAAACCCCAACAATGGCATCAAGAGCCAGTTATATGGATACATGCTTCATCTGGATTGAAATCTTGTTTTCTTGTTGTTAGTTCACTAACAGACCGAGAATTCTGGTCAATGTTTCCCCTGAATTTTTCAAGATTCTACTTTACATGCATATTGTAATCTTGAAAAATTAATCATTTGGATGATTTAGTTGTTTGGACAAGAATCATGATATTCTGTTTGTTTATACATTAACCAAAAATTAGTGGTTTAAGGGGAAGCTCTCGGATTTTTGCTTACATATTTGGATATGTATTTTGGTGTTCATAACCTAGCCAAGAACTTGTGTTTGGGTGTGTTGTGATTTGTATTTGATTATTTAAAGGGTTGTTATAATTAATTGTATTTGTTCTTCCTCTTAGCTATGTAATTTATTTATGTTTCATTTGGTATGTAAATAAATAGATCAGTCTCATTTCACTTTTACTAGAAAATGTATATAGGATATATTTTGTAAAAGAAGATGCAACAATGATGTTTTTCAGTTTGGGCCAATTTTGTGCCCAAAGGGCTTTATAGCTCTTAATGGGATTTAAGCCCAATAACCAAAAACATATTTTGAAGGCCCAAAGGAGTTTGGTGCAGAAATTTAAGCCCATATGGAAGCCCAAATCGAATGGGAGAATCACAACACAAAGTGGACGCTTGAAGCATTTGGATGCGGGATCAAGTGGGAGTTCACCGACACAAGGGTTGTGTCATTTTACCCTTAGGAAGGACCTAACTAACTCACTTGTTTCGGTCAACAAGTGATGTTAAATTAGTTGGCTATGGTTATGAACTTGTTGTTGTTTGTGATGCTTGTGTGGTTGATTTAATTTTATTGTTTATGTGATATTTGGATATGCACTGTTAAACAATTTAAAATCAACAACAAGCTTCAAACGGTTCTTTTGGAAACATTAACATGGGTAATAAAAGGTTTTATTAAAGGTTAATGTTTTCGCAATAAAATTGGGTTTTATTAAAAGAGCCTTGAAAGTTGGTTTCACTAATGTACCACGCGTTTGAATGCATGCAAATGTAAGGTACAAAATGTTTTCATAACTAGAAATAATGGAAACAAAATCCCTTTTAAACAAGTTTAACACCATACTTTTATACAACACTCAAATCACTTGGGAACTCTTTGTGGGATAAAGGTCACCTAACCACATTTAGGGAACTTGTGTGTTTGAGGTGGGGTTAACATATTTTTGGGATAAAGGTCACCTAACCACCTGTATGTGTAAACTCATACGTGTGTGTCAGTAGGACGACTTGAGTTGGAAACCATGTGAAAACTAGAAGTTGATGGGATTAAACATGCCAACTATACATAAAGATATTTAACAAATCCCATAAAACTAGAAGTTGCAAAGGGTTGCAATTATCAAATGTTGACTACCTTGTTAATTTAAATAATGGGATAAAGGTCATCTAACCAATATTTAAATGTAACGTTGGATTCTAGATTTTAATTATTAATTTTCTATGAGACATGAAAGGCTATTAATAATTAAAATATCATTATTGTAAATACTAAAATTGAACTTTTTTAATACTCTAGAAATGGCCACAAACAACAATGCTACCTCCCAAACCGTCCATAACCTGTCACTAAGAACTATCCTGCAAAAGGATCGTCTCAACCACAATAATTTCATTGATTTGTTTTGAAATTTGAGAATTGCTCTCAAGCAAGAAAAGAAATCATATGTGTTGGATGATCCTATTCCCGATGAACCCAACATTGATGACGTTGATGCCTATGATGATTAGGTTAAGCACACTGAGGATTCTGTGCAAGTTTCTTGCCTCATGTTGGGAACCATGATTCCCAAGCTTCAAAAGGATTTTGAACATCATGGGGCATATGACATGATTACCCAATTAAAGGAAATGTCCCTTCAACAAGCGACGGTTGAGCGCTTCGAAATGGTTTGAGCGCTTCATGCATGTAGAATGGAAGAAACCCAATCGGTGTCATCTTATGTGATGAAGATGAAAAGCCACATTGATCACCTTGAAAGGCTGAATGTTCCCATCTCAAAAGAGTTGGCCACGGATTTGATCCTCAATGGTCTAACCAAGAAGTTTGAGACGTTTATCATGAATTATAACATGAATGGATGGGACAAGAGCATTGGGGAACTTCATGCAATGCTAAAAACAGCCAAAGCGGGGATGGGTAAAAGGGTTTTACCGGTTCTCACGATCAATGAGGGTGGCAACAAGAAAAGGCATCACCCTGAATGTCACACCCCAACCTTAACGGCGGAAACGTCGAGATGTAAGGCTTAAGATTGTTCATGCCACACAACGCTAATTTAAAATGACAATATTATTACATATCAATATTCATGATATATATTTTAAGAAATAGAACATATTCAAACATCCAACAATACATAAGATCCCAAAGTCACAAAATGATAAATGTCCTTTATTTTAGTCTAGGTCCAATCCTAGATGTAAGTAAGTCTTCAAAACATGCTAAGCAGTATCATTTCTTGAAACATATTAAAAATAAAGGTCAACATAATGTTGGTGAGTTTCCATAGTTTCATACATAAATATATATAAAAGATGGCAATTCATGTCATAGGTTATTAAATAAAGTAAATAAAAATGGATGAACAAATGTAACAATCAAACCTTGACAGATTACAAGATTACAAGATTACAAGATTAAACGATTAGCTAAGTGTACTTGGTTTTCATAGTGATCAAGAATATGACACTAAGAGCCAAATAGGCTTGTCAGGCCCATAGATCTATGACGTCGCCAGGCTAGCAATAGTTAATGATTGTATAAAACAGGAGTCATCACCTTGGTTCTTAGTGTGGTAGAAGATCATGTAAACCCACTAGCTTTAGTGGAAAGGAAGGAGCCACTTGACTTCTCGAGTGGTTCGAGAGTACGTTCATCAATAGTAAGTGTCCCGAGGAGCTAAAAGTCCGCTATGCTGCAAGTGTCCTTAAACAACGGGCACTTACATGGTGGAATAGTGAGAAAAGGAACCAAGGTGCTAAAGTTGCCTTGGCATTGTCTTGGGAGGAGTTTAAGGACTTAATGGTCCAGAAATTCTACCCAAGGAGTGAATTGCAAAAGCTGGAGGAGGAGTTTTGGAACCTCAAGCAAGATAGCGGGAATCACTTGGCTTATTCCACCCGACATCATGAATTAAGCATGCTTCTACCACATATTTTGAGTATAAGCCCCCAAATTGATAGGTCCAATTTGGTCGGTTTGATACTCAACGGCTATGGTGTTTAAGTCGGAGGTTACAGGTCGAATTCAACAGATTAAATGTTGTTTTAGGTGCAATTGATGCTACCAATAACTTCGAAATGATTACCCGAACGTTATGTTTGTTTAATTTGATTGTTATTATGATTTAAGTGTATAACGACTTTGAGGTTCGATTGTTATTCGGTTTCAGTCGAAACCGATGTTAAGGATTCTACTTTAATAGTGTTCAAGGTTCGAAACTAGTGTATAATGGTAATAGAGTTGTTTAATTCGATTATGAAGGATGATTTTCGAGGGTTTGAGGTGGCCGGACTCTCGACCGGAGTTGGCCGGAGTACATGGCCGGAAAAACGGGGATGGGGGGTTGGGTTCTAAGAATATTACACCTTGGTCCCTATACTTTATCTTTTATCAAATTAAAACCAAAGTTTTAGTTATAATTTTAAACAATTTACAGCTTTAGTCCCTCAGGTTTAAAGTTTATTATTTCATGCACAAACTTATTATTTACAAGTTTTTAAATTATAAAACTTATTTGTTTTCATTTATTTCAAAATTAAACACTTGACAAGCTTATTATTTTTATTATTACCATTATTATTATTATCTTTATTAATTACTTTCATTGTTCATATTATTATTATCATTATTATTAATATTATTATTGTTATTATGATTATTATTATTATTGCCAATATTAATTATCCAACATTTAATTACATCAAAATTTTACAAACGAATCCTCGTAATTGCATTAATAACAATCAAGTCTTTTACAAGAGATAACAACGGTTAACACACTTTAAATAAAAAAAAATACGAGGTGACACTGAACCCAAGGCAAATGTTGCCAAAGGCAAGGGATACGTCAAAGGGAAGGGTAAGGGAAAAGCTAAAGCGGGACCACCAAAACCGAGGCTTAAGAAGCCAAAAGTTACGGAGAACGATCCATGCTTTGAATGTGGTGAGATAGGACATTGGAAGAGGAATTGTCCAACCTATCTCAAAGAGTTAAGAAACAAGAGGGATGCTGGGCAGACCTCAGGTACAACTTTCATGATCCGTATTGAACTTAATGTTATTTCTTCAAACACATGGGTATTGGATACCGGATGTGGAACTCATATTTGCAATTTGTTGCATGGGTTCAAAAGAAATAAGCATTTTAAGAAGGGGATACTAGTCTCTACATGGGAAACGGAGCAAAGGTTGATGTCGAAGCCCAAGGAGACTATATCTTGAAGCTTCCAAGTGGTTTGGAAGTCATTTTAAAGAATATTTTGTATGCTCCTAGTTTGACTAGGAATATATTTTTGTTTCCTTTCTGAAACAATATGGTTATGTATTAAAGTTTGTAAACGATGTATTTGTGTTTTTATGGATGATATACTTTATTTTAAGCTTATGCCTTTTAATGGTATTTATGAATTGGTTCATGATGACTCATCCTTTAATAACTCGTTATACCAGGCAAGCACCAAGAAACTTAAAATGGGTTTAAGTGAATTATATCTTTGGCATTGTCGTCTTGGTCACATAAACAAGAATCGCATTCAAACACTTCAAAAGAATGGTCTTTTGGAAGCAAATGAAGAGGGTTCATTTGATAAGTGTGAATCTTGTTTACAAGGAAAGATGACCAAGGAACCCTTCAGTGGGACTAACCAAAGGGCAAAAGATTTATTAGAAATCATACATTCGGATGTATGTGGTCCTTTTAAAGCAATGACAAGGAATGGTGAAAGATACTTCATTAACTTCATCGACGATTATAGTCATTATGGTTATGTGTACTTGTTGAGACACAAAGAAGAAGCTTTTAAAACATTCAAAATCTTCAAGAATGAAGTAGAGAATCAACTCAACAAAACAATCAAAGTTCTTCATTCGGATAGAGGAGGTGAATACCTTAGTGATGCCTTTCAAGATCATCTTAGGAGTTGTGGGATTGTCTCACAACTCGCTCCATTCGGAACACCACAACATAATGGTGTGTCTGAAAGGAGAAACCGAACCCTATTGGATATGGTTCGATCTATGATGGCTAGAAGCACACTACCTCTATCATTTTGGGGTTTCGCATTGCTCTCTACAGCCCGTATTCTGAATATGGCCCTAACCAAGAAAGTGGATAAGACACCTTTTGAAATATGGCATGGAAGGGTTCCATTGTTATCATATTTAAAGGTATGGGGTTATGAAGCTTATGTTAAGCAGAACACCCTAAACAAGTTAGAAAGCCGATCCACTAAGTGTATCTTTATAGGATATCCCAAAGACTCGATGGGATATTACTTCTACAATCCAATAGAGCAAAAGGTATTTATTGCTCGAAAGGCTGAGTTCTTGAAAACTAAGTTCCTTATGGAAGGAACTACCGACAAAATAGTGGAACTTGATGAGGATCAAGAACCACAAGTCGATACACGCTTGGTTGATACTAGCAATCAACAAGAGGTTGTTGATAATGATCAAGTGGTTGATTAATACACACAAAATGTTCGCAGATCTGGTAGAACTAGCTATCCACCTGAAAGATATGGATTTTTCATGAATGGATGCTATGTAGTTGACTCAGATAAACCAACTAAGTACCATGATGCAATGTCTAATTCGGATTGTGACAAGTGGCTTGAAGCCATGAACGTAGAGATACAATCCATGTATGACAAGCAAGTTTGGGAATTATGTGTGCCACCGCTTAACTCCAAACCGGTTGGATGTAAGTGGGTTTTCAAGAAAAACCGACATGCATGGAAACTTGGATACTTATAAAGCCAGACTTGTAGCAAAAGGTTTCACTCAGACTCAAGGGGTTGATTATGATGAGACCTTCTCGCCTGTGGCAATGCTAAAGTCAATTAGAATATTATTTGCCATAGCTGCATATTATGACTATGAGATTTGGCAAATGGATGTCAAAACTGCTTTCCTTAATGGACATCTCAAAAAGAATGTCTATATGGTTCAGCCTGAAGGTTTTGTCGATCCACAATATCCTAATAAAGTATGCAAGTTAAAGAAATCAATCTATGGATTGAAACAAACATCGAGAAGTTGGAATCAACATTTTGTTGAAGAGATCAAGAAATTTGGATTCATCAAGCACGTTGAGGAAGCTTGTGTGTATAAGAAGGGTAGTGGGAGCATCATCACATTCTTAGTATTGTATGTTAATGATATACGACTGTTTGGAAATGACATTCCAACCATGGAAGGTGTTAAAACCTGGCTTGGAAGTTGTTTTTCCATCAAATATCTTGGTGAAGCCACCTGTATTTTGGGAATAAAGATCTATAGGGATAGATCAAGGCGGTTGATAGGTTTCAACCAAAGTGCATACATTGATAAAATCTTGAAAAGGTTCAAGATGGAGAACTCTAAGAAAAGTTTGGTACCTATTCAAAGAGGGACAATATTGAGTGCATCTCAACATCCAAGCTCAAAGGATGAGCAAGAAAGGATGAAGGAAATCCCATATGCATCTGCTATAGGATCCATCATGTATGAAATGATATGCACTAGACCGGACGTGTCATGTGCTTTAAGCATGACGAGTAGATATCAGCAAAATCCAAGAAATAGCCATTAGATGGCTGTTAAGAGTATATTAAAATACCTTAGGAGGACTAAGGATATGTTTCTAATATACGGATCTGGTGAAGAGGAACTCATTGTAAAGGGTTACACGGATGCGAGTTTCCAAACTGATCGAGATGATTCTCGATCACAATCGGGGTATGTCTTTATTATGAATAGAGGGGCAGTGTCCTGGAAGAGTTCAAAGAAGGATGTGGTAGCATTGTCCACTAAAGAATTAGAATACATCGCCGCTTCATTGGCAGCATAAGAAGCTGCATGGTTAAAGAAATTCATTGCCGATCTAGGGTTAGTCTCTACCATTCAAGATCCCCTAGAGATCTTTGAGGGTGCGATTGCTCAAATCAAGGAACCCTATGCACATCAAAAGACAAGGCACATTGAGCGAAGATTCAACTACATAAGGGATAAAGTTGAAAAAGGAAAGTTATGTATTCGCAAAGTTCACACCGATCAAAATAATACGGATCCACTCACGAAGCTCCTTGAAAGGCCAAAACATGAGAGTCATACTTGTGCCTTAGGACTTCGATATTTTAGTGATTGGATTTGATCTATTTAGTATTTAATATAGGAACAAATGTTATTTTGACTCATATATATATTATTGTGATACTATGAGTTATGTTCCGTTTTAGCATGTTTAGATCCATGAATATGTTTATTATTCTAAATGTCCGTAATCGGTCATATTTGTTGGAACAAATATGAAGTAAGACTATTATGAACTTAGATTGTTGGATATTCATAAGGTATGAATATAGAGCAAAAGGTTGCTACCAAAGTTATAGATATTTATGGGATACAAATATTGGACTGACCCGCCTTCAAATATTACTGCATGGATTATGTAGTTGATCATAATTAATTTGAATAAAGGTGAATATCATAGTACCCTCTGACCTGAGATTCACCAAATATTATACTTTGATCTAGTTCTTCGCTGTTCTGAATATGGACAGTACACAAGGCTAGTTTCAGGTGTGATACAAGGTGATTGTGAGAAACGTATGTAGTCAAGATGAGATTTGTTCCTCTTATTCGTTTAGAGTAAGATGTCTAAGGCCTGATAAAGTTAAATCAATAGAGAATGATCATTCTGTGTCTCTGGATTTAACATGACATCAGTAACAAAAGGATAAATGATAGATTCACTTAAATCATTTTCAAGTAGGAGAGTTGAAGAAGATGATGTTATTGAATGGCATTTCGTCATACGTATTAGGGGTAGTAAACCGTTGTTAGACGGTATTTGCTACTTGCATCAATCCTCTATGTATCTTGTGCAAGTGGGAGATTGTTGGGAACGGTCTGCCCAAGACACATACTGATTTGATGTGGCTAGTACGTTATTATCCAAGTCAGGTCATACCCAATAACAAGCTAGACAAACACCTACAATATTTATTTTACGATATGATAATGTAAATAAATATTGACACTTAAAGTATTTAGAAATTGGGTTTCTAAATATTTGCGCTAGTGTTGTGAATAAATTATATTGATAATTTATTCTAGAGAGAGAGTAGTTTATATTGTTATTCAAATGGTTGAACAACAATATAAGTCTTTTGTCCGCATTTCTTAATTGCTCATTCGTATTTACTAATACGGATGTGCTTTTGAGGAAATGCGGATGAATGTTTCCCATCCGCATTTACTAATGCGGATGTGCATTTGTGGAAATGCTGAAGGAATTTCTTCATCCGCATTTACTAATGCGGATGAGCATTTAAGGAAATGCGGATAAAACTGATCGTCCGTATTTACTAATGCGGATATGCATTTGGGAAATGCTGATGAAACTGTTCGTCCGCATTGACAAATGCGGATGTACATTTGTGGAAATGCTGATGGAACTACTCATCCGCATTTACAAATGCGGATGTACATTTAGGAAATGCTGATGAAATTTCTTTATCCGCATTTACAAATGCGGTAGGAGGTTGTGCATCCTCATTTACGGGCTAGGTCCCGCCCACTTTTCTCTCTCTCTCCTCGTCTGAAATTTAGTTTCACAGGACATGTGATATATGATTGCAATCAACCACTCTCTCTGATAACTTACAACACACACAAAAGGTGCACATCTGGTTTCTGTTGCTTTTCTCTCGATCGGTCGAAGAAAACCAAGACCAGAGATCGTTCAAGCGAAAATCCTAGCAATCAGGTGTTTGTTGGCAGCTTGGGGTAGATAAGCTTGAGGCGTCCTTCTTTGGAAGCTGCCATTCACAAATCATCTTCCTCTATCCCATTCGAGAGGTAGAATTCTAAACACCCTATGGTTGTTTGTAAGCATGTTTTTCATATAACGATCCATTACGGGATTTTAACAGATATACAAAATGGTTTATATATTTTAAGTGTAACAAGTTTTTCATCCTAATTCCGCTGCGTTTTTCATTTTATATGGATAAAATGACTCTGATAAACTTGTTCAAACCCCCAACAACGGCATCAAGAGCCGGTTATATGGATACATGTTTCATCTGGACTGAAATCTCAGTTCCTTGCTCTTAATTCACTAACAGACCGAGAATTCTGGTCAATGTATCCCCTGAATTTTTCAAGATTCTACTTTACATGCATATTATAATCTTGAAAAGTTAATCATTTGGATGATTTAGTTGTTAGACAAGAATCATGATATTCGGTTTGTTTATATGGATAAAATAACTCTGATAAACTTGTTCAAACCCCAACATATATATATTATGTTAACACACATACTCAAGTACATACACTACATATATATATATATATATATATATATATATATATATTATATATATATATATATATACATATACACACAGACCTATATATATACATACACACACTATATGAACACTGATAAACACACATAAAAATACGCTGCTGCCTTCTAGGCATCCTACAAATACATACAATCGTCAAACACACATCTATATATAATACTAAAAGAGTAATTTAGTGGACACTTGGCACATTTCTAGTCCACTAAGTTTATTTTTTTCACCTCTCTCTCCTCTTAAATAATTACTTAAATTAGAAATATTAAATAATTTTAATTCTTTTTTAGATTCATTATTATTTATATATTATTTACCTAATTTATAATATTATACCATTAGGGTTAACGTGCAGGATGAATAATACAAGATTCGGGATAGGAAACGAATTAATTACGCAAAATAAAAAATACACAAGAAGAGTTAATGAGCTTCGCGTCAATTGAAGGACCTGATAGTGACGGATGTCACTGGAACCAAGGGGGTTGATTGAAATGTAAAATACCAAAGCTTTGGGGGCTTTATGTGCTTTTTGGTCATGTACGTCCTTGGCGGACCGTCACCAATATAACATTCCGATATGGCATGCCCAATGGAATATTCCCATTTTCAGAAAAAAATAATATCGGATTTGGGAAGGAATATTCGTCATGGACCGCTACCAGAAGCTTAGTAGTCTGTTATGAACAACTTTTTTTTTCCTTTCCTCAAGACAACCCATTATTATATATTATGGATTCTGTAACTCTTTTTCTATCATGAATATGGTTAATAAAAGTTTGTGTCGCTTCCGAACAACTTTCAACTTCACTTCGCTTCGGTTTCGTAACGGTTTCCACGGCTCCCGTTCTGCAATACTTGAAAATTTCCAATGTTACCATCACTCCTTCACCAACCTAAACTCCATCCTTGGTTTGTCATGCATCAATCACGCTTTTAGGACCGAGGGGTTACATCCTTCCTCAACCATTCCATCATAAGAACTACCAAACCACCACCACCACCCCATTATTGAACTACTAAAACCCCACACCACAACGTCACCACCACCATACACACCAGATCGTTACCTCCATGTAAACCCTAAAAATCGACAATCAATATTGAACGTGTACAATGCCACTTTGAAAACACATATAAAACCCTAATAATACTTAACAATACTCATTTTGAAATGAGTTCAATATGTGTTCGAAGGACTCTGTTACAAGTTCGAGATTGACGGTTGAACTTCAAGGTTTACATGGAGGCGGCAATCTAGTGTGTGTGGGGTGTTGGCAGCCTCGTGCGATGTTGGTGGTGTTCGCAGTCTCATGCGATGTTGATGGTTTTGTGATAGGGTGGTGCTGGTGGTTTGGTGGTCTGTGATAGGGTGGTAGTGTGGTGGTTCTATGACGTGGTGGTGGTCTGGTGTTCATGTGACGGTGGTGGTGATGTGTGTCTTGTGGTAAGGTGGGGTGTGTGGTGGTTCTTTTTGGGCTAAAGTGACATCATGCCTAAACCATAAGGACAAAATAGCAATATACTCAAACGAGATAGATTAAATCAAGTTTATGAAAAAGAAAAATATACATATATGTAAAAAGATAAATATACCTATCATTTAACGGACTAGATAAAAATGACAAGTCTTTAAAACAACAATGACCAAATGCGAGAAACAAAAACTATAGAATGAATAGGTTAGTTCTCGTGTATTACACGAATTGAATAAATAAAATATTAAATAATTAATAATAAAATTACGTATAAATAGCTACTTTAAGTAATAGACAATAATGTATTTCTTAAAATTTGTTTTATAAAAGATTGTGATTTTTAAATATTTTGGTTTAAGAAACGTTTTTTTTTTTAAATAGTTCGTTGTATTATGTGTTTTATAAAATTTTGTTTTTAAAAAGTGTGTTCTTAATAAAAAATAGGTTTTATTTATTAAATATATATATTTTATTTAAAATGGTATGAGTATATTTTAGTATTAAATATTATTATTAATAATATAGATAAATGGAAAATTAGTATGATAATCTTATAATTATTTCAAGTTTATTTTTAGTTTTTTATACGATAGATAGATAGTTTGAAAACCCATTAATCAAATGGATTATAGTTAGTAATAAAATATAATTAAAATTGATATATACGTAATTATTCAAGAAAAAAAACACATTATATTATCGTTTAAGTCTCTTATCTAAATAGTTTCCTCTTAAACATTTGTTTTAAGATTTTTTATAGAAAATTATTTTCTTATAAATGTTTGTTTTAAAAAACTCTAGTTTGTAATTAGTCTGGTTGTTTTAATGGAGACTGCTTTTAAAAAAATTCACCTTTTTATAATCTTTTTAAAAACACAACGATTTAATATTTCGTTTAATTTTTGTTTTTTATTTAAATTTTAATTAAAAGATAGTGTTTCTAAATTTCTTAATAAAATTATTTTTAAAAACGATGGTTTGATTTTAAAAGAAATATCTTTGGTACCCTAGAGAGGAGAAATTTATTTTTATACCTTTTGTAAGTAAAATTAATGTGTATATTTTTAGAAGGAATGTACAACTAGCAAAACATGGGTCAAGAGAACAATTGGCAAAACACACCTGTTATATTAGATAGTATTAGATATAGATGCAACGATTTTCACCAAAACACTAAGACACAAAATGGAAAATTTACTCAATAGATATATTTATGAAAGATTAAAAGCATTTATCTTTTAAGCTACACATTTAACAAAAAGGTAAAGAAAACGTTTAACAAAAGAAATATAAAAACAAGAAAAAGCCTTCTATAAATGTTGCAGTCAAACAAAAAACTTCTTACTTTTCAAAAAAGTTTTTCTTTAATTTTTATACATCATTTATTAAAACTTATTTTGATATCTCTAAGAATAATGATGAAAAACATAAGTTTTCAACAAAACATCCATTTTATTAAATTTTTAACTCTATTCCACACAACGGGGTGCTAGTTAAAAACACAATAGAGAGCGACTAATAATAAAAATGACCTTAACAATCAATGTAAATTATAATCAACATGAGCTTTCAATAAATTTAATTCAAATTAGTTGAATATTTTGAAACGAATATACTATTATTAATTTGCGTTGAATGGTGTATTCAATTAAAAATATTAATGGCTCTTTAATATGTGTATTACTCGTCCATAATCAACTTCGATAGCCTCCCCTATATAAAGTATGCTTACGCGTAACTTTTTAATTGTAAAAAGAACAAACATCAATTCAATATCAATATGATGAAGTCATCGATTGTCACCATATGTCTTATTGCTCTCATGACTGCCGTAATTGCCAATCTCCTTAATCTGAATGATTAAAATGTTTCTCTTCAATTTCCTAGCAAGACGAGACTACAATAACGACTATTTGAGTATTTTATTTGCAAAAACACTATTTGTAGCAGTACGTAGAATTATACATTTAATTTGTAAAGAGATATATCTATATACCATTATCATTTACAATTTGAAAATTTTGTAATATATATAGAATATGAAAGTAACTATATATGCATGCAGGTATAGAACTGGTTATGAGCCAGAAGTTTGTGAAAAAAATTCGTTTTTCGTGGATGTACAAATGGTCCATGCGCCGCTCGATGCCAATCGATGTATGGGTCGCTTGCTGGGGGAGAGTGAAAAATCAGACTTTGCCATTGTTATTACCTATGTCCGCCAACGAGTGACTATGGGCAACTTCATCAAGTCTCTCCATCTCCATCTCCATCTCCATCCCATACATTAATAATCACAATTTTTAATGTTTAGTTATCTTCTTCAGACATATTAAATATGTTTTAATTAGTATCAAATGCTGTGTTTCTTTCTGAATTTCAGTTAGAAGAAATCACAATGATTTGATTTATATTTGTTATGCGTCGATTGTGTAGATATAATATTATACATCCACTACTCCCACAATTAAGTATTAACGACTAGAAAAGAGTTCTAATCTAAGAGTCTCAATAAAATAACATCTAATAATGTCTGAAGAGTTATTGTAGGAATGTCAGAACTTAGTGTTGTATAAAAAGAGATTAGGATCGATCGCATGAGCAACTTAACCCATCAAAACACTTAAATTAGTATTGAAGATCAAAGAATAAAAGATCAAATGAAGATTTAATTTTAAAGATGGAGTTTGAGATATAATTGTTAAACCAATTGAGAACAAGAGCGCACAATTTGACAACAACAAGAACGAAGAGAGACGAACACAAGAAAGAAAGTATTGAAAATGATTACAAGTGTTTCTTATTTCTGTGATTGTTTATTGAACATCTCTCACCGATTACAAGGATCCTTATTTATACCGCTCAAAGTCTAACTAACTAAACGGTTAAATAATACACTCAGCATAATATTGAAAATTACACTTTGGACCCTTAGACTAAAACTTCTAAAGCAGGAAGCACCCTATAAAACACTTCCGAAGCCAAACTCTGATACTCCCAATACTCACCAAATCTTCCGATGCCAAATAACCTTCGGAAGATTGTGATAAGCTTCGGAAGATATCAGATCAAGCTTCAGAACTCTCCGAAGCAAACATAACCTTCGGAAGAAATGGTTTAGCTTCGGAAGATATTTATCTTTCGGAAGAAACACTTGTTTGGCTTTAATACTCACAATCTCCACCATAAAACCAAAACAAGATTTTAACTAACCCCCAATGCATCCAAGCAAAAGTTGAACTTGACACCAGGTAGAGACTTAGTAAACACATCTGCTAGATTCTCCAAAGTAGATACACTCTCCACTTTCACCTCTCCAGCATTCACCACAACCCTATGAAGTGCAACTTCACATTGATGTGCTTTGTCCTCTTATGAAACATGTTGTTCTTAGACAACAGGACTACACCCGATTATCACAAATTACCATTGAGTTGCAACTTTGATTCCTAACTCAGAAAACAAAACCATGCAGCCATATAGCTTCCTTGACTGCCTCAATCAAAGCTATATACTCAGCTTCTGTGATAGATAATGCCACTACATGCTGCAACTAGGCTTTCCAACTAACCAAGTTACCAGCACCTGAAATGCATACCCTGTAATAGATCTACCCCTATCCAGGTCCTTAGCAAAATCCGAATCAACATAATCAACAATCCTTTACTCCCCACATGTTCATGACTCCCAAACACAACCATAGTGTTAGTACCTCTGAGATATCTCAAGATCCAGTTCACAGTATCCCAAACAGCTTTACGTGGATTAGACGAGTACCTGCTCATCAAACTCACAGCATAACCAATATCTGGCTTGTACACACCAATCAAAGTACATCAACCTCCCAACCACATTGGCATAAGGCACCTTATTCATATACCCACCTCAACATGGCTTAGGACAATCAGAGCCTGATAGTTTAAAATAAGCACCAATAGGAACATTACTGGCTTCCCTTAAATCATTTTATAGTTATTCAGTACCTTCTCAAGTAAGAGCTTTGAGACAGTTTCAACACCCTATGTTCCCTATCTCTCTTGATTTCCATGCATAATTTTCTTTGCTTCTCCCAGATCTTTCATTTCAAACTCAGACATCAACATTCTCTTGGTAGCTTCAACTTCCTTCAAGTGTTGACAAGCTACCAACATGTCATCCACATACACAACAAATAAACAAATTTGTCCAAGCTGTATTCCTTGAAGTAGACACAAATATCATAGCTGCTCCTCTTAAACCATTAGTCACCATATGTTCATCAAACCTTTATACCACTGTTTAGGAGATTGCTTCAGCCCATACAAGGACTTCTTAAGGAGGCACACCTTATCTTCCTGCCTTAACTTCAAATCCCTCCGGCTGCTTCATATAGATGTTTCATCTAGATTCCCATGTAAAAATGTAGTTTTACATCCAACTGATGTAAACTCCATATCCATTAAAGCAGTCAATGACAACATAACCCTGATAGATGAATGTTTCACTATAGGTGAGAATATTTCATTGGAATCCACCCCGGCTTCTGTATAAACCCTTAGCTATTAATCTAGCCTTGTACCTAGGAGGTTCACCTTCAGAAATCCCATCTTTTAGTTTAAACAACCACTTACATGATACAAGCTTGTGACCCTCAGGTTTATTAGCCAGCTCCCATATGCCATTCTTATACAGAGATTCCATCCCTTCCTCTATGGCTTTACACCATTTTGAGCTTTCATTCATAGAAATTGCCTCAGAGTAAGACAATGGTTCATAGATGTCTTCTTCAGCAGCAACAAAGGCTAATGCTGACAAATCAATCCCTCTCTATACCTGAGAGGAGGTACCACTTGTCTCCTTTGTCATCCCTAGCCAATTGGTAATCATCCAAACCAACCCCTTGGCTATCAGAAGTTCCATGATCAACACCTTTATCACTCACACCCTGCTGCTCCACTTGAATCTAAACCCCACTCTGCTCCCAATTCTGAACTCCTTTTCCCTTGAATGTCTTTGTACATAACATCTTCTTCAAAAACTACATATCTGCTCACTATCACCCTGGGTCTGCCACCATCCAGTCTTCATAACCTATACCCTTTCACACCATCAGGGTACCCTAGAAAAACACATTTACAGGCCCTGGGTTCTAGAGCTTTCCTTGGCTAACATGTGCATAAGCCAATGACCAAATACTCTTAGATCACCATAGTCAATTTTCTACATGACCATGCTTCCATAGGAGTCTCATGTCTAATGCAACTGATGGGACCTGTTGACTAGATAGGCTGCAGTAGTCACAGCTTCAACCCTGAATGCTTGGGGTAAACCAGAACTAGCCAACAACACCTTACCTTTTCAAGTAAGGTCCTATTCATCCTTTCAGCCAAACCATTCTACTGTGAAGTACCAGGCACAGTTCTATTTCTTGTAATACCTTGAGCTTTACAAAACTGATTAAACTCATGATTACAAAACTCCACCCATTATCAGTTCTTAGCTTCTTGACTTTTCTTTCAGTTTGGTTCCATAAGGACTTCCATTCCATGAACTTACCAAAAGCATCACTCTTATTCATTAAGATGATCACTCAAACCCTTCTTGAAAAATCATCTATCAAAGTCATAAAAAAATCTAGCACCACCCAAAGAATCAACCTTAGCAGGACCCATAAATCAGAGTGAATGTAGTCTAATAACCCACTTGTGATATGCCTAGCCCTTATGAATCTAACCCTCTGTGTTTCCTAATAATACAAGTTTCATAAAAACCAAAATCATAATTCTTCAACTCAGTCACCATCTGTTGCTTCTGCAACTCCACCAGCCCTGTTGATTAACATGACCAACCCTCTGGTGCACAACATGGCCCTAGAACTACTATCACTTGAGGCAGTTGCCATATGGGATTCTACTACACCAGCAGTATCTAGTACATGATATTATTATCCCTTCTATTACTAGATAGTACTACCATTGATCCCTTAATCACCTTAGCCATACCATCCCTAAGACTAACATGGTACCCAGATCTCTCCAACAACCTAAAGGCAACAAACTTCTTTTAAGATTAGGGATATGCTTACATCATGAAGATCACCCAATTCTATTCTTCATCTTTAGAGTCACTGTACCATGACCCACAATCTTGCAAGGTCTATCATCCCCTAATCTCATAGAACCAAGATTCAAGCTTCAAATTCTTCAAGAACTCCTTCATAGGTGTGATATGGTATGAACAACCTGAATCCATCACCCACTCATCCTTTATACTGCTGCTTATGACAACAACACATCTGTACTCTCATATCCATCAGATACATCATCTCGTGCATTGTGACTAGAATGAGATGTTGACCCACTTAATTCACCCTTCTTTTTTTCAAGTCAGGACAATCCTTCTTGAAGTTGCTTCTCCGACCCACACACGAAACACCTTTGTACTTAGATCTTGACTTTGAGACACTTCTTGGCTTGAAGCTTCTTTGTTCAGATCTTCCCCAGACCACAAAGCCCTTATCCACCGTCTTCTTATAATCAGTTCTCTTCTTTAATTCCTTTGAATTAAGAGCTGCAACACTTCCTCCATGGTAAGAGTACCCTACCATACATCAATGTATCTATAAAGTGCTCATAAGATGGTGGAAGAGAGGTCAAGAATATTTAGCTTGGTCTTCATCATCCAATTCAACTTCAATGTTCTCAAGATAAAACACCAATTGTTGAATTCGTTAGTATGATCTTCAACTGACTTCACAGGCGCCATTTGGAAAGTGTACAACAGCTAAGAACCTGTTCGCAAGAGACTTTGTCATGTACAGACTTTCTAATTGACCAGACACCTGTCGCCGTCGTCTCCTTCGAGACTTCTCTCAATACCCAATCACCCAAGTTCAAGATTATTAAACTGTGTGCTGTTCAAGCATCTCCTTCTTCTCCTTGTCAGACATTGTGTTCGGCAACTTAGATTCTCTACCAAGGCATCCACCAGTTGATGAACGAGCAATGCCTTCATCTTTAGTAGCCATAACCCAAAGTCATTCTTCCGTCAAATATCTTAATCTTAAACTTTGTTGACACCATCATTACCAACGAACGATCTTTGATGAATCTCAATCCTCAATTGAGCTATAACCAGGCTCTGATACCAATGTTAAACCAATTGAGAAAAAGAACCCCCAATTCGACAACAACAAGAACAAAGAAGACAAACACAAGAAAGAACTGTATTGAAAATGATTACAAGTGTTTTATTTCTATGATTGTTATTGAATATCTCTCATCGATTTACAAGGATCTTATTTATACCGCGCAAAGTCTAAACTAACACAACGGTCAAATAATACACTCAACATAATATTAAGAATTTACACTTTGGAAACCTTAGACTAAAACTTCCGAAGCAGGAAGCCCCCTGTAAAACACTTTCGAAGCCAAACTCTGATACTCCTAATACTCACCAAATCTTCGATGCCAATAACCTTCTGAAGATTGTGATAAGCTTCGAAAGATATCAGATCAAACTTCATAACTCTTCCGAAGCAAACATAACCTTCGGAAGAAATATGTTTAGCTTCGGAAGATATTATCTTCTGGAAGAAACACTTGTTTGGCTTTAATACTTCACATTAATTTATACAAGTTAAATAGTATAAGCTAAATACGTTTAAATTCTATCAAGTTAAATAGTATAAGCTAAATACGTCTAATTTCTTTCCAGTGTATAATCTCCAGTGCTAGTTGCTTCTAGCTTTCGGTTACGGATTGTAGGTAGTGTTTATTCAATATTCATTCACGTCACTCGCTTTTGCTTTTCGATCCCTTATGTTTGCTCTTTGGGAGATTTGAGGTTTATGTTGCGGTGTTTTGCTCGCGGATCTTGCATTTCGGTTTTACGATCCTGTTATGTGATCTTTTCCATGGAAGGATTAATTTCCCTAATTGTTGATAATCTTTGATTGTAGAGATGCATATGTAATGTTGAAATAGATTTGTTTTTTTTCCTTCTAAAATGGTTTGTTGAAAGCTCAATAAACACAGATGAACAACAAACACGATGCAGGGCACCGCATAAAGGAAAGTTCTGTTTACGAAAATCCATTAATGGATTGTCTCAAATTTAATGAAATGATGTTAGTTGTTAACCAACATAATATGCAGTTATTTTTCATATATTTTGGTTAGTTTGTTATACTCTGCATCTATAGTAACACCCGAAATTTTGTCGGAATAAAAAGAAAAGAAAAGTAATTTGAAGAAAATAAAAAAAAAGGAAAAGTTGAGGGGTGTTTTGTGTAAATAGTAAAAAAAGTCAAAAGTGGGTGTATAAAGAGCATGGTCGCCCATGCTCTTTCTGCTGCTGCTT
>CM046435.1:28028919-28226173 GCA_025506505.1 Flaveria sonorensis | reverse complement strand
TGGTAGAAGGTGTAGGACGCCCTCGTGTTGGGGTGATATCGGGCAAAAGGAGTTGGGAAGTATTGAGGTGATCCAGGCTATGACAGAGAAGTTCGAGAAGATCAAAGCCTTCATGAAGGCGGCGAGAGATAGACAAAAGTCGTATGCCGACAAAAGGCGTAGACCGATTGAATTCAATGTGGGTGATAGAGTCATGTTGAAGGTCTCACCTTGGAAAGAGATCATCCGGTTTAGAAAGCGGGGTAAGCTCAGTCTGAGGTGCATAAGACCTTTCCAAATTGTTGCACGAGTAGGAGAGGTGGCCTATTGATTGGAGTTACCCGATGAGTTAAGTGGAAATCATCCAACATTCAATGTATCTCATCTGAGAAAGTACCTAGCTGATGAAGATATGATTGTACCACTGGAGGACATCGAAGTAGATGAGCAACTCAATTATGTAGAGCAACCAGTGGCCATCATAGACAGGAAGGAAAAGAGACTGCGAAATAAAGTGGTTCCGCTTGTACGTGTGCAGTGGAAACACCGGAAGGGTTTTGAGTCTACGTGGGAGACTAAGGAAGAAATGAGACAGCATTACAAACAGTTGTTCGATGAGTGACAGGTTTTGGGGACGAAACCTCTTTAAGGGGGGTAGACTTGTAACACCTGAAATCCTTTTCAAAATAAAAGAAAAGAAAAGTATCTTGAAAAAAACGAAAAGGGGCAAAAGTGGAGGGGGGCTTTGTGTAAAAGGTACAAAAGTCAACTATTTTATTAATTTATGGGTATGGCCGCTCATACTAAGCTTTTTACCTGCTGTTTTTGACAAAGAAGAAAGAAAGAAAGCTAAAACTTTTCCCTCTCAGTTTCAAGAAGAAGAAGAAACTTATTCTTGCTCTTGGTAAGCAATTCTTTGCATAATTGGTTCGATTTTGTTGGGTTTTCAACCATAAAACTGATTTTTATGTGCTTTTTGTGTTTGGGTGTTTGTTTTGGCTTGCTTTAGGTGTTTGAACTCTCGTCCACACAAGTTGGGAGGAGTTTTACTTGTTGGCTGCAATAGGTGAGTTCTAGACCCCGGTTCTTTATGTGTTTTAAATTTTTGGGGCTGAAAATGCATGTTTTAAGGGTTTACAACTATTATATGTATAACCGTATGTGTATATGCTTATGTCCTTGTGTTATATGGTTGTTTATGTGATGTTGTTGCTTAGAATGATAGGAATAAGCTTAGAACAGGTTCATATGCAGATTGGGTTTGAATTTGATTCTGAAAAATGAACAACAGTTGGCCATGATCCCAAACAGGGCCCATGCGCCTAGAAATGCTGACCATGCGCCCAAATAGTACCCTTGAGCCCAACCAGTTTATTCAGGTGCCTAAGTGTAGGTCATGCTCCTGAACAGTACCTCATGTGCCCAAAGTTAGTGCCCATACGCCTAAGTGTTGGCTCATGCGCCCACATAGTGTTAATGCGCCCAAGCAGGATTCATGCGCCTGCGTAGTGCTCATGCGCCTAGAACACTTTGAAATTTTTTCCGAAATTTTGGGAAAATAGAAATTTTAGGGTTTGACCCTGGATTGATTTGATGGTTGTATTTGTTTATTCCATGCATGTTTATGGCCTGTTCTTGTGTTCCATATTACGTATTGGTATGTGGCTTTATGTGGTGTGATTATGCTCATAAGTATCATTATTAATCAAGTGAAAGATTAATATTAATGAAAAGTGGAACATAAAGAACGAACGAAAAGTCTTTCAACAAAATGAAAGGAGGTTCACAGCCACGGGTTATCTGTTCAACTGCGTGCGGGTTAGTTACCCTATGAGGATGTATGCGGGGTCAATCTTTGAGATTGATGGGACCCTTGGCTTGCCCTAGGTAACAAGGTCAGCTTCGTGCATAGTGTTCAGGGTCTATTTATAGACCTTATGCCCAGTACCAGCTTCGTGCACAATGTTCGGGGTATTGCATATTGGTCTGGATGAAAGTGAAACATAATGAAGAAAGTACGAAACGAATGATGAAAGGCAATAATGAATATTATCTTGTCGTACGTATGATGTGTGCTCGCATATGAAAGTAATGTATTTTATTCAAAAAGGCATATTTTCGTATACAAATCATACAAGGTATTTTTACACTTTTAAAACTAGGACTCACTCAGCAACACTGACTTTTATGCATTTTCAGTTGGCAGGTAAATATTGCTGAGGATGGCAATCAGGGAAAGCTACTCGTTGGGGCAAGACTGGCATCCGTTCATGCTTAATGATTTTGTTGTATTGTAATGCAACTAATTGATTATTTTGTAACTCTAAATTACAACGATGTATTATTTTGCAACATTAATTATATGCATGAATGGTTTTGGTATTAATTCTGTTGTGTTATTTTATGAAATGTAAGTTGTTTTAAATATACTATGCTATGATTGACCAACTGTAAGGTCTCCGGAAACGGGGCCTTACAACTATGTCGTGTCTTAAAATTAATTTTGGGACATTGAATGTGGTTGGGATATGGTTGAGTCTAGTTGTTCATTCATGAGTGTGTACTTGTGCTTGTGCTTGGGCTTGTTCTTGTGACTTGGACGTCATGGAGAGGTATCGTTAGTACTAACGGGTTGACACCCCCACCCTTGTCATCGGTATACTAGTCGAGACTGACTTGGCCTGGGCTTGCCCTTGGTGAATATAATCCGGGTAATTGGACTTGGATTGATCTTAACTTGTGATGATATCTTGACTGCTATGTACTCTTACTCACATACAACTTCCTATACATGTTATACATGGCAAACTATTTGTACTTTTAAACCTATTTGTACTTCTTTTCAGGTAACGAGGCTTAGGTGCTTGGCTGTGGACTTAGACAAGACCACTCCTTTGGGAGCAATAGACATATCATGGGACTTTTGGACTTGTTTGGACTAGTTTTTTTTGTTGAATTGTAATTTGTTGGATTTGTGCTTAGGATTGTATTGGTACTTGTGCTTCTTTGTTCCTGAATGGAACTTTGAAATATTTATGCATTTATGGTATGACATTTTGGAATTGACTGTACTTGACATGTGTTCCTATGTGTTGGGAGACATCATGACCCATTTACGAAGAATACATTTAGATATTCTCTTAGACCCCCAATGTATCATGACGATCCCGTCCGTAGCATCCTCGTGTTTCTGCTTCTAGCGAGGGTGTGACACATGTGTAATCATCCAAAGTTAATCAATCCAAAGTTAATCAATCCTAAGTATTGGATCGGAACATCAAATCGAGAATGGTCAAACACCTTTGTGAAAAAATCAACAATATTAACATCAGATGGTATATGTTTAAGATGAATAAATTTGCAATCAAAACAATCACAAATAAAATGCATGCAACTGTCAATGTGTTTTGTTTTAGAGTGTTAAATCAGATTCTTCATAATATTAAGGACTGTAGAATTGTCAAACCAAGTTGTAGTGTCGTATATATAGAGGCCATAATCAAGAAATTGTTGTTGTGTCCAAACAATCTATGAGCAACAAGATGAAGAAGCAACATATTTAGCTTTAGTAGTAGAAGTTGACATTTTATTTTGTTTTTTGCATTGCCAAGAAATCAACCTGTGGTTAAGAAATTCTAATCTAGCTACAATTGATTCATGACCAAATTACATCCACCATAATCAATGTCAGTATAAGCAAAGAGATTAAAATCAGAATTCCTTGGATACCGAAGCCCAAGCTGTGGTTGGCCTTGAATACTTGAAAATCCTATTGACAACTTTCATGTGTGACTCCTTTGGATGTTTTCATAATACACACACTAACAAATAAGGAACATAATGTTTAGCAGGCTTGAAGTCAGATACATCTAGGATCCAATTATTGATCAACATATGTGTTGATCAACGTTTTCACCGGTGAGATCTGGAATTAAAGTAGGAAGAGAAGACACAGGATTTGGAGCAATCTTAGAGCCTCAAAACTTTATTTCTCCAAAATATTTTAATCATGTTTTTTTGATGGATTAAAATACTAACCTTGTTTTGTTTAACTCACATACCTAAGAAAAATAAAATTTCACCAAGAAAACACATTTTAAATTTCTTCTTCATTACTGCTTTAAACTCTTTGCATATTTCATCATATGTTGATCCAAAAATACTACCATCAACATAAATTTGGACAAGTATCAAACCATCACCCGTCCAACATAAGAACAATGTGTGATTAATAGCTCCTCGAGAATATCTGTTTTCAAACAAATACTCTGTGAGAGTGACATACAAAGCATGAGGTGCTTGATGTAAGCCATACAAAGCTTTGTTTAACTTGTATACATACACTGGATGATCAAGATCTTCAAATCTATGTGGTTGATAGACATATATTTCTTCCTATGCATGAATGCAGTTTTAACATCCATTTGGTAGGATTTAAAATTTATGTATGAAGCATAAGCCAAAAACATGTGAATGGCTTTAAGTCTAGCTATAGAAGCGTAAGCTTCTTCATAATCTAGCCTTTCAACTTGATAAAATCCATGTACAATGAGACGTGTCTTGTTAGGAACAATGAAACCTTTTTCATCCGTCTTATTGCGACTAAACCATTTCGTTCTTATCGGTAACATAAATTAAGCTAAAAATAAAATTTTAAAATCATATTAAATTACCATATGGGTACCATATATTTGAATAAATTTCTAGGAAATATACATTCTAATGTATAGACATATATGTAAAATCATACACACACATTTAATCGTATAATGATATACAAATTTATAAGCTGAAAAATTTACATTCATATGTATAGACATAATGATTTTTTAATTATTCAGATTTGTAAGATGAAAATTTTAGATAATCAAATAATTCACAATTTGGATAAAACTTAAACAAAAAGAACAATGGGTTGAAGGAAAAAATGAAAAAAAAAACAGTATAATGATTTGCTAAAACAAAAAATATAAGGGTTAATTGAAATAAAATAAAAAACAAGTGAGGTTAAAAGAATTAAAAAAAGGAAAAACGATATCATGAATTGATCCAACAATAATTTTCTAATTAAATTTTCCAATAACATCTATTTAGTAAATACTTTTAAAATAATACCCAATTGGTAAATGTATTTTTTAAATGCACATCTTTGGTTAAATACTCCATATAAACAACACATAAAAAGTAGGGCCGATCATGAGGACGTGTGGGGTGTGTGACCGCCAAGTAGGCTCATAATTTGAAATATTTTTAATGTTATGTATATTCAAAAATATATTTATAAGCCATTAACAAACCTAGTTATTACACATTAGATCCCATTCACATATTAATTAGCTTAGCCCAATGCCATTTTCCCCTTACTAGAACTATAAACTTTAAACCCACCTAAAAAATGAGGGTTTGAAATGGCCAATGGCCGGTTCGCCATTACTGTGGGATGATGTTTTTGGTTCTAACAACCTAGGGTCCATGGATGACTTACTGATAAAAGAGCCTCCAACGGATGATTGTAATAGCGTTTTACGGATGATTTCTTACCCATGAAATCACATATAGGGTATGGAATTGATTATATGAATTATATTTTTTACTTTGGATGTTGATTTGATGAAAATTGAATGTTTGATGTTTTGATAAAAGTATCATATTTAATTTTTTGATTATATAATTTTGATATCTAAATGATTGAAACTTTGATGTTTAAATGCTTTATGCAAGAATCAAGATGACTAGATGGTATTTACATAGTCACTTGTTTGTAATTAAATGTTTGAAACTATTAATGTTTTTTTATTAAATAATGCATCTTAAATATAAATACCTATCAGGTAATTAAAAACGTAAAGGAAGAAAATAGATGGCTAAAACAAAGTCTAAGATAAGAATATACATAATTTTTTTTCAAAAACAACCTCAAAAATTTGATGTTTATTAAAATAATAACATTATTGTTGACGCTAATGTGGGTGAAGATGATGATAAATTGATAATGCCAATGTGGATGAAGATGATGGTGATCCTAATGTTAATGAAGATCATCAAGTAAATCTACATGAAGCAATGACTCCAAAACGAGGTGTAATCAATGACTCCAAAACCGAGGCAAACATAACATAACAATGTCTGTAAATAAATTGTTTAACATATATGCCACTCTAGGTTTTACAACAACGACGATCGGAAGGTTAAAGGCAACCGGGCCGACTGAATCCGACACGTCAACAACACACAAAGGCTAGGTGCATTAGTTATCCTTACGGATTCAATGGGTCACCAGCCTGATCCAACAAGATCACAATGATTGGCACCACAACTGAAAGTATTACAGCCTTCATGTGAAGTCGTCCTACCTAGATCAAATCTGATTAAGTGCACATATGCCCCGAGGTGATCATCAGTTCTACCTAAACCCATCCACTCATCTTGATAATTTTCCTATGACTAACAATGACCAATGCTGGGCGTACCTAAGCTACGGTATGCTAATTCGCCCATGAAAATTTAACTTACAATGTAAGGCCTTGTTTCTAGCAACCTCACAGTTGAGTTTTTGGACGTCAGAAAAATACAATTCTTAACTTTGAGTATTCACTATCATGGCAACAGAAATAAAAACTTTCAATACATATATTCATTTCTAAACTATCGCATTCATCCATAAAAAAATAATCTATGAGAATGCAAGTCTTAATCATAGCAGGTAACTTCACATCTATGCTAAACTATCATTCTTTATTCCATCCTTCAGTTACTTTTCAAGCTAATATGTATACAAAAGTCAACAATGTTGAGTGAGTTCTACTTTTAAAAATTTTATGCTATAACTAAGTCATGCATGATCCTAATTCATAGATCTATACCTCATTATCTAGGGTTCATCACAAAAAGCACCGTGCTTGAAACAACATCATAAATCATGTTTAAAACATGATATTTATGTAAAAATGCCATCATTATTAAAGAATACTGTAGGGATTGAACTTAGAGGCTAGGTAAATCAAAAGAAGATATTGAAGATCAAGACCTGTCGCACGAGAACTTTTTTGGTTTAGTATATATAGTTTGCTTTTGATGTTTTGAGAAAGTATGTAAATAAGTGGATTTAGAACTCACATTTCAAATCCTTCATGCAAAACCCTAGAACCAAGAACAAAACTTGAGATCTACACACATGCACACATGGTAGTTTAAGCTTTACTCATAGAATCACATCAAAAACATCTTAGGAAATTAGATCTAGCTTAGATCTATGAAGATGTATGATAAATCATACCTTTCATGAATTATTCGACTTTCTCTTTCTAGAACCAAGAAACTTTCTCTCTCTAACCTTGGGAGCAATAACAGTGCATGGAAGTAAGGGAAGGGGGTTGCCCTCTCCTTTTATACTCACATGTAGAAAGTTTCTCCTTTTGTCCACATTCGGCCCTTTCATTTTATTAAAACTGTCCTTTGTTTCCTTTTTTAGTTTTTCTTGTATGTTTTAGGTGTTACAGTTTACTTAGGAAAAGCAATAATCAATGTGGGAACATTCAATACAGATGACCATCAATGCGGACTACCGTCCAGCCAAATGCGGATGAAGTATGTGTTCATTCATATTCACTATACTTAGAAAAACTTGATAATCAATGAGGGTACTTTCTTTTATGCGCGTAATAATACTCATTAGCATTCAGAATTAATGCGGACAACAGCAGACCATCTGAATTCCATATCTAATAGGAAATAAGTATACTCATTTGTATTCAGTACACTTAGTAAATTAAGTGATGATGCAAAAAATTATTGTACGAATACAAGTGTTGATAAACCACTTATACCAACCTATACACTTTATGATTCTATAATCATACATACCAAAATAATCCCTAAACTAGGGTTCATCCAACATCATTTTTAGCAATATCTCATCAGGAGAATACGGAATGTAATTGCTCATGTTGTAAATATTGAATAATTAGAACACACTAAGAATAGAATTCAAGCAACAAAATGTAAATAAACTTCAAGTATGTAGCTCTCTTATTCAAAATGTTTACAAGTATGAAATCAGGAAATTTCAAAAATCTACTAAATTACATCAAAAGCAAACTATTTATACTAAATACAAAAGGTTCTCGAGCGAGAAGTAAGTTCTCACGCGGATTCTATAGTTCTTGTGTGACTTGATCTCCATTATTTTTATTTGATTTCCTGAGCCTTTAGGTTCAGTCCCTACAATCTTGCTCTAGGCTTGGTGAATCAAATCTTTAGAAGTCCATGTCTACAACCTTCTAACTGCCCACATAAGTATACATTTTGTTATCCAGGGCCTTCGTGATCAACCAACCAAACTGTGCTGCTAACAGATGAAGCAATTCATCAGCTACAACTGGACAAGCTCGCAACCTCATCAAACCATCTCTTCCAAATTTGGGCAGATCCACAGGGTCGATGATATGATAATCTTTATCGACACAATGAATCATAGCTTGCCGAGTTTCCTTTTCATAACTCCACCACATATGCTTAGCCAAGCTATTGATTGGTACTAGAGCATGAATAGGGATCTTTCTTGCATATTTGGGATGCTTGTAAACTTGAATCTTCATATGATTTTTGGTGTTTGGATCTAAACGAATCGTATCCTTAGTGACTTTAGATTTATCTGTCTTTAAGTCCTTAAAGTTGGATTCACTCTTCCTCCAAATCATATTCCTAATCCAGTTCGCCATCCCATAGTTGCTTAGATTTATGAATGGAACACGACTCATGGCATACAAATCAAAAACTCTAAGTGTATGAAAGTCATGCTCGTGATGATAGTGTTCAACAGCTCCAGCTATTCTCTTTATCACATACATCATTTTCTCAGCATCATAAGCCCAACTAATGATTGGCTCTAAATTTCCATACCTTGTGAAAGGTTTGAAATGTCTGAATGTATGTATATACCCTGGTGGAGGTGGTGCATAGACTGTAATGTTCCCGACCTGACATACTGTGCTTTGACCTATTTCCAAACACATCCATACCAAACATCTCATTAGGACTTTGATACCTTGGATGTGTACTCATCGTGTCATCAGTAGTGGACATAGTAGATGATGTTACAGTTGTAGACTCTATAACAATCACTAGTATATCTTGGTGA
This sequence comes from Flaveria sonorensis, assembly GCA_025506505.1. Taxonomy (NCBI): domain Eukaryota; kingdom Viridiplantae; phylum Streptophyta; class Magnoliopsida; order Asterales; family Asteraceae; genus Flaveria; species Flaveria sonorensis. The sequence goes on along the minus strand of CM046435.1, from coordinate 28,217,055 downwards.
ATAGCCGTACTAACTGTGATTTGTGGCTCAGACATAGGAGTATCAACACTTGTCAACACAGTGGTCATCAGGGTATGATGTTTACATAGAACACCTCGTCCTCTACCCCTCCCACATGGACTACTCTCAGACTCGGCTCTATTCCTAACCACTCTCTTCGTCCTTCTTTGACTAGTCGGTGAGTCCTCAAGAACAAAATCAGTATCAAAATCCATAGCAGTGCGCTTAGTCGGTGTAACTGGCACTCTGGGTCTCTCTTGTAAATCATGCAGAACTTATCGTATCCGTTCACTATCAATATCACTGTCACTGAACCATGCATTCACTTCCTCCGCAATCGTCATCCCAGTGGTCTGAGAACTTCCTAGAGTATCATCAAGAGTTCTAGACGAGGGTCCAACTTCATCAATCTGCTGAGTCTTAGTATCATGTTGTTGGTGTGAGGTTTGATCATCCGCTTGGTAATCATCAACAAATCTACAAGTTTGGTGAAATTATCTCCCTTCCACACATTCCCGCATGTTTCCATCAGATAGGTGATTTGTCTTTCTTCATCACCATAATAGAATAGGTGGTAGGCTCAGACACATCTAGCTCAGGATGAGCAGCGTTCATGATCATCCGGATGAACCGAGGATACATGATAAACTTCTTCCTGGCAGCAGCAATAACATTCTCATGCATCTCCGAAAATATAGACTTGGATATGGTGTAAGGTAAGTCATCAACAAGTGATACCAGCAATAATCCAAATACAGCACTTAAGCTATCTAACCCCGCCTTATGGTTACTAAGACAATGAACAACCACGTGGAACAAAAACATCCAGAATGGAGGTAAATGTTTGTTCTCCAATGATGGATATCGATCGTCATAACCCATCCTCTGTAAATAGTAACGGGCAATATCATAATCTATCTTCACTGGAGAGTTAAGCTAATCTTCCAATAGTAAGACATTGTTGATCACCTCTGTAGTAATGACATCTCTCTTTTATATGACCGTAGAAGAAATACACGGTTCTCCTTGAGAGTCTCTCTCGTTTCCGGCCGTCATCCAAAATTGATAAATCACATCGTGTAAATGGTAGGGTTTGCTGTAATAGTACGAAACATCCGAGAAGTTTTAAGCCCATCAATGAGAGATCTGAATAACGCCTTGTCATCTGATATGTCTCTAATAAACGCTACAGCATTATGATTTTTATTAAAAACCATTGGTCTCACCATTTGAAAATTAGATTAAACAAACATTTATTAGTAACACTCTTAAAAATTTTCAGACTTAGAAAAATTTTGAAACTTCAAACATCTAAACTTTTGGCACGACATGAATATTCGAATGCGAATAGTTAAAATTAAATGTAACTTCTCGCACGACTAGTAAGTGATTCGCATGAACTTAATTTTGACCATAAGTCGACTTTTCGCGCAACAAGTCAAAGATTCTCATGCGATTAGTTTGTGAGAATATAAAAGTTCTCGCGTCTGTTCATATTCAGAACAACTTCTCTCACGTGACAAGTCAAAATTTTAGATTTCATATTAAAACTTTTTGAGGGTGTTTTAACTACTAAAATTTGTTTGTTAAATGTCGATTAAGTATGTATTAAGGTTTAACTTATTTAATTTTTTCCAATTTTAAGTTCATTTGTCGTATAAGATACAGTATGAATCAAATGCACTTAAAACAAGACTAAAATCATCAATATACCTTCTTAAGCACTGATTTATCAACAGACGACCACACTGATAATGAATAATAAGAAATCAACTTATCACTTAGAAAATTTTGAGAGTATAGAAACATTGAATTTGTATGTGATAAGTCAACTAATCGCACACTATGCCCTTTTATATCCTTTTAACTTATCGCGCGAGAAGTCAAAACTCGCACACATAAACTGTTCGCAACTTTTCTTTTGAAATATTTAAACATTTTTTATTTTTCAATTTTTTTCAATTTATTTGTCCGTGTGATTTATTATGTTTAAAATCATGTTTACCCAAGTGTTAATCGTTAACTAGAAACCCTCAATTTTGAAAAACATTAGGTAAACTAACACAAAATGCAAACAAACACAAACAAAAACTAATTGACACATACAAAATTAGACTAATAACTTAAACTATTTTTGGTAAATTTTCAAATGTAGGATCATATTTCTTTGAAATCGATTATTAACATCGTCGGGCTGTATTTAGAATAAAACTGGTTAAGCTGATTGTCAATATGATTTATCCATATTAAAGTCAAACTTCAATTTTTACTTGGACACATATGTTGTGATTTTTATCATGTTTTAGTTATTTATATGAAATCAATGGATCCCACAATCAAAAATCCCATAGCCCCTATCCAGCTTTAAGACCCTTTTGAGATTTCAAGTCACCTTAATTTGACTCAAACCTTTTACCTCTGATAAGCATTCTCAAGATTGTTATCTTAGTTATAATATATACATAGAGCATGTGACATCCGTCACTATCAGGTCCGTTAATTAACGATAAGCTTGTTAACTCTCCTCGTATGTTATTTATTTTGTGTAATTAATTTGTTTTTCGGACCGAATCTCGTCATAATTTTCTTGCGCGTTAATCTGAAATTTTATAATATGATAAATTAGATAACTATTATAATTATCAGTATTATCACTATTATTATTATATATTATTATTATTATTATTATTATTATTATTATTATTATTAATATTATGGTTATTAATATTAATATTATTATTATTATAATTAATAAGTTCAGGGTTTAAATTGTAATTTAATTAAACTCGAGGGAATAATTAATTGAATGTTCGGGGGCCAAACTGCAAATAACAAAAATTATATAGCCCAACCTGTCGACCCTCCCCTCCCACCGAAACCCTACGGCCGCTGCTCCTTCACCCGTAAACATCGAAAACAGCCTCTTTCCGGTCACCGTTAGTCGTCGTCGTCTCGCCGTGTACTCGTTTCATAGGTAACCGATCATTGTGTGCCTTGTTTCATTCCGTTTCTTGATGTTCTGTTTCATTTCCGCGTTTGGGTGATACGCATTGTATGTGTGTGTATGTATACGACAGTATGTGTATATGTATGCCGATGTGTGTGTGTGTGAATAGTGTGCGTGTGTATGCAATGTGTGTTTGGGTGTGTCACCGTGGGTGTGTGTGTCTATTGTATGTGTGTGTGTATGTATCGTGTGTGTGTACATGTGTGTTTTAGGCGCATGGCAGTGTTGTGGGCGTATGGTAGCGTGTTGGGCGCTTGGCATGTGCAAACCGTGTGTGTGTGGGTGTGTCAAGGGTGTGAGTGTGTGTGTTTTCATTCGGTGTGTTGATAAAGGTGGTGTGTGTGCGTATGAAGTGTATGTGTGTGTGATTTATATATATATATATATATATATGCGTGTGTTCGAGTATAGATGTATTCATGTGTGTCGATTGGTAGGTATATATATGTATATGTTTGAATGAAGATAAATATATATATATGAGTGGTGTGCGTGGGTTATTTTATGAGTAATATTATTATTGTTATTATTGTTATTATTATTATTTATTACTATAATTGTTATTATTAACATTTTATTTTATTAATAATAAAAATAATATCCTTATAAATATTACTACCATTATTATTAGTATTATTATTATATGGTGTGTTGTATATATATATCTACATGTGTGTATGTTGCGCGTTAAACCCGAACCGACCCAAAACCGATTGAGCGTGTCTATTCTCTTTGAACGTCTTTAAGATTTTTATTACAATTATTATAGGTGTTTGATCGTTCGATTGCTCTCATCCTTTGAAGTTTTTGTTCATATTTATTTCTCAACATTTCAAGTTGAGTTTCGCGACCCCTTTTTCATTCCAACTATTTATAAAACTTAGGGGGGAAGTATGCTCACCCTTTTTATGTAGTGAACTCATTTACATTTTGGGACTATTGTGTTTACTGTTGGTAAGTTGATATCTAGTACATGTATGAGTTGTCTGTGTGGTTCTTTATTCACAACTATTTAATTCCGGTGTTGGAACTGACGAACGGGTGTTGATAGTACTATTGGGTTGACACCCTCTCCCTTGTTTGTTAGTATACTAGTTGGGACTGACAGTGGCCACAGACGGGCTCTAGGGTGAATAGTTCTGACAAGATCTATGTGTACGTCTTAGGCTTAGTTATGATGTTCATGATTACATGTGATATTACTTGCTTATAACTGTATACACTATGTCCTACAAAACTATTAAACAGCATCAATTTGTATTTACTACTTAAACCTGCGAACTCACCAACAATATGTTGACCTTTTTGAGCGTATCTTTTCAGGTAACAATCATTGAGGATATCTAGGGATGCTGCCTTAGCGGCGACCTTAGGATTGCTTTTTAAACTTGTTGGATGTCTCTGACAATTAAATTGGATTTTCTTTGTTATTCTTGTTTTGATCACTTGCTCCCGGGTTGTAGGACTTACAATTCTTTTGATTATTTGGCTATAATGCATCTCATTAACTAACAATGTGTTATGAGGATCCCGTCAGTTACATCCTCGTGTTTCCGCTTCAAGTGGGGGTGTGACAGATTGGTATCAGAGCCATTGGTTATAGAGAATTAGGCGGATCACTCGACCTAGACTATAACTTAGGAACCTTCATGTAGAATGCATACTAGGGCTTTCTGTGCATCTTATATTACATGTATGTTCCTATTGTTCTGCTTATATGTTTCTCTACTATTTGATCTACTTCACCTGAGGAAAAGTACTCCTACTTTTTCCTTATAGGATGTCTTCTACTGGTTCTTCCATTCCCCCTTCTATCATTGTGATTTCTTCTGACTCAGAGATTAAGGAGGTATCATCTGGCCAGTCAAAACAAGTGAAGTTAGCAGTAGGTGTGTGAAGGCATAGACCGAAGATGAGGTCTATGACGAAGTGCTTTAGACCCTATGGATTTGGAGCACCTAAAAGAGCCTATGCTGTGAAGAGAACCTTCCCTCAACTAGAGAACCTGGTACCCCTTCAAAGAGCTATCAGGGACATTCTTGAATCACCACCTGATTCTCCTAGATCCGTTAGCAGTTGTGAGAGTCGTGTGGGGCCTATATGGGTGGCGGCTACGAACCCACCGATTATTCATGATGAGGGTGGCCATCTGTCTGCCCCTCCGGTCCTAAAGGGCAAGAGAGAGTTTGCGCGTCGCATGACAGGAGGACTTATCGCTTCTTGCTCATGGAGCAACAAGAAGGATTGAGTTAGGAACGCTTTATGCCACTACTGATTACCACTTATTATTAGATTTCTTTTTAGAACGGTCGGCTTGAGATTATCAGGATTAGTGTGTTTGAATTTGATTTAACTATTTGGTTATGATTGGAATATTACGATTTACCGAAATGAAACCTTATGTAATTATTAAGGAATTGTTCATGATTTTTTCTTGGAAATTATATAGTTTGCATTGATATATCAACTGCTCGTGGATGTTTGAAATATGATAAACCTTGATATGATTGAAGCTTACGTGTTATCTGTCATTGATTAGAAAATGCCGCCAAGAAGGGTTACTCGCAGCTCGGCCCGTGGAGGCGAAGTCTCTAGGGGATGAGGACGTGGTAGAGGTGCTGGTGGCCGTGGTAGAGCCATAGGTGGAAGAGGTCACAATGGACAGAACAATGGGAATAATGAGGCTGGTAACCCGGATATCGCCGTTATCATTGACCAACAGTTAGCTGATCTAATCCCTACTATTGTTACTCAAGTAAGTAACAATATTTTGAACAATGGAGGTGGTATGGGCGAGGAAATGGGAATGAAGGGACAATGGTAACCATGGAGGTGAAGAAGGAGCGAATGGCGGCGAGGTGTTGCTAGAAACTGAGATGGTGGAAATGAACATACTGTGGGAAATGGTACTGGGAGTAGGATTGGTTGTACTTACGAGGAGTTCATGACTAATAAACCAAATGAGTTCGACGAAAAGGGTGGAGCCATCTCTTTGACCCGTTGGATTAAGAAGATGGAAACTATGATGGATATCTGCAACTGTGCTGAGAATCAGAAGGTAAAGTATGCCACTTGCTCACTGGTGGGAAAGGCATTAACATGGATGAATACCCAAGTTCAGGCTCGATGTAGGGAGGCAGCAATGGCCATGACTTGGGCTGAATTCAAAGCTTTGGCAACTGAAGAGTACTGTCCTATGAATGAAATGAAAAAATTGGAACATGAGTTCTGGAACCATTCGATGGAAGGGTCGGGTCATGCCGTATATACCGACCGATTTCATGAATTGGCAAAGCTGGTGCCACACTTGATAACCCTCGAGTCAAAGAGGATTAAGGGTTACATCTGGGGCTTGGTACCACAAATCCATGGTATGGTGATGGCTGCAGCAGCCTCAACTATCCAGAGTGCAATCTTGAAGGCAGTGCCCTAACTGATGAGATGGTGAGAACTGGAGTGCTAGGTAAGGGTGGTGAGAAACGAAGAGATAACAGAGAATCAACGAAGCAAACCAGGGGTAGGTTTGACAAGAAGGTGAAGGTGACGAGAAACTTTGTGGCGGTGAACCAAGGTCGGAGAGAATATGTAGGACCACATCCTAAGTATGGTAAGTGCAATTTTCATCATCCGCAAGCAGCGTCGTGTCGGGTGTGCATTAACTGTAGGCGCCCAGGACATGTTGCAAGGGATTATAGGGTGGCTCCTAATTTGGTTTTGCCGATCAATGCAGTTAATCCAGCGGGAAACATCAGGGTTTATTATAAGTGTGGAAGCCCTGATCATTATCATAATGTGTGCCCTAGACTAAATCGGTCATCGGGTCAACAAGGGAATAATCAAAATCACGTGATGGTGACAGCTGGCAATAAAGGTCAGGCAAATCAAGGGAATGCTGCCCCAGGACGTGCGTTCGTGATTGGAGCAAACGACGCTCGTCAGGATCCGAATGTTGTTACGGGTATGTACCTTCTCAATAATCATTTCACATCCGTATTATTTGATACCGTGGCAGACAATAGTTTTGTTTCTTTTAAATTTGCACCTCTGCTTGGGTTGGACCCTAGTTGTCTAGAAACTAGTTACTCCGTAGAAATGGCTAACGGTAAGTTTGTGAACGCTAGTGAGATAATTAGAGGGTGCACAATAATGTTAGAGGACCATGCTTTTGATATAGATTTGATACCATTCGAATTGGGAAGTTTTAACGTGGTAGTAGGGATGGATTGGTTATCGAAATGTGGAGCTGAAATTGTCTGCCGAGAAAAAGTGGTGTGAATCCCTATGTCTGATGGTGATGTGCTCAGGATACAAGGAGAACGTCCAGGAAGGAACCTAAAGCTTATATCCTGCATAAAGACCCGCCGATGTCTGTAGAAGCAATGCTACACGTTTTTAGCTCATGTGGTGGAAAAGAAAGCAGAGGAAAGGAAACCGAAGGATATTTCGGTGGTGCGAGACATTCCAGAAGTGTTTCCTGATGACTTGTCCAGTTTGCCTCCTCCTCGACAGGTGGAATTCCGTATAGATTTGATTCCGGGAGCAACACCCATAGCAAAGACACCATATCGATTAGCATCATCAGAAATGCAGGAACTATCGAGCCAATTGCAGGAATTTTTGGATAAATGTTTTATCTGATCCAGCCATTCACCATGGGGAGCACCGATATTTTTTGTTAAGAAGAAAGATGGATCGTTCCAAATGTGCATCAATTATCGAGAGTTGAATAAGTTGACCGTGAAGAATCGATATCCTCTCCCTAGAATTGATGATCTATTCGTCCAATTACAAGGAGCTTCTTACTTCCATAAGATCGATTTGCGATCGGGTTATCATCAATTGAGGGTCCATGAGGACGACATACCAGAAACAGCATTTAGAACTCAATACGGGCATTATGAGTTCTTAGTCATGCCGTTTGGACTGACCAACCCTCCGGCAGTGTTTATGGATTTGACGAACCGGGTTTGTAAACCCTATCTGGATAAGTTTGTAATAATGTTCATAGATGACATTCTTATCTACTCTCGATCGAAGGAAGACCATGATCAGCACCTACGAGCGATACTGGAACTATTAAAGGAAGAGCAACTTTACGCCAAGTTCTCAAAGTGTGAATTTTTATTGCAAGAAGTGAAATTTCTAGGACACGTGGTGAATGAGAATGGAATTCACATTGACCCTGGAAAGATCGAAGCAGTTAAGAAATGGGATACACCTAAGACGCCTTCGGAGATATGGCAATCTTTAGGGTTGGCTGGTTACTACCGTCGATTCATTGCAAACTTCTCCAAAATCTTCCAACCGTTGACAATGTTAACTCAGAAGGATAAGAAGTTTGATTGGGGGCATAAGCAAGAAGAGGCATTCCAGACGTTGAAGGAAAGATTGTGTAATGCGCCAATACTCACTCTTCCGGATGGATCCAATGACTTTGTAGTGTTTTGTGATGCATCACATCAAGGACTAGGATGCATACTAATGCAAAAAGATAAGGTGATTGCTTACGCCTCCTGTCAATTTAAGGTTCATGAAAAGAATTATACGACACATGACCTGGAATTAGGCGCAGTGGTGTTTGCACTTAAGATATGGAGGCATAATCTGTATGGGACTAAGTGCGTTATCTACACTGATCATAAGAGTCTTCAATATATTTTTGATCAAAAGGAACTTAATATGCGCCAAAGACGATGGGTGGAACTTCTTAGTGACTTTGATTATGAGATCTGATATCATCCAGGAAAGGCAAATATGGTGGCTGATGCCTTGAGTAGGAAGGAACGAGTGAAACCTTTACATGCACGAGCATTAGGAATGACCATTCAATTGAATCTGAAAACAAAAATCCTGACAGCACAAGGTGAAGCGTTGAAGGAAGAAAATATTGCAAGTGAGGAGTTTCGAGGGTTGGATAAATAGACGAATTGTAAGGAGGATGGTGTAAGGTATTTGGTGGATCGTATATGGGTACCCAAGTGGGGAGACGTTCGAACCTTGGTTATGAACGAAGCACACAAGTCCAAGTATTCTATTCATCCTGGTGCAGACAAGATGTATCAAGATCTTAAAGAACTGTACTAGTGGCCAGGTATGAAGAAGGACATTGCAACGTATGTAAGTGAATGTTTGACTTGTTCGAAAGTCAAAGCCGAACATCAGAAACCATCAAGATTATTACAACAACCGGAAATTCCAGAATGGAAATAGGAAAATATAGAGATGGACTTCATCACTAAGCTTCCTAGAACAAATAGCGGACATGATTCAATTTGGGTTATTGTGGATCGAATGACGAAGTCCGCTCACTCCTTACCGATTCGCGATTATTGTAAGATGGAAAAGCTAGCGAGATTATATGTAAATGAGATCATGGCAAGGCATGGAGTGCCCGTGTCAATTATATCAGATCGTGATAGTCAATTTACATCGCGGTTTTGGCAGCTTTAAAGAATGCAATGGGCACTTGATTAGATTTAAGTACTGCCTATCATCCACAAACGGATGGTCAAAGTGAACGTACGATACAGACTCTAGAAGACATGCTTAGGGCATGTGTGATCGACTTTGGTGGTAGTTGGGATACTAATTTACCGTTGATCGAGTTCTCTTATAATAATAGTTACCATACGAGCATTGGATGTGCTCCGTTCGAAGCATTGTATGAAAGGAAGTGCAGGTCTCTAGTGTGTTGGACTGAGATAGGTGAAAGTCAATTGATAGGTCCGGAGAAAATTCAGGAAACAACTGATAAGATATTTCAAATCAAGGATAGACTTAAGGCAGCTAGAGACCGTCAGAAAAGTTACGCCGAAAACCGTCGGAAAACACTGGAATTTAGTGTGGGCAATCGTGTTTTATTGAAAGTTTCCCCTTGGAAAGGAATCATACGGTTTGGAAAGAAAAGGAAGTTAGCCCCAAGGTATGTGGGACCATTCGAGACCACTAAAAGAATTGGTACTGTGGCTTATCAATTAAAATTACCTAAAGAACTTAGTGGCGTGCATGATACATTCCATGTATCAAACCTCAAGAAATTTTAGCTGATGGATCCCTTCATGTGCCGATTGAGGAGATCAAAATTGATGAGAAACTTCATTTTGTGAAAGAACCGATAGAAATTATGGATCGGGAAGTCAAACGATTGACGCGCAGAAAAATTCCAATTGTTAGAGTATGATGGAACTCCATGTGAGGGCCAGAATTCACGTGGGAACGGGAAGACCAGATGAAAATCAAATATCCGCATTTGTTTGCGGGTAGAGCTTCGGGATCTAACTCCAGCTGAATTTTGAATTTCGGGATGAAATTCTCTAAACTGGGGGATATTGTGACATCCGTCACTATCAGATCCGTTAATTAATGATAAGCTCGTTAACTCTCCCCGTATGTTATTTATCTTGTGTAATTAATTCGTTTTCGGACCGAATCTCATCTTAATTTTCTTGCGCGTTAATTCGAAATTTTATAATATGATAAATTAGATAAATATTATTATTATTAGCATTATCACTATATTATTATTATTATTATTTTTAATATTATGGTTATTAATATTAATATTATTATTATTATAATTTATAAGTTCAGGGTTTTAATTGTAATTTAATTAAACTCGAGGGAATAATTAATTGAATGTTCGGGGGCCAAACTGCAAATAACAAAAATTATATAACCCAACCCGTCGACCCTCCCCTCCCACCGAAACCCTACGGCCGCTGCTCCATCTGCCATAAACCATCGAAAACAGCCTCTTTCCGGTCACCGTTAGTCGTCGTCGGTTGTCGTCGTCTCGTCGTTTACTCGTTTCACAGGTAACCGATCGTTGTGAGGCTTGTTTCGTTCCGTTTCACGATGTTATGTTTCGTTTCCATGTTTGGGTGATACGCAGTGTATGTGTGTGTATGTATACGGCAGTATGTGTATATGTATGTCGATGTGTGTGTGTGTGAATGGTGTGCGTGTGTATGCTGTGTGTGTTTGGGTGTGTGACCGTGAGTGTGTGTGTCTATTGTATGTGTGTGTATGTACCGTGTGTCTGTACATGTGTGTTTTGGGCGCTTGGCAGTGTTGTGGGCGCATGGTAGCGTGTTGGGCGCTTGGCATGTGCAAACCGTGTGTGTGTGGGTGTGTGTTGTGAAAGGTGGGTGTGTGTGCGTATGAAGTGTACGTGTGTGTGATTTATATATATATATATATATATATATATATATATATATATATATATATATATGTATATATATATGCGTGTGTTTGATTATATATGTATTCGTGTGTGTCGATTGGTAGGCATATATATATATGTGTATGTTTGAATGAAGATAAATATATATATGAGTGGTGTGCATGGGTTATTTTGTGAGTAATATTATTATTGGTATTATTGTTATTATTATTACTATTATTGTTATTATTACCATTTTATTTTATTAATAATAAAAATAATATCCTTATAAATATTACTATCATTATTATTAGTATTATTATTATATGGTGTGTTGTATATATATCTACTTGTGTGTGTGTCGCGCGTTAAACCCGAACCGACCCAAAACCGATCCAGCGTGTCTATTCTCTTTGACCGTCTTTAAGTCTTTAATTACAATTAATTATAGGTGTTTGATCGTTCGATTGCTCTCATTCTTTGATGTTTTTGTTCATCTTTATTTCGTAACATTTCAAGGTGAGTTTCGCGGCCCCTTTTTCATTCCAACTATTTATAAAACTTAGGGGGGGGAGTATGCTCACCCTTTTTATGCTGTGAACTCATTTACATTTTGGGACTATTATGTTTACTGTTGGTAAGTTGATATCTAGTACATGCATGAGTTGTCTGTGTGGTTCTTTATTCACAACTATTTAATTCTGGTGTTGGAACCGACGGACAGGTTTTGATAGTACTATTGGGTTGACACCCTCACCCTTGTTTGTTAGTATACTAGTTGGTATTGACAGTGGCCACGGACGGGCCCTAGGGTGAATATGTTCCAGCAATATCTGTGTGTACGTCATAGGCTTAGTTGTGATGCTCATGATTACATGTGATATTACTTGCTTATAACTGTATACACTATGTTCTACAAAACTATTACACTGCATCAATTTGTATTTACTACTTAAACCTGCGAACTCACCAACAATATGTTGACCTTTTTGAGCATATCTTTTCAGGTAACAATCATTAAGGATAGCTAGGGATGCTGCCTTAGCGACGACCTTGGGATTGCATTTTAAACTTGTTGGATGTCTCTGACAATTACATTGGATTTTCTTTGTTATGCATGTTTTGATCACTTGCTCCTGTATTGTGGGACTTATAATTCTTTTGATTCTTTGGCTATGGTTGTCATGGAATTGACTAGCCACGGCACAAGTCTCCATTTGTGTCGGGTTACGTCATGACATGTTGACTTTTTATCATTTAATGCATCTCTATTAACTAACAATGTGTTATGACGATCCCGTCCGTTACATCCTCGTGTTTCCACTTCAAAGGGGGGTGTAACAGAGCATAATTAGCCTAAGAAATGTTTTTGAACACAGAATACTAACATGTTATAGGACTTATTAACAGCCAGTCAGACTTATGTTTTGCCCTCGCAAGATGTTTAGAACTTATATGCCAATTCGGACTTACATGCGCCATCTTTTGATTTTATCTCCTGTGTCTGAACATACTCTCAAAAAGAAAAATATTAATCATATTGTATGTATGTCTTTAACATATCTTTTTTATTGTGTAGATTGGCATCTTTTATTTCTATGTGGTCTTTTGCATCTTTTTGCTCTCTTTTTTCAATTTTCTTTTGTTTTTCTTTTTGTATGATTTTCATCTTTATCAATTTATATATATATATATATATATATATATATATATATATATATATATATGGAATGCCCATGAAAATTACTGAATTAGAAAGTAACTTGCTTGAGTATGACTAGACTGTAACTCTTAGTCTGTTTTAGTATGGAATCAGTGTTACCACAAAACCTTGATGCGTAACCCACTTAAGTCATAAGACTTTTAGTTTCAGTGCATCACAGAGCATAGTGCTTTTTATTCTTGAAAGCCGAGCCTATCAATATATCAAACATAATCCAAATCAGTTTTTTTTTAAGCTTTAGTATGTAATATATCAAAATCAAGAATATACTATCTTTTCTATTTAACATTGAAGACTTGTTTTATAAAATTTTGAACAAAATCTTTTTTTAATTTTTCAAACTTTACTCTCCCTAAAATCAAAATCTTTTTTGATAAATTTTCAAGTTTCTACCTATAAAATTGTGATTATTTATTAAGAAAATAACAATTTTAACAAAAATGATAGAAAAAAGTTTTTTAGAGGGTGTAGGGTTAACATTAACCAAATTTAATCATTCCCAGAGATTGAGCCAGAAAATGGAATAGGGAATGATCAAACGCCTTGATGCAAAATTGTGATTATCTTTTCGATAAATTTTCAAGATTCTCCTCATCTGATTTGACTTGTTCATGATAAATACGCTTTCGATCAAAACAATCACGGATAAAATGCATTCGGATGTCAATGTGTTTTGTTTATGAGTATTGAATAGGATTCTTCATGATATTTAATGCGGCAAAATTGTCACACCAGATTTTGTTGTTGTAAATGTTAAGACCATAATAAAGAAGTTGTTGAATCCAAACGATTTTGAAACAACTGCTTGATACAACCACGCATTCAGCTTTTGCAGTGGATGTGGAAACAGTGTGTTGCTTTTTGCATTGCCATGAAATCAACCTATTACCAAGGAATTGACATCCACTTGTTATTGATTTCCTATCCAAATTACATCCACCGTAATCACTATCAGTTTACGCATATAAATTGAATTGAGAATTTCTAGGATACCAAAGTCCAAGTTTTGGTTGTCCCTTGAGATACTTGAAAATTCGCTTGACAACTTTCATGTGAGACTCTTTTGGATTACATTGATATCGTACACACTGATAGAGAGGAAACATAATGTGAGGCCTACTAGTAGTGAGAAACATCAAGGATCAAATCATTGATAGATACAAATTTTGATCAACATCTTCACTCGTGAGATCAGGAGTTAAAGTACGATGAGAAGACATCAGAGTTGGTGGAATCATGAAATATTGAAATTTATACTTATCCAGAATTCTATGAACATACTTTTCTTGATGTATCAGTATACCCTGGTCATCTTGTTTAACTTGCATACCCATGAAAAATGAAATTTCTCCAAGAGAACTAATCTCACACTTCTTCAAGCAAATGTTTAGTGAGTGTGGCATACCAAGCAAGAGGTGCTTGATGTAATCTATAGAGTGCTTTGTCTAACTTGAAACCATAGCCATGATGATCTGGATACTCAAAACCAGGTGGTTGACAAACATAGGTTTCCTCTATCATTACACATACAAAAATGCAGTTTTGACATCCGTCTGATAAACTTTGAAGTTCATGTATGAAGCATAAGCCAGAAAATTATGTATAGCTTCATGTCTTGCAACTGGAGCATATACTTCTTCACAATCAAGACCTTCAACTTGATAGAACTCTTAAACAACATGTCTAGCCTTGTTGTGAACAATACGACCTTTCTCATCCTTTTTGTTTCAAAAAATCCATTTTGTTCCAATCGGTAGCTTATTCTTTGGAAGTTCACATATATTCCAAACATTTAATTTCTTAAATTGTAGTTCCTCGGATTGGAACAAAATGGATTTTTTGAAACAATATGTTCTTTAATTGTAGTTCCTCCTTCAGGTTGATAAACAATATGTTCCTCTTGAGTGATATAATTATCAATAGATAAATCTTCAAATGAAGCTTGAGTTGTGTAAATTGGACCATCTTGGGTAGAAGAAGAACTTGGATCATAAGTCTGTGGAGCATGTTCAAGTATTGGATCTACTAGAGGCAATTCAGGTTCGAAAACCTGATGTAGATTAGAATCAGATGGTTGAACAGCTGAAATTCTTGAAGATGAAGGTACAGCTGAAGATATTCTTTTAGTTGAAGTTTAAATAGATCCAAAATTATCAGGTAATGCATCTTGAATGGATAATGTCAAAGGTTGAGTAGCTACAGACACAATAGAAGAGCGATTAAAAGTTTCAAACAATGAAGCATAATCGTATACCCAAGAAGGAGCATATTCTGCATTAGTTTTGTTAGATTCATGCAAGTCTATATCAAATGACTCTATTATTTGTTTTGTCTTTTTTTATTATAAACCCTATATGCTACTTTGTTTGCTGAATATCCAATAAAATAACATTCATCAGCTTTTTATTATAAAGTAGTCATGTTTTGTTTTTTATTGATTAAGACATGATTCTGAACATAACAAGTAGTGTTAAAAGTTTCAGCCTAAAAGAATGATGGCAATTTTACAGCTAATAGCATTATTCAAGCTACTTTAAACAAAGTTCTGTTTCGTCTTTCAGCAACTCCATCTTGTTGTGGAGTTCCTTCTAAGGTGAATTGTCTCACTATTCCCTTTGAATCATAAAATTCATTCAGAATATGATTGCAAAACTCTGTTCCATTACCAGTTCTGATGCACTTGATGGTTTTGTCCATCTTTCTTTGTAATTTTACCTCCTCTGTCTTCGGCAAAACGACATATCCTCCATTGTAAGGTTGAACATTATTTAACAGAGATATGTTACCTCTCATGTGCCTAAAACAACCGCTAACATGTCATACACTGTTGATGACTTGCCTTGGTTGTTCCTACACATATGAATGAATTTAATCAATTTTGGAACCCAAGCCATTGTTGACTTGAGTACATTGTTGTCATTCAAATATGATACGGACTTCAATATCATATCTCTTTTATCATTAAAAGCATAATCTTCAACAATATCAGGCTTTAATTGTTTTTCCTTGACTTTCCATTTTTTATTTGGTTTAATTAAAGTTTTATCAATTTTCTTCAATGTATTTTGTAATGGAATGAGTTTATTTTCATCAACATGTGAAGATTTCATAGTTGAATTTCCTTTGTTCAAATCAGTTTTTATCTGAATATTTCATTTATCAGCAAAAACGGTTGAATGATTTGTATTCTTATTAAATCTTACATTAATTGTTTTCTATTATGTGAAATAGAGTTATGAAATCTTTGTTAATTGATGTTGATGAATGCAATTTCTTGCCATATGATTTGGCATGGCACACACATAACAACACGGTCTATTATACGCATTTTGCATTTGTGTATTTCCCTTGAACAGTTTATGATAACCATCAAAGTTATCATAGAATTTGGCTTTTGTATTTCCTTGGTCTTGTGATTCATTAATAATCTCTCATATCTTTCATTCATTAAGAGCATTCCTAGCTAAATCTGAAAGAATTTAGATAACTTTCTTTATAGATTGATTCATTCCTGAAGCTGATGAGGCATGCACAGTAGCTTTAACCTTTTGAATCATAGGTAATGGAATGGGACTAGTTTCCTTGATACCTGATCTACATATATCTTGTTTCAAAAGATTAGCAGTAACAGGAGTTTTATTTTTAAAAAACAAGCATTCATTTCTTTAAAAATATAATCTTCCATATCTATGTTGCCTTTTGAAACAAATTTGTTTTTGAAATCAATTTTTAAGTCAGATACTGATGTTGTAATATGTTTTCTTTCATTTTCTTTGTAAATGATATTTGATTTCAGTTTTGGTTGTTGTTTGACACATTTGAACAAGCATTGTAGAAACAAAAACATCAGACTTTTTATTGATAACAAGTGATGATTTATAAGATGATTTTTCAGTATGATTTTTACTATCATTATCTAGAAAAACTATTTCATCATCACTTTTCCACTCTTCAATCAAACCATCTATCTTCACATTTTCTTCAAAAGAATGATCATCATTGAATTTAGTTTTGGTTTTTGTGACAGGGTCAACAGTCAATGAAATGTTGACTGAAGGTTTTAAGTCAGAAGTTGGTTGAAAACCCAATCCATAGTTTAGTTCTTCATCTGTTGCAGTGATGGATGAAGGCAAACATGTATAATCATGATTAATTTGTGGTGCAATATTGGAATATCCAACTCAACTTTTACCACTATTAATCTTATGGGTTATTTGAGACTTGATTATACCTTCAACCATGTTTGATGATAACTCAAACTTTTCAACTGTTAGTTTCGCAGACAAGAGTTCACTCTTAACTTGTTGATTTCCAAAGGTAGATCATTATTCCGTGAAGTCAAATCATTGATTTTACAATTTTTATCATGAAGATTTAATTGATAAATTGATTTGTTTAAACCTTCTATCTTTTCTTAAAAAATCTATTCATCCTTTTAAAATTTACGAGCTTGATATTGAAGTTTTTCAACTTCTAAAATCAAGTGCTTTTTTTAACTCTATATCATTAAATCTTTTCAACACATGCATTAGTACAAAGATTTATGTATACCTCATTTGTTTCTTCAGTCTTTACAGATTCTCCTGGAATTGCTTTCACCATAAATGCCTTTAGAACTTCTTCCTTTTCTGCTTCAGTTGCTGGAGTGATCTTAACAGCATTGACAACATCAGAATGAGCAGGTGTTGGAATCTCTTCAACAACAATAACTTTCTCTTCATTCATAGTTGGAATAGTCTCAACAGCTTCTTCTTTGCTTCCTGTTGGGTTTTGAACAAGTTTATCGGAATCATTTTATCCATATAAAATGAAAAACGCAGCGGAATAAGGATTAAAACTTGTTACAGTTAATATATATAACCCATTTTATATATTTGTTAAAACCCGTAATGGATCAATATATGAAAACCATGCTTACAAACAACCATAGGGTGTTTAGAAGACTACCTCTTGAATGGGTTAGAGGAAGATAATCGATTAATGGTAGCTTCCAAAGAAGGAGGCCTCAAGCTAGTCTACCCTCAAGTTTCCATCAAACACCCGGTTGGTAGGATTTTCACACTTGAACGAATCTCTGTTCTTGGTTTTTTATTTTTGAATGCTTAAAAGAAAACCAGAAAACAGACGTGCACCTTTTGAGTGTGTTGTAAGTTATAAGAGAGAGTGGTTGATTGCAATCATATATTGCATGTCCTATGAAACTGAAATTTCAGACGAGGAGAGAGAGAAAAGTGGGCGGGGCCCAGCCCCTTGTCCCATCCGCATTTCTCAAACATTCACCCGTATTAGTAAATGTAGATGAATTATCTCCTTCCGCATTTGTAAATGTGGTTGAAGAAATTTCATCC
The DNA here is from genome assembly GCA_025506505.1 of Flaveria sonorensis. NCBI lineage: Eukaryota > Viridiplantae > Streptophyta > Magnoliopsida > Asterales > Asteraceae > Flaveria > Flaveria sonorensis. The sequence continues at coordinate 28,198,813 of CM046435.1, read as the reverse complement.
GCATTTCCCAAATGTACATCCGTATTTGTAAATGCAGATGAGTAGTTTCATCAGCATTTCCTCAAATGCTCATCCATATTAGTAAATGCGGACGATCAGTTTCCATCAGCATTTCCACAAATGCACATCTGCATTAGTAAATACCAACGATCAGTTTCCATTAGCATTTTCATAAATGCACATCCGTATTAGTAAATGCGGACGATCAGTTTCCATCAGCATTTCCACAAATGCACATCCGCATTAGTAAATGCGGATGAGGAAGCTTCATCCGCATTAGTAAATGCGGATGAGGAACCTTCATCCGCATTAGTTAATGCTGATGAGTAATCTTCATCCGCATTTCCTCAAAAGGACATCCTCATTAGTAAATGCGGAAGAGTAATTAAGAAATGCGAACAAAAGACTATATTATTATAACAACCGACCTCTAGGTCATAACCCTAACCTTTAACCCCTCCCGCATCATTATCCATGCAGTTAATATTAATGCAATATCACTATTGCTATTACTATCAGTGTTATTATTATTATTGCTATTATTGTCATTTTTGTTATTTCATGTGCCATTTTGCATGAATTTGTCAGTTCTAGCCTTAGCATAGAATAACTTCGCGTTTCGGGAAAGTTAATTTGTCACCCTTGCAATTGAATTTTAATTGAAACAATTTAAGTGTGTGCATACACACACAATTCACGGTTGAAACATATATATATATATATATATATATATATATATATATATATATATATATATATATATATATATATATATACAAGCCTAACGTTTAACAATTAACAAGTGATACCATCTAAAATACAACCCAACACCACAAAATAATACTACACAATACCATTTTTTACAATTAAATTTAATTATTAACCCCCCACTACATGCCAAAGCGGCCGCCCCTCTCCACCTATCCTCTCCTCTCTTCTCCACTACACCCCACCACTTCTACCACCCATTCTCCTTAGGGTATAACCATGTTAAAAAAAAGAATTCCAGGATCTAAAAGGTTAACAAAGTAAAATTGGTCGAATTTGTGATTAAATGGGTCTAAGAACAATTTAAATGAAAATTTTAGTTAAAAACGGGCCTTAACCGAGTGATTTTTGAAAGAAATTCAAGGAAATACAAGAATAAACCTAAAATCTATGGGAAACTTGTTATTTCAGTAAGATTAGAACTTTAAGACTTAAATATGGTGAAAAATTGGTCGAAGATGATTTCAAGCGATCGGTTCGGGTAAAAACACGCTTTAACGAGTCGAACTTAAAAACGAGACTTTCAACAAAAGGGCTTAAGAATACATTCTTAACAGATTATAAAAAAACTTATTAAAAGCCCTTAATATAATACATCAATATTTAAGACATAAAATTATAAGGTTTAATACTTAACCGTTAAAAACCACCGGTTTCACCGTAACCGGTAACGTAAAAACACATGTTTACCAACTAAATTCTAGAGTTCTAAAATTGGAAGTTTAACTTGATTAAGATGTATTATTTAACTCAAAAATCTGTTATTTTTTCAAAAAGGCCATTAAATTTAAAGAAACAAACTTTAGGGTAGAAATTGTAAAATTCTGAAACTTGTGGGGCTAAACTGTAAATTCTGCCAAAACTCCGTAGAAAAACCCTATGAACATGTAATCACTTGGTAACTTAATTTAACTAGTATCAATGACCTAATAGTGTAAAAACCTATATTATCCATAAGAAACCATGACTTACTATAAAAGGAAACTTTCTAATGCAAGCCTTGGCAAATCTAAACTAGTTGAACATTTAACCCCTTAACACATTATTATCTACCTCGTTTGACTTTAGAATTAGTGGCTCAACACTTAATATTGTTGGTAGGGTGCTAAACTTGAAACCTTCCCGGTACACGAAGAACCCGTCACTTGAAGCTCTAAGGTGAGTTCTAGAGTCCCCTTTTTACTACTGTTTTTGGGGTGAAGCATACTCTGTTTAAACTGAACTTTTCTGTGCTATAATATGCTACTATATGTTGTGGAAATGTTAGAACCTATTTTTACTTTTATTACGATCATTAATTCTTGTGTGAACTGCTTGTTTTATATGGGTAGATCTACTTGGGGAATTCCCCACACACAGTGCCTTCCTTGATGAACGGGAAGGGTACCACACTGAGATCCTGCGGGTCATTTGTGGCATGTGACAAGTTTTAATAAGATACTATGGTGAACCATCCTACAGGTATGGTCCACCATATGAGGCTCAGTTCTTCCCTCGGGATTAGCCGGTGTAACATAACTTTAGAAGAGGCTAGCCGGGACTGAGTGCAGGGTTGATTGTGATCCCCACAACAATGATACTATGATTTATGATTTTTAAAGCAAATGTAGATTCTTTTGAATCCTTTTGTTTTTGAAACTTTAAGCACTTGAATTCACCAACTTTTTAGTTGACACAAATTTCTTTTGAGCATGTTTCAGGTAATCCTTGAAGGGTGTCTAGCTATGTAAAAGACTTGACCTAGCATCGTGACCCATGGCATTGGCTTGTTCTTATTTTCAAACAATTTGGGCTTATTTTTATTTACTACTATTGGGAACAATTTGTACTATTGAATCATGCACTCGTATGGGTGGCTAGACCCACATCTAGCCCGTTATTTCTTTAAAACTGTAATGCCATGTGATGTTCTCTCCTTTTGTGATCTTACGATGGTTAGTTTCCGCTGCCATATTTTGTTACTAGTCTGTGACGTTCCACCCTACCTGGGCCCGGGGTGTGACAGATTGGTATCAGAGAGAAAGGTTGTAGAGAAGTCAGGAATACCATAGTAGACCCTAGGCTACAACCCTGATACCTTAGGAGCATCCTCATCGAAAGTGGTGGGATGATTGGGTTGGGTAAATTGATGATTACACTTGATCAACGTAATCCTGAACTTACTGGACGCGTAAATTCCAGCATGGATCGTTAGGCAATAATTAGACTTTTGTTTGAATGTTATAATTCTTAAAAATTTTCTTTTAGTGGTTTAAGGGTTTTCCTAAAATGAAACTACTTTATTTGTTAATTATTTGAAGAAACTAAGGATCGATGATACTATTGACAACTGATACCTTTGGTATTTGATACTGTCGGATATCTGATACTATTGCCATCATTACTACTATAAGTACTATTATTATTGCAATCATGAGCTATGAAAAACCAAATTACTCATGATATTTCTTACAGGACATCGAGGCTATGGCTGACAAGGGGAAGGCAACTACGTACCCGACTGATGGTACTGCACCAGCTGGGAGCCCTAAGAGGGCGAAGTAGGGGACGGAGTATGAAGAATACTTGAGAAGATGCGGAGGACTCTTCCTCGACATCTCCCTCCAGGAGCCGGACGTGCTCCCAGTCACCGCATGTCGCAGCTCCTACACGCTCACCTATCCCACCTATCGGGAACAGGGGTGCACGTGTTATCACCCGCCCACGCAAGATTACTAGGCCGGGACCCTCAGTCTCCTTCAGGATGCCACCTCCTCCTCCACCACCTGTTAGGACATCGACACCTGCACCACCGATGATTTACCAGCTCTGACACCATCCACGTGATGAACACTGGAAGCCACCAAGGCACAACGTGTATGATGGCCCTAATGTGCTAGATGGTGACCGGTACTCCGAGTCTAGCCGCCGGGCAAGCGACGTAGGACCTTCTGATGCTGCATTGGATGAGATTCTGAAGACCGTCCGTCGTCACGAGCTGACACTCCAGCACGCCACTCGGACCTCCCAGTCCGCCCAGTTTCAGGCAAAGATGGCGTCACATGGAGTCCAGCGGTTGGAGCAAGAGCGAAGGAAGAAGAACTCAGGGTGGCTAGGGTGGCTGAAGAAGAAATGGATGTGAGAGCAAGGGGGAAGATGTGGGATTATCTGTCTCTTAGACAGTTGAAGGAAACAATTTCATTATTATCAGACACTATTATTATTATGTATTATGGGGGTGATGGCACCTTCCAAATTGTAAGAGTTTAACTCTGACACCTTTCTATTTCGCTGATACCATTAACCCTATCTGTCTATGAAACTATTTCTTATGGTGTTGATTCTGCAGGGTAATTTGTATTGAATTGCAATATGATATGTCATGCGTAGGAATTTTGTATTGCAATCTTTTTGGGTTGAACTGCCTTAAATTAATTTAATGGAACATATTAAAGGTATTTAGTGGTGCATATATATTACACACCCTCCTGTTAGAACGTGGTATATTAGGACAAGTGATGCATGGGCTGTTGAAACCAAAATCAATGAGATACTAAACAAATTTATCTGTGATGCTACCAGAATGCTAACCAGACAAGGAACCCATATTGGAAGATCAGGAGCTACGAGTGGTCATCATGAGGAAGCTAGACCAACCGGCAACCAACCCCTTACTCCACCAGGAGCTCCCCGTGGAGGGAATGTCAACAAGGTGGACGATGAGAGAATCGCCAACCTCGTAGCATAACAAATTGCTAACGCCATCCCGACCATCATCGCCCAAATTAATGCGGACCGGAATAACCCCAGTGGTAATGGTGGATCTGGGAGCAATGAGGGCAACAATGAGGAAGTTGAAGCACTAAGGAATGGATGCTCCTACAAGACCTATATGGCATGCAAGCCGAAGGATTTCTATGGTACAGAGGGTGCGATTGAGACGTACCGATGGATTGACGAAATGGAAGTCGTCCTAGATATCAGCAAATGTAAGATGGAACACATGGTGAGGTATGCTTCCCAGTCCCTCAAGGGATCAGCACTGGAATGGTGGAAGACTGTTACACAACCCCGGGAAGAAACGCTGCTAACCAAATAAATTGGACAGAATTCAGGGAATTGATAACCAACAAATACTGCCCCATCAATCAACTGGAGAAACTGGAGTCCGAATTTCTGAGCCTGGAAATGAAAGGCCCGAACTACACCGAGTACATCAACCGTTTCTTAGCCCTGGCTCGACTGGTGCCACATCTGGTGACACCGGAATCCAAGGGCATAACACGTTTCTTCTGGGGACTACATCCTAGAGTCAGGGGTATGGTTCGATCCTCTAGGCCCCTAACCCTGCAAGCTGCGGTCGACTTCACCAGTAGCTTGACCGATGATCTAGTCAGGGCTGGATGGACTGAACAAAACAGGATAGAGGAAAGGAGGAAGCCAATGGGTGAGAAGAGAAAATGGTTTGAGGGGAAAAAGGCAATTGGTAGCAGCAGTGGGTCAAACAAGAAGAGTTTTAAAGGTATGAGGCGTGAAGACTAGGGTGGAAGGACTCGGAAGCTATACTTGGGAACAAGCCCATTCTGCAACAAGTTTAAACTGCATCATCAAGGGGAGTGCAACCTGATGCCCTACTTCCGATGCAAACGACCGGGTCATCTAATCAAGGATTGTACGTATGTGCCAGGTAAACAATGCTATGAGTGTGGAGATCCAGGACACATGAGGAATAAGTGTCCTAAGCTAGGGAGAGATAAGGACGCCAGACCCAATAAGCCCAAGGGACGAGCATTCGTGATGGATCTAGCCGGTGCTCGTAAGGAACCTGATGTGGTCAATGGTACGTTCCTTATAAATAATCATCCTGCTACCGTTCTATTTGATACTGGAGCAACTGCTAGTTTTGTCTCTAGCGCTTTTAGGCCTTTGATTGACTTGAGTGCATGTGTCCTAACTGATACGTTTACCATACAATTAGCTAACGGTAACATCTTAGAAGCTAATGAAGTCATCAAAGATTGCTTAATGAACCTAGAAGGTAGTACATTTAAGATAAACCTGATGCCTATTAAGCTATGAGGATTTGATGTGGTTGTTGGCATGGATTGGCTGGCTAAGAATAGAGTCGAAATCGTGTGTGATGAGCGCCTACTTAGGATACCATTGAACGACGGGAAGGTGTTAGTTATTCATGGTAAAAGATGTAACGTGCTATATCCTATGATATCCCATTTGAAGGCAACCAAGAGTCTTGTGAAGGGATGCCCAGCTTTCATAGTTTACGTGATAAACCAATGGTTTCGGAATATCCGGAAGTATTTCCTAAAGACCTACTGGGACTCCCTTCGACTCGTCAGGTTGAATTCCAAATAGACCTATTGCCTGGTGCTGCACCGGTAGCCAAAGCACCGTACTAATGCTACAAATGCTACAAATCCAAGAGCTACTCGATAAGGGGTTTATACAACCAAGTGTGTCACCATGGGGTGCCCCGGTGCTATTCGTGAAAAAGAAGGATGGGACCCTACGTATGTGTATCGATTACCGGGAACTAAACAAACTGACAATAAAGAATCGTTACCCTCTTCCGAGAATCGTTGACCTATTCGATCAACTGCAGGGGGCAAGCTACTTCTACAAAATAGACTTAAGGTCAGGGTACCATCAACTGAAGATAAAGAGGAAGATATCCCAAAACAGCCTTTAGAACTAGATATGGACATTATGAGTACCTGGTTATGCCCTTTGGACTGACTAATGCACCAGCGGCATTTATGGATCTCATGAACCGAGTGTGCCGCCCATATCTAGAGAAATTTGTGATTGTATTTATAGACGACATCCTGATCTACTCCCGTGGAAAGGAAGAGCATGAGAAGCACCTTATGCTGATTCTCGAGTTGCTCAAGAATGAGCAACTATATGCCAAGTTCTCCAAATGTGAATTTTGGATGCGGGAAATCCAATTCCTAGGGCATGTCGTAAACGAAGACGGAATTCAAGTGGATCCTTCAAAGATAGAGGCCATTAAGAATTGGAGAATTCCGGAAACTCCTACCGAGATAAGGCAATTCCTTGGATTGGCCGGATACTATAGAAGGTTTATCAAGGACTTCTCGCGTATTGTACAACCATTAACTGCCTTGACCAAGAAGAATACAGCTTTTGAGTGGGAACAAGAGCAGAACGAAGCATTTTTAACACTCAAGGAGAAACTATGTAGTGCACCCATCCTCGCCCTCCCAGAAGGAGTTGAAGATTTCGTGGTCTACTGCGACGCCTCGCGTTAGGGACTGGGTTGCGTGCTAACGCAGTGTAACAAGGTAATTGTTTATGCATCCAGACTGCTGAACGATCATGAGAAGAACTACACAACGCATGATCTAGAATTGGGTGCCGTGGTATTTGCACTCAAAATGTGGAGGCATTACCTCTATGGCACGAAGTGCATCATTTACACTGACCATAGAAGTTTGCAACACATTCTTGATCAGAAAATGCTAAACATGCGTCAGAGAAGATGGGTTGAGCTATTGAATGATTACGAATGCGAATTCTGCTATCATCCAGGCAAGGCCAATGTAGTGGCGGATGCCTTGAGCAGGAAAGAAAGAGAAAAACCCCTTCGTGTCCGTGCCTTAAGGATGAGTGTGTACACTGACCTTATTAAAAGAAGCTCAAGGTGAAGCGCTAAAGGAAGATAATTTAGCAGGGGAGTTGTTAACAGGAATGGAGAAGCGGTTAGAACTGAGCAACGATGGTACATATAAATATGAAGGAAGAACATGGGTACCAAAGAACGGGGGAATTAGAGAGGTGATCCTAGACGAAGCCCATAAATCTAGGTACTCGATTCACCCCGGAAGTGACAAAATGTACCAAGATCTAAAGGCACTTTTCTGGTGGCCTGGAATTAAGAAATCAATCGCCGTATACATTGGGAAGTGTTTAACGTGCGCCATGGTGAAGGCTGAAAATCAAAAACCTTCAGGAACGTTACAACAGCCTGAAATTCCAGAATGGAAATGGGATAACGTCACAATGGATTTTGTTACAAAACTACCTAGAACTTTCAGGGGACATGACGCCATCTGGGTAATAGTTGACCGGTTAACCAAATCGACTCACTTCTTGCCGATTCGAGAGGACAACGACCTAACGAAGCTGGCCAAACTGTACATCGATGAGATAGTGACCAGGCATGGGGTGCCAATATCAATCATCTCCGACCATGAGAGTCGTATCACTTCTCCAGGGGGCCCTAGGAACCTGTCTGGATTTAAGCACTACTTACCACCCACAAACTGATGGTCAGAGTGAAAGAACCATCCAAACCTTGAAAGATATGCTAAGGGCTTGCGTGATTGACTATGGAGGGAACTGGGATAACCAACTTCCTCTAATAGAGTTCTCCTACAACAATAGTTATTACGCAAGTATAAAAGCAGCTCCCTATGAAGCCCTATATGGCAGGAAATGCCTATCACCGTTGAGTTGGAATGAGATTGAGGATAGTCAAGTAATAGGACCCGACATTGTGATAGAGACCACCAACAAGATATTTAAAATTAAGGAGCATTTAAGAGCTGCCAGCGACCGTCAGAAGAAATATGCTGACAGAAGGCAAAAACCTTTAGAGTTTTAAGTGGGTGAAGTATCAATTAAAGCTAAGCCCGAGATATATAGGACCCTTTGAAATACTAGCGAGAATTGGCCCCGTGAAGTATCAATTAAAGCTACCGCAGGAACTAAGTCACGTCCATGACACCTTCCACGTGTCAAATTTGAAGAAGTGCATGGTAGACAAAGGCATGGAGTTACCCCTGAAGGAAGCAAGGATTAATGACAAGTTGAACTTCATGGAAGAGCCTGTAGAGATTACTGACCGGCTGGTCAAGAAACTCAGGCGAAGTCGCATACCCAAGGTCAAAGTAAGATGGAATTCTAGGCGAGGACCTGAATTCACTTGGGAGCGAGAAGACGAGATGAGAAAGAATTATCCACATCTCTTCAGACCCACCCGTTCTGGAACTTATCGAAGCTAAAATTTCAGGACGAAATTTCCTAAACGGTGGGAGAATGTAACAACCGACCTCCAGGTCATAACCCTAACCTTTAACCCCTCCCGCTTCATTATCCATGCAGTTATTATTAATGCAATATCACTATTACTATTACTATCAGTGTTATTATTATTATTTCTATTATTGTCATTTTTGTTATTTCATGTGCCATTTTGCATGAATTTGTCAGTTCTAGCCTTAGCATAGAATAACTTCGTGTTCCAGGAAAGTTAATTTGTCACCCTTGCAATTGAATTTTAATTGAAACAATTAAAGTGTGTGCATACACACAATTCACGGTTGAAACATATATATATACAAGCCTAACGTTTAACAATTAACAAGTGATACCATCTAAAATACTACCCAACACCACAAAATAATACTACACAATACCATTTTTACAATTAAAATTTAATTATTACCCCCCCCACTACATACCAAAAGCTACCGCCCCTCTCCTCCTATCCTCTCCTCTCTTCTCTACTACACCACACCACTTCTACCACCCATTCTCCTTACATGCAACCCTTGACAACCCACAAACACACTCCTCTCATTTCTCCCCCTCTCCTCTCGATTTCACCTTTAGAAAACACACACATTCACCATTGTTCCTCTCCATTCCAGCCCTCCAAATCGAAGAAACAACCGCAACCATCATCGGCCAAGCCTCAACAAGCAAGAAGGTGCTACCTTGTGAACTTTGGCGCACGGTCCTTGCAACTTTGACATTCTCCAGCCTTTGTTCGAGATCTCTAGATCATTCTTGTCCCTCTACACTCTCCAAATCATGAACCACACAAAGAGTAAGGTTCATCACACCCGAAACAAGCTATGTCATGTGTTTTTCCTTCTTTAATCTACCAAAAACCTTACATTCTTTATTCTAACAGAAACTTACTGGTATCACCTTTTTCTTGAGGAGCTTCTAACATCCTTGAAGGTATCTTATTCGATATATTGGTCATTCTATGGGTGGAACACGATTTACACCTAGAAAACCCTCTTTGGGTGACTTTGACACCCATGAACTTTATGTTTTGTAACCCTCCGTAACCAAAGCTTGGGATGTGCTTAGAAATGATTTTTAAACCTTCTAAAAATCTGTTTTGAAAGTTACTAAACGATTTGGTGGTGAATGGGTACAACTAATATGTTTTTACACATGTGTAAAGGACTAAAATGGTAAAAATCTCCCAAATACAAGCTTATATTATGGTTACATGTTAGATCAGTGTATTAGAACTGATTTTCTGTAGGTTTTGGATGTTATTGGGCATATGAAATGTTGTCAAAAGCTAAAAAATTAAAATAGTAGGGATTATAGGCATTTTGGACTTATTCGGGGACACGAAAAGGTGGTAAATTGACTTGAAAATATGAGGACTTAGGGTATAACCATGTTAAAAAAAAAAAAAGAATTCCAGGCTCTAAAAAGGTTAACAAAGTGAAATTGGTCGAATTTGTGAATAAATGGGTCTAAGAACAATTTAAATGAAATTTTTAGTTAAAAACGGACCTTAACCGAGTGATTTTTGGAAGAAATTCATGGAAATACAAGAATAAACCTAAAATCTATGGGAAACTTGTTATTTCAGTAATATTATAACTTTAAGACTTAAAGATGGTGAAAAATTGGTCAAACATGATTTCGAGCGATCGGTTTCGGCTAAAAACACGCTTTAACTGGTCGAAACTTAGAAACGAGACTTTCAACAAAAAGGGCTTAAGAATACATTCTTAACAGATTATAAAAAATTATTAAAGCCCTTAATATAATACTTCAATATCTAAGACATAAAATTATAAGGTTTAATACTTAACCGTTAAAAACCCTCGGTTTCACCGTAACTGTTAACGTAAAAACACATGTTTACCAACTAAATTCTAGAGTTCTAAAAATTGGAAGTTTAACTTGATTAAGATATATTATTTAACTCCAAAATCTTTTATTTTGTCAAAAAGGCCATTAAATTTAAAAAACAAACTTTAGGGTAGAAATTGTAAAATTCTGAAACTTGTGGGGCTAAACTGTAAATTCTGCCAAAACTCCTTAGAACAACCCTATGAACATGTAATCACTTGGTAACTTAATTTCACTGGTATCAATGACCTAATAGTATAAAAACCTATATTATCCATAAGAAACCATGACTTACTATAAAAGGAAACTTTCTAATGCAAGCCTTGGCAAATCTAAACTAGTTGAACATTTAACCCTTAACACATTATTTCTACCTCGTTTGACCTTAGAATTAGTGGCTCAACACTTAATCTTGTTGGTAGGGTGCTAAACTTGAAACCTTCCCGGTACACAAAGAACCCGTCACTTGAAGCTCTAAACTGAACTTTTCTATGCTATAATATGCTTCTATATGTTATGGAAATGTTAGAACCTACTTTTACTTTTATCATGATCATTAATTCTTATGTGAACTGCTTGTTTTATATGGGTAGATCTACTTGGGGAATCCCCCACACATAGTGCCTTCCTTGATGAACGGGAAGGGTACCACACTAAGATCCTGCGGGTCATTTGTGGCATGTGACAAATTTTAATAAGATACTAAGGTGAACCATCCGGCAGGTATGGTCCACCATATGAGGCTCAGTTCTTCCCTCGGGATTAGCCGGTGTAACATAACTTTAGAAGAGGCTAGCCGGGACTGATTGCAGGGTTGATTGTGATCCCCACAACAATGATACTATGATTTATGATTTTTAAAGCAAATGTAGATTCTTTTGAATCCTTTTGTTTTTGGAACTTTAAGCACTTGAATTCACCAACTTTTTAGTTGACACAAATTTCTTTTGAGCTTGTTTCAGGTAATCCTTGAAGGGAGTCTAGCTGTGTAGAAGACTTGACCTAGCACCGTGACCCATGGCATTGGCCTGCTCTTATTTTCATACAATTTGGGCTTATTATTATTTACTACTATTGGGAACAATTTGTACTATTGAATCATGCACTCGTATGGGTTGCTAGACCCACATCTAGCCCGTTATTTCTTTATAACTGTAATGCCATGTGATGTTCTCTACTTTTGTGCTCTTATGATGGTTTGTTTCCGCTGCCATATTTTGTTACTAGTCTGTGACGTTCCACCCTACCTGGGCCCGGGGTGTGACAATTATTGTTTAACCATTTAATAACAATATAGAATACTCTCTCTAAAATAAATTATCCATATAATTTATTTACAACACAAGTGTAAATATTTAGAAACTCAATTTCTAAATACTCTAAGTGTTAATATTTATTTATATGATCATATCACAAAATAAACATTGTAGGTGTTTGTCTAGTTTGTTATTGGGTATGACCCGACTTGGATCATAACGTACTAGCCATATCAATTCAATATGTGTCTTGGGTGGACCGTTTCCAACAATCTCCCACTTGCACAAGACACATAGAGGATTGATGCAAGTAGCAAATACTGCCTAACAACAGTTTACTACCCCTAATACACATGATGAAGTGCCATTCAATAACATCATCTTCTTTAAGTCCCTTACTTGAAAATGATTTAGGTGAATCTATCATTTATCCTTTTGTTACAGATGTCATGATAAATCCAGAGACACAAAATGATCATTCCTTGTTGATTTAACTTTATAAGGCCTTAGACATCTTACTTTCAACAAATAAGAGGAACAAATCCCATCTTGACTACATACATTTCTCATAATCACCTTGTATCACACTTGAAACTAGCCTTGTGTACTGTCCATATTTCAGAACAGCGAAGAACTAGGTCAAAGTATAATATTTGGTGAATATCAAAACCCAATATGTATCTCAGGTCAGAGGATACTATGATATTCGCCTTTACACAAATTTACTTATGATCAATTACATAATTCCATGCAGTAACATTTGAGAGTGGGTCAGTCCAATATTTGTATCCCATGAATATCTATGAACTTTGGTAGCAACCTTTTGCTCTATATTCATACCTTATGAATATCCACCAATACAAGTTCATAATAGTCTTACCGTCATATTTGTTCCCACAAATATGACCGACTACGAACATTTAGAATAATAAACATATTCATGTATCTAAACATGCTAAAATGGAACATAACTCATAGTATCATAATTATATATATGAGTCAAAATAAAATTGTTCCATTGTTTAAATACTAAATAGATCAAATCCAATCACTAGAATATCGAAGTCCTAAGGCACAAGTATGACTCTCATGCTTTGGCCTTTCAAGGAGCTTCGTGAATGGATCCCGCAATATTTTGATCGGTGTGAACTTTGCGAATACATATCTTTCCTTTTTCAACTTCATCACTTATGTAGTTGAATCTCTGCTCAATGTGCCTTGTCTTTTGATGTGCACGGGGTTCCTTGATTTGAGCAATCGCACCCTCGTTATCACAAAAGATCTCTAGGGGATCTTGAATGGTAGAGACTACCCCTAGATAGTCAGTGAATTTCTTTAACTATGCAGCTTCTTATGCTGCCAATGAAGAGGCAATGTATTACGATTCTGTAGAGGACAATGCTACCACATCCGCTTTGAACTCTTCAAGGACACTGCCCCTCCATTCATAATGAAGACATACCCCGATTGTGATCGAGAATCATCTCGATCAGTTTGGAAACTCACATCCGTGTAACTTTTTACAATGAGTTCCTCTTCACCAGATCTGTATATTAGAAACATATGCTTAGTCCTTCTAAGGTATTTCAATATACTCTTAACAACATCGAATGGCTATTTCCTGGATTCTGCTGATATCTACACGTCATGCTTAAAGCACATGACACGTCCGGTCTAGTGCATATCATTGCATACATGATGGATTCTATAGCAGATGCATATGGGACTTCCTTCACCCTTTCTTGCTCATCCTTTGAGCTTGGACATTGAGATGCACTCAATATTGTCCCTCTTTGAATAGGTACCAGACCTTTCTTAGAGTTCTCCATCTTAAACATTTTCAAAATTTATCAATGTATGCACTTTGGTTTAAATCTATCAACCGCCTTGATCTATCCCAATAGATCTTCCCAAAATGTACGCGGCTTCACCAAGATCTTTGATGGAAAAACAACTTCCAAGCCAGGTTTTAACACCTTCCATGGTTGGAATGTCATTTCCAAATAGTAGTATATCATCAACATACAATACTAAGAATGTGATGATGCTCCCAATAGCATTCTTATACACACAAGCTTCATAAGCATTCTTGATGAATCCAAATTTCTTGATCACCTCATCAAAATGTTGATTCCAACTTCTCGATGCTTGTTTCAATCCATAGATTGATTTCTTTAACATGCATACTTTATTAAGATGTTGTGGATCGACAAAACCATCGGGCTGAACCATATAGACATTCTCTTCGAGATGTCCATTAAAGAAAGCAGTTTTGACATCCATTTGCCAAATCTCATAGTCATAATATGCAGCTATGGCAAATAATATCCTAATTGACTTTAGCATTGCCACATGCGAGAAGGTCTCATCATAATCCCCTTGAGTTTGAGTGAAACCTTTTGCTACAAGTCTTGCTTTATAAGTATCCATGTTTCCATGCATGTCAGTTTTCTTCTTGAAAACCCACTTACATCCAATCGGTTTGGAGTTAGGCAGTGGCACAATGAATTCCCATACTTGGTTGTCATATATGGATTGCATCTCTATGTTCATGGCTTCAAGCCACTTGTCACAATCGGAATTGGACATTACATCATGGTACATATTTGGTTCATCCGAGTCAACAACATAGCATCCATTCATGAAAAATCCATATCTTTCAGGTGGATAGCTAGTTCTACCAGATTTGCAAACATTTTGTATGTATTGATCAACCACTTGATCATTATCAACAACCTCTTGTTGATTGCTAATATCAACCAAATATGTATCGGCTTGTGGTTCTCGATCCATATCAAGTTCCACTATTCTATTGGTAGTTCCTTCCATAAGGAACTTAGTTTCCAATAAATCAATCTTTCAAGCAATAAATACCTTTTGCTCTGTTGGATTTTAGAAGTAATATTCCATGGAGTCTTTGTGATATCCTACTAAGACACACTTAATGGATTGGCTTTCTAACAAGTTTAGGGTGTTCTGCTTAACATAAGCTTCACAATTCCATACTTTTAAATATGTTAACGATGGAACTCTTCCATGCCATATTTCAAAAGGTGTCTTATCCACTTTCTTGGTGGGAGCCATATTCAGAATACGGGCCGCGGAGAGCAATGCAAAACCCTAAAATGATAGAGGCAGTGTGCTTCTAGCCATCATAGATCAAAACATATCCAATAGGGTTCGGTTTCTCCTTTCAGACACACTATTATGTTGTGGTGTTCTAGGTGGAGCAAGCTGTGAGACAATCCCACAACTACTGAGATGATCTTGAAAGGCATCACTAAGGTATTCACCTCCTCTATCCAAATGAAGAACTTTGATTGTTTTGTTGAGTTGATTTTCTACTTTATTTTTGAAGATTTTGAACATTTCAAAAGCTTCATCTTTGTGTCTTAACAAGTACACATAACCATAATGATTATAATCTTCGATGAAGGTAATGAAGTATCTTTCACCATTCCTTGTCATTGCCTTAAAAGGACCACATACATCTGAATGTATGATTCCTAATAAATCTTTTGCCCTTTCATTAGTGCCACTAAAGGGTTCCTTGGTCATCTTTCCTGGTAAACAAGATTCATATTTATCAAATGAACCGTCTTCATTTTCTTCCAAAAGACCATTCTTTTGAAGTGTTTGAATGCGATTCTTGTTTATGTGACCAAGATGACAATGCCAAAGATATGATTTACTTAAACCTATTTTAAGTTTCTTGGTGCTTGATTGGTATAACGAGTTATTAAAGAATGTGTCATCATGAACCACTTCATAAATACCATTAGAAGGCATAGCCTTAAATAAACTATATCATCCATAAAAACACAAATACCATTGTTTACAAACTTTAATACATAACCATATTGTCTTAAAAGAGAAACTGAGATAATATTCCTAGTCAAACTAGGAGCATACAGAATGTTCTTTAAAATAACTTCCAAACCACTTGGAAGCTTCAAGATATGTTCTCCTTGGGCTTCGACATCAACTTTTGCTCTGTTGCCCATGTAGAGACCAGTACCTCCCTTCTTAAAATGTTTATTTATTTTGAACCCCTGCAACGAATTGCAAATATGAGTTCCACATCCGGTATCCAATACCCATGTGTTTGAAGAAATAACATTAAGTTCAATATGGATCATGAAAGTTGTACCTGAGCTCTGACCAGCATCCCTCTTGTTTCTCAACTCTTTGAGATAGGTTGGATAGTTCCTCTTCCAATGTCCTATCTCACCACACTCAAATCATGGATCGTTCTCCGTAACCTTTGGCTTCTTAAGCTTCGGTTTTGGTGGTCCCGCTTTAGCTTTTCCCTTACCCTTCCCTTTGACGTATCCTTTGCCTTTGGCATTATTTGCCTTGGGTTTGGGGTGATGCCTTTTCTTGTGGCCACCCTCATTGATCGTGAGAACACGTAAAGCCCTTTTACCCATCCCCACTTCGGCTGTTTTTAGCATTGCATGAAGTTCCCCAATGCTCTTGTCCCATCCATTCATGTTATAATTCATGATAAACATCTCAAACTTCTTGGTTAGACCATTGAGGATCAAATTCGTGGCCAACACTTTTGAGACTGGAACATTCAGCCTTTCGAGGCGATCAATGTGGCTTTTCATCTTCATCACATAAGATGACACCGATTGGGTTTCTACCATTCGACATGCATGAAGCGCCCAAACCATTTCGAAGCGCTTTACCCTCACTTGTTAAAGGGACATTTCCTTTAATTGGATAATCATGTCGTATGCCCTATGATGTTCAAAATCCTTTTTAAGCTCGGGAATCATGGTTCCTAACATAAGGCAAGAAACTTACACTGAATCCTCAGTGTGCTTAACCCAATCGTTGTAGGCATCATCATCATCAATGTTGGGTTCATCGGGAATAGGATCGTCTAACACATATGATTTCTTTTCTTGCTTGAGAATAATTCTCAAGTTTTGAAACCAATCAATGAAATTATTGTGGTTAAGACGATCCTTTTCCAATATAGTTCTTAGTGACAGGTTATGGACGGTTGGGGAGGTAGCGTTGTTGTTTGCGGCCATTTCTACAGTATTAACAAAGTTCAATTTTAGTATTTACAATAATGAAATTTTAATTATTAATACCCTATCATGTCTCAAAGACAATTAATAATTAAAATCTAAAATCCAACATTACATTTAAATATTGGTTAGGTGACCTTTATCCTATTATTTAAATTAACAAGGTAGTCAACATTTGACAATTGCAAACCTTTGCAACTTCTAGTTTTATGGGATTGGTTAAAAATCTTTATGTTTAGTTGGCATGTTTAATCCCATCAACACCATTGTACGCCATGCTTCGGTGACCCTATTAACATGGTTTCCAACTCAAGTAGTCCAACTTACACACATGTATGAGTTTACACATACAAGTGGTTAGGTGACCTTTATCCTACAAATATGTTAACCCCACCTCAAACACACAAGTTCCCTAAATGTGGTTAGGTAACCTTTATCCCACAAAGAGTTCCCAAGTGATTTAAGTGTTGTATAAAAGTATGGTGTTAAACTTGTTTAAAAGGGATTTTGTTTCCATTAATTCTAGTTTTGAAAACATTTTGTAATGCATCTTGAATGGATAATGTCAAAGGTTGAGTAGCTACAGACACAATAGAAGAGCGTTTAAAAGTTTCAAACAATGAAGCATAATCGTATACCCAAGAAGGAGCATATTCTGCATTAGTTTTGTTAGATTCATGCAAGTCTATATCAAATGACTCTATTATTTGTTTTGTCTTTTTTTATTATAAACCCTATATGCTACTTTGTTTGCTGAATATCCAATAAAATAACATTCATCAGCTTTTTATTATAAAGTAGTCATGTTTTGTTTTTTATTGATTAAGACATGATTCTGAACATAACAAGTAGTGTTAAAAGTTTCAGCCTAAAAGAATGATGGCAATTTTACAGCTAATAGCATTATTCAAGCTACTTTAAACAAAGTTCTATTTCGTCTTTCAGCAACTCCATCTTGTTGTGGAGTTCCTTCTAAGGTGAATTGTCTCACTATTCCCTTTGAATCATAAAATTCATTCAGAATATGATTGCAAAACTCTGTTCCATTACCAGTTCTGATGCACTTGATGGTTTTGTCCATCTTTCTTTGTAATTTTACCTCCTCTGTCTTCGGCAAAACGACATATCCTCCATTGTAAGGTTGAACATTATTTAATAGAGATATGTTACCTCTCATGTGCCTAAAACAACCGCTAACATGTCATACACTGTTGATGACTTGCCTTGGTTGTTCCTACACATATGAATGAATTTAATCAATTTTAGGAACCCAAGCCATTGTTGACTTGAGTACATTGTTGTCATTCAAATATGATACGGACTTCAATATCATATCTCTTTTATCATTAAAAGCATAATCTTCAACAATATCAGGCTTTAATTGTTTTTCCTTGACTTTCCATTTTTTATTTGGTTTAATTAAAGTTTTATCAATTTTCTTCAATGTATTTTGTAATGGAATGAGTTTATTTTCATCAACATGTGAAGATTTCATAGTTGAATTTCCTTTGTTCAAATCAGTTTTTATCTGAATATTTCATTTATCAGCAAAAACGGTTGAATGATTTGTATTCTTATTAAATCTTACATTAATTGTTTTCTATTATGTGAAATAGAGTTATGAAATCTTTGTTAATTGATGTTGATGAATGCAATTTCTTGCCATATGATTTGGCATGGCACACACATAACAACACGGTCTATTATACGCATTTTGCATTTGTGTATTTCCCTTGAACAGTTTATGATAACCATCAAAGTTATCATAGAATTTGGCTTTTGTATTTCCTTGGTCTTGTGATTCATTAATAATCTCTCATATCTTTCCTTCATTAAGAGCATTCCTAGCTAAATCTGAAAGAATTTAGATAACTTTCTTTATAGATTGATTCATTCCTGAAGCTGATGAGGCATGCATAGTAGCTTTAACCTTTTGAATCATAGGTAATGGAATGGGACTAGTTTCCTTGATACCTGATCTACATATATCTTGTTTCAAAAGATTAGCAGTAACAGGAGTTTTATTTTTAAAAAACAAGCATTCATTTCTTTAAAAATATAATCTTCCATATCTATGTTGCCTTTTGAAACAAATTTGTTTTTGAAATCAATTTTTAAGTCAGATACTGATGTTGTAATATGTTTTCTTTCATTTTCTTTGTAAATGATATTTGATTTCAGTTTTGGTTGTTTGTTTGACACATTTGAACAAGCATTGTAGAAACAAAAACATCAGACTTTTTATTGATAACAAGTGATGATTTATAAGATGATTTTTCAGTATGATTTTTACTATCATTATCTAGAAAAACTATTTCATCATCACTTTTCCACTCTTCAATCAAACCATCTATCTTCACATTTTCTTCAAAAGAATGATCATCATTGAATTTAGTTTTGGTTTTTGTGACAGGGTCAACAGTCAATGAAATGTTGACTGAAGGTTTTAAGTCAGAAGTTGGTTGAAAACCCAATCCATAGTTTAGTTCTTCATCTGTTGCAGTGATGGATGAAGGCAAACATGTATAATCATGATTAATTTGTGGTGCAATATTGGAATATCCAACTCAACTTTTACCACTATTAATCTTATGGGTTATTTGAGACTTGATTATACCTTCAACCATGTTTGATGATAACTCAAACTTTTCAACTGTTAGTTTCGCAGACAAGAGTTCACTCTTAACTTGTTGATTTCCAAAGGTAGATCATTATTCCGTGAAGTCAAATCATTGATTTTACAATTTTTATCATGAAGATTTAATTGATAAATTTATTTGTTTAAACCTTCTATCTTTTCTTAAAAAATCTATTCATCCTTTTAAAATTTACGAGCTTGATATTGAAGTTTTTCAACTTCTAAAATCAAGTGCTTGTTTTTAACTCTATATCATTAAATCTTTTCAACACATGCATTAGTACAAAGATTTATGTATACCTTATTTGTTTCTTCAGTCTTTACAGATTCTCCTGGAATTGCTTTCACCATAAATGCCTTTAGAACTTCTTCCTTTTCTGCTTCAGTTGCTGGAGTGATCTTAACAGCATTGACAACATCAGAATGAGCAGGTGTTGGAATCTCTTCAACAACAATAACTTTCTCTTCATTCATAGTTGGAATAGTCTCAACAGCTTCTTCTTTGCTTCCTGTTGGGTTTTGAACAAGTTTATCGGAATCATTTTGTCCATATAAAATGAAAAACGCAGCGGAATAAGGATTAAAACTTGTTACAGTTAATATATATAACCCATTTTATATATTTGTTAAAACCCGTAATGGATCAATATATGAAAACCATGCTTACAAACAACCATAGGGTGTTTAGAAGACTACCTCTTGAATGGGTTAGAGGAAGATAATCGATGAATGGCAGCTTCCAAAGAAGGAGGCCTCAAGCTAGTCTACCCTCAAGTTTCCAACAAACACCCGGTTGGTAGGATTTTCACATTTGAACGAATCTCTGTTCTTGGTTTTTTATTTTTGAATGCTTAAAAGAAAACCAGAAAACAGACGTGCACCTTTTGAGTGTGTTGTAAGTTATAAGAGAGAGTGGTTGATTGCAATCATATATTGCATGTCCTATGAAACTGAAATTTCAGACGAGGAGAGAGAGAAAAGTGGGCGGGGCCCAGCCCCTTGTCCCATCCGCATTTCTCAAACATTCACCCGCATTAGTAAATGTAGATGAATTATCTCCTTCCGCATTTGTAAATGTGGTTGAAGAAATTTCATCCGCATTTCCCAAATGTACATCCGTATTTGTAAATGCGGATGAGTAGTTTCATCAGCATTTCCTCAAATGCTCATCCATATTAGTAAATGCGGACGATCAGTTTCCATCAGCATTTCCACAAATGCACATCTGCATTAGTAAATACCGACGATCAGTTTCCATTAGCATTTCCATAAATGCACATCCGTATTAGTAAATGCAGACGATCAGTTTCCATCAGCATTTCCACAAATGCACATCCGCATTAGTAAATGCGGATGAGGAACCTTCATCCGCATTAGTAAATGCGGATGAGGAACCTTCATCCGCATTAGTTAATGCTGATGAGTAATCTTCATCCGCATTTCCTCAAAAGGACATCCTCATTAGTAAATACGGATGAGTAATTAAGAAATGCGAACAAAAGACTATATTATTATAACAACCGACCTCTAGGTCATAACCCTAACCTTTAACCCCTCCCGCATCATTATCCATGCAGTTAATATTAATGCAATATCACTATTGCTATTACTATCAGTGTTATTATTATTATTGCTATTATTGTCATTTTTGTTATTTCATGTGCCATTTTGCATGAATTTGTCAGTTCTAGCCTTAGCATAGAATAACTTCGCGTTTCGGGAAAGTTAATTTGTCACCCTTGCAATTGAATTTTAATTGAAACAATTTAAGTGTGTGCATACACACACAATTCACGGTTGAAACATATATATATATATATATATATATATATATATATATATATATACAAGCCTAACGTTTAACAATTAACAAGTGATACCATCTAAAATACAACCCAACACCACAAAATAATACTACACAATACCATTTTTTACAATTAAAATTTAATTATTAACCCCCCACTAAATGCCAAAGCGGCCGCCCCTCTCCACCTATCCTCTCCTCTCTTCTCCTCTACACCCCACCACTTCTACCACCCATTCTCCTTAGGGTATAACCATGTTAAAAAAAGAATTCCAGGATCTAAAAAGGTTAACAAAGTGAAATTGGTCGAATTTGTGATTAAATGGGTCTAAGAACAATTTAAATGAAAATTTTAGTTAAAAACGGGCCTTAACCGAGTGATTTTTGAAAGAAATTCAAGGAAATACAAGAATAAACCTAAAATCTATGGGAAACTTGTTATTTCAGTAAGATTAGAACTTTAAGACTTAAATATGGTGAAAAATTGGTCAAAGATGATTTCAAGCGATCGGTTTCGGGTAAAAACACGCTTTAACGAGTCGAACTTAAAAACGAGACTTTCAACAAAAGGGCTTAAGAATACATTCTTAACAGATTATAAAAAAACTTATTAAAAGCCCTTAATATAATACATCAATATTTAAGACATAAAATTATAAGGTTTAATACTTAACCGTTAAAAACCCCCGGTTTCACCGTAACCGTAACGTAAAAACACATGTTTACCAACTAAATTCTAGAGTTCTAAAAATTGGAAGTTTAACTTGATTAAGATGTATTATTTAACTCAAAAATCTGTTATTTTTTCAAAAAGGCCATTAAATTTAAAGAAACAAACTTTAGGGTAGAAATTGTAAAATTCTGAAACTTGTGGGGCTAAACTGTAAATTCTGCCAAAACTCCGTAGAAAAACCCTATGAACATGTAATCACTTGGTAACTTAATTTAACTGGTATCAATGACCTAATAGTGTAAAAACCTATATTATCCATAAGAAACCATGACTTACTATAAAAGGAAACTTTCTAATGCAAGCCTTGGCAAATCTAAACTAGTTGAACATTTAACCCCTTAACACATTATTATCTACCTCGTTTGACTTTAGAATTAGTGGCTCAACACTTAATATTGTTGGTAGGGTGCTAAACTTGAAACCTTCCCGGTACACGAAGAACCCGTCACTTGAAGCTCTAAGGTGAGTTCTAGAGTCCCCTTTTTACTACTGTTTTTGGGGTGAAGCATACTCTGTTTAAACTGAACTTTTCTGTGCTATAATATGCTACTATATGTTGTGGAAATGTTAGAACCTACTTTTACTTTTATTACGATCATTAATTCTTGTGTGAACTGCTTGTTTTATATGGGTAGATCTACTTGGGGAATTCCCCACACACAGTGCCTTCCTTGATGAACGGGAAGGGTACCACACTGAGATCCTGCGGGGTCATTTGTGGCATGTGACAAGTTTTAATAAGATACTATGGTGAACCATCCTACAGGTATGGTCCACCATATGAGGCTCAGTTCTTCCCTCGGGATTAGCCGGTGTAACATAACTTTAGAAGAGGCTAGCCGGGACTGAGTGCAGGGTTGATTGTGATCCCCACAACAATGATACTATGATTTATGATTTTTAAAGCAAATGTAGATTCTTTTGAATCCTTTTGTTTTTGAAACTTTAAGCACTTGAATTCACCAACTTTTTAGTTGACACAAATTTCTTTTGAGCATGTTTCAGGTAATCCTTGAAGGGAGTCTAGCTGTGTAAAAGACTTGACCTAGCATCATGACCCATGGCATTGGCTTGTTCTTATTTTCAAACAATTTGGGCTTATTTTTATTTACTACTATTGGGAACAATTTGTACTGTTGAATCATGCACTCGTATGGGTTGGGTAAATTGATGATTACACTTGATCAACGTAATCCTGAACTTACTGGACGCGTAAATTCCAGCATGGATCGTTAGGCAATAATTAGACTTTTGTTTGAATGTTATAATTCTTAAAAATTTTCTTTTAGTGGTTTAAGGGTTTTCCTAAAATGAAACTACTTTATTTGTTAATTATTTGAAGAAACTAAGGATCGATGATACTATTGACAACTGATACCTTTGGTATTTGATACTGTCGGGATATCTGATACTATTGCCATCATTACTACTATAAGTACTATTATTATTGCAATCATGAGCTATGAGAAACCAAATTACTCATGATATTTCTTACAGGACATCGAGGCTATGGCTGACAAGGGGAAGGCAACTACGTACCCGACTGATGGTACTGCACCAGCTGGGAGCCCTAAGAGGGCGAAGTAGGGGACGGAGTATGAAGAATACTTGAGAAGATGCGGACACCCGGGCTGGATATCTGTTACGCCTGATGATACTGAGCCAACGGAGGACTCTTCCTCGACATCTCCCTCCAGGAGCCGGACGTGCTCCCAGTCACCGCATGTCGCAGCTCCTACACGCTCACCTATCCCACCTATCGGGAACAGGGGTGCACGTGTTATCACCCGCCCACGCAAGATTACTTGGCCGGGACCCTCAGTCTCCTTCAGGATGCCACCTCCTCTCCACCACCTGTTAGGACATCGACACCTGCACCACCGATGATTTACCAGCTCTGACACCATCCACGTGATGAACACTGGAAGCCACCAAGGCACAACGTGTATGATGGCCCTAGTGTGCTAGATGGTGACCGGTACTCCGAGTCTAGCCGCCGGGCAAGCGACGTAGGACCTTCTGATGCTGCATTGGATGAGATTCTGAAGACCGTCCGTCGTCACGAGCTGACACTCCAGCACGCCACTCGGACCTCCCAGTCCGCCCAGTTTCAGGCAAAGATGGCGTCACATGGAGTCCAGCGGTTGGAGCAAGAGCGAAGGAAGAAGAACTCAGGGTGGCTAGGGTGGCTGAAGAAGAAATGATGTGAGAGCAAGGGGGAAGATGTGGGATTATCTGTCTCTTAGGCAGTTGAAGGAAACAATTTCATTATTATCAGACACTATTATTATTATGTATTATGGGGGTGATGGCACCTTCCAAATTGTAAGAGTTTAACTCTGACACCTTTCTATTTCGCTGATACCATTAACCCTATCTGTCTATGAAACTATTTCTTATGGTGTTGATTCTGCAGGGTAATTTGTATTGAATTGCAATATGATATGTCATGCGTAGGAATTTTGTCTTGCAATCTTTTTGGGTTGAACTGCCTTAAATTAATTTAATGGAACATATTAAAGGTATTTAGTGGTGCATATATTACACACCCTCCTGTTAGAACGTGGTATATTAGGACAAGTGATGCATGGGCTGTTGAAACCAAAATCAATGAGATACTAAACAAATTTATCTGTGATGCTACCAGAATGCTAACCAGACAAGGAACCCATATTGGAAGATCAGGAGCTACGAGTGGTCATCATGAGGAAGCTAGACCAACCGGCAACCAACCCCTTACTCCACCAGGAGCTCCCCGTGGAGGGAATGTCAACAAGGTGGACGATGAGAGAATCGCCAACCTCGTAGCATAACAAATTGCTAACGCCATCCCGACCATCATCGCCCAAATTAATGCGGACCGGAATAACCCCAGTGGTAATGGTGGATCTGGGAGCAATGAGGGCAACAATGAGGAAGTTGAAGCACTAAGGAATGGATGCTCCTACAAGACCTTCATGGCATGCAAGCCGAAGGATTTCTATGGTACCGAGGGTGCGATTGAGACGTACCGATGGATTGACGAAATGGAAGTCGTCCTAGATATCAGCAAATGTAAGATGGAACACATGGTGAGGTATGCTTCCCAGTCCCTCAAGGGATCAGCACTGGAATGGTGGAAGACTGTTACACAACCCCGGGGAAGAAACGCTGCTAACCAAATAAATTGGACCGAATTCAGGGAATTGATAACCAACAAATACTGCCCCATCAATCAACTGGAGAAACTGGAGTCCGAATTTCTGAGCCTGGAAATGAAAGGCCCGAACTACACCGAGTACATCAACCGTTTCTTAGCCCTGGCTCGACTGGTGCCACATCTGGTGACACCGGAATCCAAGGGCATAGCACGTTTCTTCTGGGGACTACATCCTAGAGTCAGGGGTATGGTTCGATCCTCTAGGCCCCTAACCCTGCAAGCTGCGGTCGACTTCACCAGTAGCTTGACCGATGATCTAGTCAGGGCTGGATGGACTGAACAAAACAGGATAGAGGAAAGGAGGAAGCCAATGGGTGAGAAGAGAAAATGGTTTGAGGGGAAAAAGGCAATTGGTAGCAGCAGTGGGTCAAACAAGAAGAGTTTTAAAGGTATGAGGCGCGAAGACTAGGGTGGAAGGACTCGGAAGCTATACTTGGGAACAAGCCCATTCTGCAACAAGTTTAAACTGCATCATCAAGGGGAGTGCAACCTGATGCCCTACTTCCGATGCAAACGACCGGGTCATCTAATCAAGGATTGTACGTATGTGCCAGGTAAACAATGCTATGAGTGTGGAGATCCAGGACACATGAGGAATAAGTGTCCTAAGCTAGGGAGAGATAAGGACGCCAGACCCAATAAGCCCAAGGGACGAGCATTCGTGATGGATCTAGCCGGTGCTCGTAAGGAACCTGATGTGGTCAATGGTACGTTCCTTATAAATAATCATCCTGCTACCGTTCTATTTGATACTGGAGCAACTGCTAGTTTTGTCTCTAGCGCTTTTAGGCCTTTGATTGACTTGAGTGCATGTGTCCTAACTGATACGTTTACCATACAGTTAGCTAACGGTAACATCTTAGAAGCTAATGAAGTCATCAAAGATTGCTTAATGAACCTAGAAGGTAGTACATTTAAGATAAACCTGATGCCTATTAAGCTATGAGGATTTGATGTGGTTGTTGGCATGGATTGGCTGGCTAAGAATAGAGTCGAAATCGTGTGTGATGAGCGCCTACTTAGGATACCATTGAACGAGGGAAGGTGTTAGTTGTTCATGGTAAAAGATGTAACGTGCTATATCCTATGATATCCCATTTGAAGGCAACCAAGAGTCTTGTGAAGGGATGCCCAGCTTTCATAGTTTACGTGATAAAAGCCAAAGAGGAAAAGAAGATTAAGAATATACCAGTGGTTTCGGAATATCCGGAAGTATTTCCTAAAGACCTACCGGGACTCCCTTTGACTCGTCAGGTTGAATTCCAAATAGACCTATTGCCTGGTGCTGCACCGGTAGCCAAAGCACAGTACTAATGCTACAAATGCTACAAATCCAAGAGCTACTCGATAAGGGGTTTATACGACCAAGTGTGTTACCATGGGGTGCCCCGGTGCTATTCGTGAAAAAGAAGGATGGGACCCTACGTATGTGTATCGATTACCGGGAACTAAACAAACTGACAATAAAGAATCGTTACCCTCTTCCGAGAATCGTTGACCTATTCGATCAACTGCAGGGGGCAAGCTACTTCTACAAAATAGACTTAAGGTCAGGGTACCATCAACTGAAGATAAGAGAGGAAGATATCCCCAAAACAGCCTTTAGAACTAGATATGGACATTATGAGTACCTGGTTATGCCCTTTGGACTGACTAATGCACCAGCGGCATTTATGGATCTCATGAACCGAGTGTGCCGCCCATATCTAGAGAAATTTGTGATTGTATTTATAGACGACATCCTGATCTACTCCCGTGGAAAGGAAGAGCATGAGAAGCACCTTATGCTGATTCTCGAGTTGCTCAAGAATGAGCAACTATATGCCAAGTTCTCCAAATGTGAATTTTGGATGCGGGAAATCCAATTCCTAGGGCATGTCGTAAACGAAGACGGAATTCAAGTGGATCCTTCAAAGATAGAGGCCATTAAGAATTGGAGAATTCCGGAAACTCCTACCGAGATAAGGCAATTCCTTGGATTGGCCGGATACTATAGAAGGTTTATCAAGGACTTCTCGCGTATTGTACAACCATTAACTGCCTTGACCAAGAAGAATACAGCTTTTGAGTGGGAACAAGAGCAGAACGAAGCATTTTTAACACTCAAGGAGAAACTATGTAGTGCACCCATCCTCGCCCTCCCAGAAGGAGTTGAAGATTTCGTGGTCTACTGCGACGCCTCGCGTTAGGGACTGGGTTGCGTGCTAACGCAGTGTAACAAGGTAATTGTTTATGCATCCAGACTGCTGAACGATCATGAGAAGAACTACACAACGCATGATCTAGAATTGGGTGCCGTGGTATTTGCACTCAAAATGTGGAGGCATTATCTCTATGGCACGAAGTGCATCATTTACACTGACCATAGAAGTTTGCAACACATTCTTGATCAGAAAATGCTAAACATGCGTCAGAGAAGATGGGTTGAGCTATTGAATGATTACGAATGCGAATTCTGCTATCATCCAGGCAAGGCCAATGTAGTGGCGGATGCCTTGAGCAGGAAAGAAAGAGAAAAACCCCTTCGTGTCCGTGCCTTAAGGATGAGTGTGTACACTGACCTTATTAAAAGAAGCTCAAGGTGAAGCGCTAAAGGAAGATAATTTAGCAGGGGAGTTGTTAACAGGAATGGAGAAGCGGTTAGAACTGAGCAACGATGGTACATATAAATATGAAGGAAGAACATGGGTACCAAAGAACGGGGGAATTAGAGAGGTGATCCTAGACGAAGCCCATAAATCTAGGTACTCGATTCACCCCGGAAGTGACAAAATGTACCAAGATCTAAAGGCACTTTTCTGGTGGCCTGGAATTAAGAAATCAATCGCCGTATACATTGGGAAGTGTTTAACGTGCGCCATGGTGAAGGCTGAAAATCAAAAACCTTCAGGAACGTTACAACAGCCTGAAATTCCAGAATGGAAATGGGATAACGTCACAATGGATTTTGTTACAAAACTACCTAGAACTTTCAGGGGACATGACGCCATCTGGGTAATAGTTGACCGGTTAACCAAATCGACTCACTTCTTGCCGATTCGAGAGGACAACGACCTAACGAAGCTGGCCAAACTGTACATCGATGAGATAGTGACCAGGCATGGGGTGCCAATATCAATCATCTCCGACCATGAGAGTCGTATCACTTCTCCAGGGGGCCCTAGGAACCCGTCTGGATTTAAGCACTACTTACCACCCACAAACTGATGGTCAGAGTGAAAGAACCATCCAAACCTTGAAAGATATGCTAAGGGCTTGCGTGATTGACTATGGAGGGAACTGGGATAACCAACTTCCTCTAATAGAGTTCTCCTACAACAATAGTTATTACGCAAGTATAAAAGCAGCTCCCTATGAAGCCCTATATGGCAGGAAATGCCTATCACCGTTGAGTTGGAATGAGATTGAGGATAGTCAAGTAATAGGACCCGACATTGTGATAGAGACCACCAACAAGATATTTAAAATTAAGGAGCATTTAAGAGCTGCCAGAGACCGTCAGAAGAAATATGCTGACAGAAGGCAAAAACCTTTAGAGTTTTAAGTGGGTGAAGTATCAATTAAAGCTAAGCCCGAGATATATAGGACCCTTTGAAATACTAGCGAGAATTGGCCCCGTGAAGTATCAATTAAAGCTACCGCAGGAACTAAGTCACGTCCATGACACCTTCCACGTGTCAAATTTGAAGAAGTGCATGGTAGACAAAGGCATGGAGTTACCCCTGAAGGAAGCAAGGATTAATGACAAGTTGAACTTCATGGAAGAGCCTGTAGAGATTACTGACCGGCTGGTCAAGAAACTCAGGCGAAGTCGCATACCGAAGGTCAAAGTAAGATGGAATTCTAGGCGAGGACCTGAATTCACTTGGGAGCGAGAAGACGAGATGAGAAAGAATTATCCATATCTCTTCAGACCCACCCGTTCCGGAACTTATCGAAGCTAAAATTTCAGGACGAAATTTCCTAAACGGTGGGAGAATGTAACAACCGACCTCCAGGTCATAACCCTAACCTTTAACCCCTCCCGCTTCATTATCCATGCAGTTATTATTAATGCAATATCACTATTACTATTACTATCAGTGTTATTATTATTATTTCTATTATTGTCATTTTTGTTATTTCATGTGCCATTTTGCATGAATTTGTCAGTTCTAGCCTTAGCATAGAATAACTTCGTGTTCCAGGAAAGTTAATTTGTCACCCTTGCAATTGAATTTTAATTGAAACAATTAAAGTGTGTGCATACACACAATTCACGGTTGAAACATATATATATACAAGCCTAACGTTTAACAATTAACAAGTGATACCATCTAAAATACTACCCAACACCACAAAATAATACTACACAAGACCATTTTTTACAATTAAAATTTAATTATTAACCCCCCCACTACATACCAAAAGCTACCGCCCCTCTCCTCCTATCCTCTCCTCTCTTCTCTACTACACCACACCACTTCTACCACCCATTCTCCTTACATGCAACCCTTGACAACCCACAAACACACTCCTCTCATTTTCTCCCCCTCTCCTCTCGATTTCACCTTCAGAAAACACACACATTCACCATTGTTCCTCTCCATTCCAGCCCTCCAAATCGAAGAAACAACCGCAACCATCATCGGCCAAGCCTCAACAAGCAAGAAGGTGCTACCTTGTGAACTTTGGTGCACGGTCCTTGCAACTTTGACATTCTCCAGCCTTTGTTCGAGATCTCTAGATCATTCTTGTCCCTCTACACTCTCCAAATCATGAACCACACAAAGAGTAAGGTTCATCACACCCGAAACAAGCTATGTCATGTGTTTTTCCTTCTTTAATCTACCAAAAACCTTACATTCTTTATTCTAACAGAAACTTACTGGTATCACCTTTTTCTTGAGGAGCTTCTAACATCCTTGAAGGTATCTTATTCGATATATTGGTCATTCTATGGGTGGAACACGATTTACACCTAGAAAACCCTCTTTGGGTGACTTTGACACCCATGAACTTTATGTTTTGTAACCCTCCGTAACCAAAGCTTGGGATGTGCTTAGAAATGATTTTTAAACCTTCTAAAAATCTGTTTTGAAAGTTACTAAACGATTTGGTGGTGAATGGGTACAACTAATATGTTTTTACACATGTGTAAAGGACTAAAATGGTAAAAATCTCCCAAATACAAGCTTATATTATGGTTACATGTTAGATCAGTGTATTAGAACTGATTTTCTGTAGGTTTTGGATGTTATTGGGCATATGAAATGTTGTCAAAAGCTAAAAAATTAAAATAGTAGGGATTATAGGCATTTTGGACTTATTCGGGGACACGAAAAGGTGGTAAATTGACTTGAAAATATGAGGACTTAGGGTATAACCATGTTAAAAAAAAAAAGAATTCCAGGCTCTAAAAAGGTTAACAAAGTGAAATTGGTCGAATTTGTGAATAAATGGGTCTAAGAACAATTTAAATGAAATTTTTAGTTAAAAACGGACCTTAACCGAGTGATTTTTGGAAGAAATTCATGGAAATACAAGAATAAACCTAAAATCTATGGGAAACTTGTTATTTCAGTAATATTAGAACTTTAAGACTTAAAGATGGTGAAAATTGGTCAAACATGATTTCGAGCGATCGGTTTCGGCTAAAAACACGCTTTAACTGGTCGAACTTAGAAACGAGACTTTCAACAAAAAGGGCTTAAGAATACATTCTTAACAGATTATAAAAAAAATTATTAAAGCCCTTAATATAATACTTCAATATCTAAGACATAAAATTATAAGGTTTAATACTTAACCGTTAAAAACCCTCGGTTTCACCGTAACTGGTAACGTAAAAACACATGTTTACCAACTAAATTCTAGAGTTCTAAAAATTGGAAGTTTAACTTGATTAAGATATATTATTTAACTCCAAAATCTTTTATTTTGTCAAAAAGGCCATTAAATTTAAAAAACAAACTTTAGGGTAGAAATTGTAAAATTCTGAAACTTGTGGGGCTAAACTGTAAATTCTGCCAAAACTCCTTAGAACAACCCTATGAACATGTAATCACTTGGTAACTTAATTTCACTGGTATCAATGACCTAATAGTATAAAAACCTATATTATCCATAAGAAACCATGACTTACTATAAAAGGAAACTTTCTAATGCAAGCCTTGGCAAATCTAAACTAGTTGAACATTTAACCCCTTAACACATTATTTTCTACCTCGTTTGACCTTAGAATTAGTGGCTCAACACTTAATCTTGTTGGTAGGGTGCTAAACTTGAAACCTTCCCGGTACACAAAGAACCCGTCACTTGAAGCTCTAAACTGAACTTTTCTATGCTATAATATGCTGCTATATGTTATGGAAATGTTAGAACCTACTTTTACTTTTATCATGATCATTAATTCTTATGTGAACTGCTTGTTTTATATGGGTAGATCTACTTGGGGAATCCCCCACACATAGTGCCTTCCTTGATGAACGGGAAGGGTACCACACTAAGATCCTGCGGGGTCATTTGTGGCATGTGACAAATTTTAATAAGATACTAAGGTGAACCATCCGGCAGGTATGGTCCACCATATGAGGCTCAGTTCTTCCCTCGGGATTAGCCGGTGTAACATAACTTTAGAAGAGGCTAGCCGGGACTGATTGCAGGGTTGATTGTGATCCCCACAACAATGATACTATGATTTATGATTTTTAAAGCAAATGTAGATTCTTTTGAATCCTTTTGTTTTTGGAACTTTAAGCACTTGAATTCACCAACTTTTTAGTTGACACAAATTTCTTTTGAGCATGTTTCAGGTAATCCTTGAAGGGAGTCTAGCTGTGTAGAAGACTTGACCTAGCACCGTGACCCATGGCATTGGCTGCTCTTATTTTCAAACAATTTGGGCTTATTATTATTTACTACTATTGGGAACAATTTGTACTATTGAATCATGCACTCGTATGGGTGGCTAGACCCACATCTAGCCCGTTATTTCTTTATAACTGTAATGCCATGTGATGTTCTCTACTTTTGTGCTCTTATGATGGTTTGTTTCCGCTGCCATATTTTGTTACTAGTCTGTGACGTTCCACCCTACCTGGGCCCGGGGTGTGACAATTATTGTTTAACCATTTAATAACAATATAGAATACTCTCTCTAAAATAAATTATCCATATAATTTATTTACAACACAAGTGTAAATATTTAGAAACTCAATTTCTAAATACTCTAAGTGTTAATATTTATTTATATGATCATATCACAAAATAAACATTGTAGGTGTTTGTCTAGCTTGTTATTGGGTATGACCCGACTTGGATCATAACGTACTAGCCATATCAATTCAATATGTGTCTTGGGTGGACCGTTTCCAACAATCTCCCACTTGCACAAGACACATAGAGGATTGATGCAAGTAGCAAATACTGCCTAACAACAGTTTACTACCCCTAATACACATGATGAAGTGCCATTCAATAACATCATCTTCTTTAAGTCCCTTACTTGAAAATGATTTAGGTGAATCTATCATTTATCCTTTGTTACAGATGTCATGATAAATCCAGAGACACAAAATGATCATTCCTTGTTGATTTAACTTTATAAGGCCTTAGACATCTTACTTTCAACAAATAAGAGGAACAAATCCCATCTTGACTACATACATTTCTCATAATCACCTTGTATCACACTTGAAACTAGCCTTGTGTACTGTCCATATTTCAGAACAGCGAAGAACTAGGTCAAAGTATAATATTTGGTGAATATCAAAACCCAATATGTATCTCAGGTCAGAGGATACTATGATATTCGCCTTTACACAAATTTACTTATGATCAATTACATAATTCCATGCAGTAACATTTGAGAGTGGGTCAGTCCAATATTTGTATCCCATGAATATCTATGAACTTTGGTAGCAACCTTTTGCTCTATATTCATACCTTATGAATATCCACCAATACAAGTTCATAATAGTCTTACCGTCATATTTGTTCCCACAAATATGACCGACTACGAACATTTAGAATAATAAACATATTCATGTATCTAAACATGCTAAAATGGAACATAACTCATAGTATCATAATTATATATATGAGTCAAAATAACAATTGTTCCATTGTTTAAATACTAAATAGATCAAATCCAATCACTAGAATATCGAAGTCCTAAGGCACAAGTATGACTCTCATGCTTTGGCCTTTCAAGGAGCTTCGTGAATGGATCCCGCAATATTTTGATCGGTGTGAACTTTGCGAATACATATCTTTCCTTTTTCAACTTCATCACTTATGTAGTTGAATCTCTGCTCAATGTGCCTTGTCTTTTGATGTGCACGGGGTTCCTTGATTTGAGCAATCGCACCCTCGTTATCACAAAAGATCTCTAGGGGATCTTGAATGGTAGAGACTACCCCTAGATCGTCAATGAATTTCTTTAACCATGCAGCTTCTTATGCTGCCAATGAAGAGGCGATGTATTACGATTCTGTAGAGGACAATGCTACCACATCCGCTTTGAACTCTTCAAGGACACTGCCCCTCCATTCATAATGAAGACATACCCCGATTGTGATCGAGAATCATCTCGATCAGTTTGGAAACTCACATCCGTGTAACTTTTTACAATGAGTTCCTCTTCACCAGATCTGTATATTAGAAACATATGCTTAGTCCTTCTAAGGTATTTCAATATACTCTTAACAACATCCAATGGCTATTTCTTGGATTCTGCTGATATCTACACGTCATGCTTAAAGCACATGACACGTCCGGTCTAGTGCATATCATTGCATACATGATGGATTCTATAGCAGATGCATATGGGACTTCCTTCACCCTTTCTTGCTCATCCTTTGAGCTTGGACATTGAGATGCACTCAATATTGTCCCTCTTTGAATAGGTACCAGACCTTTCTTAGAGTTCTCCATCTTAAACATTTTCAAAATTTATCAATGTATGCACTTTGGTTTAAATCTATCAACCGCCTTGATCTATCCCAATAGATCTTCCCAAAATGTACGCGGCTTCACCAAGATCTTTGATGGAAAAACAACTTCCAAGCCAGGTTTTAACACCTTCCATGGTTGGAATGTCATTTCCAAATAGTAGTATATCATCAACATACAATACTAAGAATGTGATGATGCTCCCAATAGCATTCTTATACACACAAGCTTCATCAGCATTCTTGATGAATCCAAATTTCTTGATCACCTCATCAAAATGTTGATTCCAACTTCTCGATGCTTGTTTCAATCCATAGATTGATTTCTTTAACATGCATACTTTATTAAGATGTTGTGGATCGACAAAACCATCGGGCTGAACCATATAGACATTCTCTTCGAGATGTCCATTAAAGAAAGCAGTTTTGACATCCATTTGCCAAATCTCATAGTCATAATATGCAGCTATGGCAAATAATATCCTAATTGACTTTAGCATTGCCACATGCGAGAAGGTCTCATCATAATCAACCCCTTGAGTTTGAGTGAAACCTTTTGCTACAAGTCTTGCTTTATAAGTATCCAAGTTTCCATGCATGTCGGTTTTCTTCTTGAAAACCCACTTACATCCAACCGGTTTGGAGTTAGGCAGTGGCACAATGAATTCCCATACTTGGTTGTCATATATGGATTGCATCTCTATGTTCATGGCTTCAAGCCACTTGTCACAATCGGAATTGGACATTACATCATGGTACATATTTGGTTCATCCGAGTCAACAACATAGCATCCATTCATGAAAAATCCATATCTTTCAGGTGGATAGCTAGTTCTACCAGATTTGCGAACATTTTGTATGTATTGATCAACCACTTGATCATTATCAACAACCTCTTGTTGATTGCTAATATCAACCAAATATGTATCGGCTTGTGGTTCTCGATCCATATCAAGTTCCACTATTCTATTGGTAGTTCCTTCCATAAGGAACTTAGTTTCCAATAAATCAATCTTTCAAGCAATAAATACCTTTTGCTCTGTTGGATTGTAGAAGTAATATTCCATGGAGTCTTTGTGATATCCTACAAAGACACACTTAATGGATTGGCTTTCTAACAAGTTTAGGGTGTTCTGCTTAACATAAGCTTCACAATTCCATACTTTTAAATATGTTAACGATGGAACTCTTCCATGCCATATTTCAAAAGGTGTCTTATCCACTTTCTTGGTGGGGCCATATTCAGAATATGGGCCGCGGAGAGCAATGCAAAACCCTAAAATGATAGAGGCAGTGTGCTTCTAGCCATCATAGATCAAAACATATCCAATAGGGTTCGGTTTCTCCTTTCAGACACACTATTATGTTGTGGTGTTCTAGGTGGAGCAAGCTGTGAGACAATCCCACAACTCCTGAGATGATCTTGAAAGGCATCACTAAGGTATTCACCTCCTCTATCCAAATGAAGAACTTTGATTGTTTTGTTGAGTTGATTTTCTACTTTATTTTTGAAGATTTTTGAACATTTCAAAAGCTTCATCTTTGTGTCTTAACAAGTACACATAACCATAATGATTATAATCTTCGATGAAGGTAATGAAGTATCTTTCACCATTCCTTGTCATTGCCTTAAAAGGACCACATACATCTGAATGTATGATTCCTAATAAATCTTTTGCCCTTTCATTAGTGCCACTAAAGGGTTCCTTGGTCATCTTTCCTGGTAAACAAGATTCATATTTATCAAATGAACCGTCTTCATTTTCTTCCAAAAGACCATTCTTTTGAAGTGTTTGAATGCGATTCTTGTTTATGTGACCAAGATGACAATGCCAAAGATATGATTTACTTAAACCTATTTTAAGTTTCTTGGTGCTTGATTGGTATAACGAGTTATTAAAGAATGTGTCATCATGAACCACTTCATAAATACCATTAGAAGGCATAGCCTTAAATAAACTATATCATCCATAAAAACACAAATACCATTGTTTACAAACTTTAATACATAACCATATTGTCTTAAAAGAGAAACTGAGATAATATTCCTAGTCAAACTAGGAGCATACAGAATGTTCTTTAAAATAACTTCCAAACCACTTGGAAGCTTCAAGATATGTTCTCCTTGGGCTTCGACATCAACTTTTGCTCTGTTGCCCATGTAGAGACCAGTACCTCCCTTCTTAAAATGTTTATTTATTTTGAACCCCTGCAACGAATTGCAAATATGAGTTCCACATCCGGTATCCAATACCCATGTGTTTGAAGAAATAACATTAAGTTCAATATGGATCATGAAAGTTGTACCTGAGCTCTGACCAGCATCCCTCTTGTTTCTCAACTCTTTGAGATAGGTTGGATAGTTCCTCTTCCAATGTCCTATCTCACCACACTCAAATCATGGATCGTTCTCCGTAACCTTTGGCTTCTTAAGCTTCGGTTTTGGTGGTCCCGCTTTAGCTTTTCCCTTACCCTTCCCTTTGACGTATCCTTTGCCTTTGGCATTATTTGCCTTGGGTTTGGGGTGATGCCTTTTCTTGTGGCCACCCTCATTGATCGTGAGAACACGTAAAGCCCTTTTACCCATCCCCGCTTCGGCTGTTTTTAGCATTGCATGAAGTTCCCCAATGCTCTTGTCCCATCCATTCATGTTATAATTCATGATAAACATCTCAAACTTCTTGGTTAGACCATTGAGGATCAAATTCGTGGCCAACACTTTTGAGACTGGAACATTCAGCCTTTCGAGGCGATCAATGTGGCTTTTCATCTTCATCACATAAGATGACACCGATTGGGTTTCTACCATTCGACATGCATGAAGCGCCCAAACCATTTCGAAGCGCTTTACCCTCACTTGTTGAAGGGACATTTCCTTTAATTGGATAATCATGTCGTATGCCCTATGATGTTCAAAATCCTTTTAAGCTCGGGAATCATGGTTCCTAACATAAGGCAAGAAACTTACACTGAATCCTCAGTGTGCTTAACCCAATCGTTGTAGGCATCATCATCATCAATGTTGGGTTCATCGGGAATAGGATCGTCTAACACATATGATTTCTTTTCTTGCTTGAGAATAATTCTCAAGTTTCGAAACCAATCAATGAAATTATTGTGGTTAAGACGATCCTTTTCCAATATAGTTCTTAGTGACAGGTTATGGACGGTTGGGGAGGTAGCGTTGTTGTTTGCGGCCATTTCTACAGTATTAACAAAGTTCAATTTTAGTATTTACAATAATGAAATTTTAATTATTAATACCCTATCATGTCTCAAAGACAATTAATAATTAAAATCTAAAATCCAACATTACATTTAAATATTGGTTAGGTGACCTTTATCCTATTATTTAAATTAACAAGGTAGTCAACATTTGACAATTGCAAACCTTTGCAACTTCTAGTTTTATGGGATTGGTTAAAAATCTTTATGTTTAGTTGGCATGTTTAATCCCATCAACACCATTGTACGCCATGCTTCGGTGACCCTATTAACATGGTTTCCAACTCAAGTAGTCCAACTTACACACATGTATGAGTGTACACATACAAGTGGTTAGGTGACCTTTATCCTACAAATATGTTAACCCCACCTCAAACACACAAGTTCCCTAAATGTGGTTAGGTAACCTTTATCCCACAAAGAGTTCCCAAGTGATTTAAGTGTTGTATAAAAGTATGGTGTTAAACTTGTTTAAAAGGGATTTTGTTTCCATTAATTCTAGTTTTGAAAACATTTTGTACCTTACATTTGCATGCATTCAAATGCGTGGTACATTAGTGTATCCAACTTTCAAGGCTCTTTTAATAAAACCCAATTTTATTGCGAAAACAATAACCTTTAATAAAACCATTTTATTACCCATGTTAATGTTTCCAAAAGAACTGTTTGAAGATTGTAGTTGATTTTAAATTGTTTAACAGTGCATATCCAAATATCACATAAACAATAAAATTAAATCAACCACACAAGCATCACAAACAACAAGTTCATAACCATAGCCAACTATTTTAACATCACTTGTTGACCGAAACAAGTGAGTTAATTAGGTCTTTCCTATGGGTAAAATTGACACAACACTTGTGTCGGTGAACTCCCACTTGATCCCGCATCCAAATTCTTCAAGCGTCCACTTTGTGTTGTGATTCTCCCATTCGATTTGGGATTCCAAATGGGCTTAAATTTCTGCACCAAACTCCTTTGGGCCTTTAAAATATGTTTTTGATTATTAGGCTTAAATCCCATTAAGAGCTATAAAGCCCTTTGGGCTCAAAATGGCCCAAACCCAAAACATCCTTGTTGCATATTCTTTTACAAAATATATCCTAAATATATTTTTCTAGTAAAATAAAGTGCAACTAACCTATTTATTTTACATACCAAATGAAAAATAAATAAATTACATACCCAAAAGGAAGAACAAATACATTTAATTATTACAACTGTTTAGAATCATTAAATACAAATCACAACACATCCAAACACAAGGTCTCGACTAGGTTATGAACATCAAAATACATATCCAAATATGTAAGTAAAAACCCAAGAGCTTCCCTTGAACCACTGATTTTCGGTTAATGTATAAACAAACCGAATATCACGATTCTTGTCCAAACAACTAAATCATCCAAATGATTAAATTTTTCAAGATTACAGTATGCATGTAAAGTAGAATCTTGAAAAATTCAGGGGAAACATTTGACCAAAACTCTCGGTCTGTTGGTGAATTAACAGCAAGAAACCGAGATTTCAGTCCAGATGAAGCATGTATCCATATAACAGGCTCTTGATGCCATTGTTGGATTTTGAACAAGTTTATCAGAGTCATTTTATCCATGGTGATTGCTGCAGTTTCTTTATCATCTAGTTTGAGTTTCTTCATATTCTTTTCGTCCCATAGATGTTTAGGTTTAGGAACCAGCTCTCCTTTGTCATTGTTATACACAAGAATATACGATCCTTATTTGATTGATCGTAACATCCTTGGTTTGGGGTATATGAACTGATTCTCAAACCTGTAAATCCAATCCGAATAGTCATCATCACTAATGACATGGTTCTCAAACCTGTAAGCCCGGTTGTTATTCAGCGAGCCTAGGGGTTGATTGTAAGGATTGAACCTAGAGGCTTGAGAAAACAAATGAAGATAATGAAGATCAACTCGCGTGAGAACTATAGAATCCGAGCGGGAAGTTACTTCTCGCTGGAGAACCTTTTGTGTTTAGTATAAATAGTTTGCTTCGAGTGTAATTTAGTAGATTTTCAAGATTTCCTGATTTCATACTTACTTGTAAACATTTTTTATTAGAGAGCTATAAACTAGGAATTTATTAACATTTTGTTGCTTGAATTCTATTCTTAGTGTCTTCTACTCATTCATTCTTTACATTGTGAGTGATTACATTCTGCATTCTCCGCATCATGATTTGCTGTGTAAATGTTGATCCTTACAATAACTTTCAAACAACATATAAAAATATCATCTTTATTATTTTAAATCCTTTAAATTTTGATAAATCATACATGGTATGCTTACTAGCCCTAAAATACATAAAATAAGTAGAAATGGGAATCTAGAACTCACTTTTTGTAACATAGACACAATGAAACCCTAACCCAAGAAGGAACAATGGAGATCTTTGCTTAAATATTCGACTTTCTCTAGCTAGAGTGTAGCGCTTTCTCTCTCTAGATAGCAAGTTATACAAGAACTTGCATGGGGACTGCCAACCACCTATTTATAATAGGTTTTAGGTTGTCAATCTTCCATTTGCCCACCTTTAGCCCCTAGTCTCATTCAAAACATTAAACCAACCCCGTAATAAACAACAACTGGGATTTATTTTAAAACCGGAATGTTACATCCAGCCACACATCAAAACATTTTACACAAATAATTTACATAACTTGGATACAATACCAAAACATTAAGTAAAAAAGGGACAAATAGACTCACATTGATGAGCTTCCTACAATAAGCAACATTAGCCCACAAGCTTATTGAACTTAGTGTCGCCTTGAAACACATTACCACATCAAAATATGTATCTTTAGCATATTAACAAGATGCACCCTAGCATACTAGACACTGGTTCGGTTCTTTCTGAAAACATCCTGGCATACCCCAATCAAAAACAATGCAAAATATGAAGGTTTAGAACCTTACCACAGCTTCCTTGACATGTACTGAGACTTCCTCACATGTCAACTCCTCCAACCGAGGGTTTTAAATTAAAATGGAGTTCACAATATCACATTCCTGCTCATACATGGTAATAACTCATAGTTAACCAAAAACAAGCATTACCTTATGAAATCAAGAGCTCTCAAGCACCATATTCACTAAGAAAATGATGAGGAGCTCAAATCCAACCTTTGTATGCCTTTTTGAATACCCCAAGATGCCTAAATCTATAGAGATAGAGTTACAAGTCATTTGTAACGAGAGAGAGAGAGGGAACTGTCACACCCCCGCTTATAGCGAAAACATGAGGATGTCACGGACGGGATCGTCATAACACATTGTTAATTAATAGAGATGCATTAAATGATGTAAGGACAACGTGTCATGACGTCACCCGATACAAATGGAGACTTGTGTCGTAGTTAGTCAATCTCACAACAAACATAGTCAAACGGTCAAATGAAATTTAAATCCCACAACCCGGGAACAAGTACGAAAACATGATCAACAAAGCTAATCCAAAACGAAACATAAATGCCAGAAACGCCCAAGCAAGTCTAAAATGCAATTCTTATAGTCATCACTATGGTAGCATCCCTAGCTATTCTCAATAGTTGTTACCTGAAAATATATGCTTAGAAGGATCAACATATTGTTGATGAGTTCGCAGGTTTATATAATAAACAAAAATTTGATGCAGTGTAATAGTTTGGTAGGACATAAGTGTGTACAGTTATAAGCAAGCAATATCACATGTAAACATGAGCCTCATAACTAAGCCTATGAAGTACACACTGATCTTATCACAACATATTCACCCTAGGGCCCTTCCGTGGCCACTGTCTGTCCTAACTAGTATATTAGCAAATAAGGGTGGGTGTGTCAGTCTAATAGTACTATCAATACCTGTTCGTCGGGATAACGCCGGAGTTAAATAGTTATGAATAAAGAACCACACAGACAACTCATGCATGTACTAGATATCAAATTACCAACAGTAAACACAATAGTCCCAAATTGTAAATAAGTTCACAGCATAAAAAGGGTGAGCATACGTTTCCCCCTAAGTTTTATAAATAATTGAAATGAAAACGGGGCCACGAAACTCACATTGAAATGATACGAAATAAGATGAACAAACACTTCAAAGAATGAGAGCAACGAAAGACCAAACACCTATAATTAATGGTAATAAAATCTTAAACACGTCCAATGAGAATAGATGCATTTGGTCGGTTTCGGGTCCAACGCGCGACACGGACTCAAAATATGCATACATTACTTATTCATTTAGTAAATAGAAACGTGTATGAATTTATATATATGTAGATATATAATTAGTCCGTATTCACTCACTATTATCCATTTTATAAATGTATACATAACTTTAATTACTATTCACATACGTCATCTTATTTTATAATACGACAAATATACTTATATCATGGCACCCATATATTTACATACCATTTATACAATCTAACACACTATATCAGTAAAAGTAATAATAATAATAATAATAATAATAATAATAATAATAATAATAATAATAAGAACACAACAACCCACACACACCACTCACCCACACACAACACACACAAATACAACACACACACCGTAATATATATATATATATATATATATATATATATATATATATATATATATATATATATATTGAACACACTCCCCTAGCACACACTAAAAACACACTTAAACTCACGCACACACACTGTAATATATATATATATATATTATGTTAACACACACTCAAGTACATACACTACATATATATTTATACACATATACACACACACCTATATATATATACATACACACACTATATGATCACTGAAAAACACACACAAACATACGCTGCTGCCTTTTGGGCATCCTACAAATACATACAATGGCCACACACACACATATATACATACGAGCAAACACACATATATGTACATACACTCGGTTACGCACACACACACACAATATCTATATACACTCACAAACATGTACACACACACACTCACACACATACATTAAGACACACACATTGGCTAACACACACATCGTACATATGCATACACCCACACCCGACAACTAGAAATCGAACCCGAACACAACGATAAATAAAACAATACATAACGAATGCGAGATGTTTACCCATGAAATTACATAGAGACGATGATGTTCGAGAGCACCTTGCGGCTGGTTGGGGTGGTCGTTCGGTAGTCGGAATAGCCCTACAGAAAGGGGAGTCGCACAGTGGGTTGGGGTGGCATTTAGGGTTTTCTGGTGGGTGGCCGAGGGTTGGGATTTTATGTATTTGGATTTTTGGTTATTTGTAATAGAGTCCCCCGACAATAAAACAATTATTTCCTTCAGTTTAATTAAATGAAAACCTAAACCCTCGACTATATATTTTCAATATATATAAACCAAACTTCTAAAATTGTAACCTTTAACGAAAAAATTTGGGAAAAATTTATACACAGGCTAAGACATGACGTAACATACTTTTAGCGCATTCAAGATTCGTCAAGTCGCGAG
The DNA here is from genome assembly GCA_025506505.1 of Flaveria sonorensis. NCBI lineage: Eukaryota > Viridiplantae > Streptophyta > Magnoliopsida > Asterales > Asteraceae > Flaveria > Flaveria sonorensis. The sequence continues at coordinate 28,155,791 of CM046435.1, read as the reverse complement.
CATGATATGATAGGCCATTACGCAAAGACTACTTAATAATTTAGAATAACAATACATAATAATAATAGAAATTTTAGTAATGATAATAATTATTATGATGTTATTAATTATACTAATAATAATTAGTGTTATTGATTATTATTTATATATTATTTACCTAATTTATCATATTATACCATTAGGGTTAACGTACAAGACGAATAATACAAGATTCGGGACAGGAAACGAATTAATTACGCAAAATAAATAATACACAAGGAGAGTTAACGAGCTTCGTGTCACTTGATAGATCTGATAGTGACGGATGTCACAGTATCCTCCAGTTGAGAGAATTTCTTCCCGAAATTTAGTTGGAGTTAGATCTCGGAGCTCTATCCGCGAATAGATGCGGATATTTACATTTCATTTGGTCTACCCATTCCCACGTAAATTCTGGCCCTCGCTTAGAGTTCCATCTCACACTGACAATTGGAATCTTGCTGCGCTTCAATCGCTTGACTTCTCGATCCATAACTTTTTATCGGTTCTTCCATAAAATGAAGTTTCTCATCAATCTTAAGTTCATCAATCGGTGCGTGTAGGGATCCAATTGCTAAACAATTCTTAAGGTTCGATACATGGAATGTATCATGCACTCCACTAAACTCTTAAGGTAGTTTTAACTGGTACGCCACAATACCAACTCTTTTAATGATTTCAAACGGCCCAACATACCTCAGGGCTAACTTTCCTTTCTTCCCAAAACATACAAGTCTATTCCAAGGAGAAACTTTCAATAAGACACGATCACCCACACTAAATTCCAGAGGATTTCGTCGATTATCACGTAACTTTTCTAACAGTCTCTAGCTGCCTTAAGTCTATCCTTGATTTGGAATATCTTATCAGTCGTTTCCTGGATGATCTTTGGACCTGTCAATTGACTTTTACCTACCTCAGTCTAACATACTAGGGACCTACACATCCTTCCATACAACGCCTCAAATAGAGCACATCCAATGTTCGTATGATGACTGTTGTTATAAGAGAATTTAACCAATGGTAAATGAGTATCCCAACTCCCACCAAATCGATCAGACATTCCTAAGAATGTCTTCGAGAGTCTATATCGTACGTTCGCTTTGACCATCCATTTGTGGATGACAAGTAGTACTTAAATCCAATCGAGAGCCCATTGCTTTCTGTAGAGTCTGCCAGAACCGTGATGTAAAACGACTATCACGATCTGATATGATTGACACAGGTACCCTATGCCTAGCCACGATCTCATTCACATATAATCTTGCTAACTTTTCCATCTTATAATCCTCGCGAATCGGTAGGAAGTGAGCAGATTTTGTCATTCGATCCACAATAACCCAAATCGAATCATGCCCGCTACATGTTCTAGGAAACTTAGTGATGAAGTCCATCGCAATATTTTCCCATTTCCATTCGGGAATTTCCGGTTGTTGTAACAGTCCTGATGGTTTCTAATGTTCGGCTTTGACTTTCGAACAATTCAAGCATTCACTTCCATATGTCGCAATGTCTTTCTTCATACCTGGCCACCAATACAATTCTTTAAGATCCTGGTACATCTTATCGGCACCAGGATGAACGGAATACTTCGATTTGTGTGGTTCGTTCATAACTGGGGTTCGAACATTTCCCCAATTAGGTACCCATATGCTATCTACAAAATGGTGTACCCCATCCTCCTTATAATTCATTTGCTTATCTAGGCTACAGAACTCCTTTCCAACAATTTTCTCTTCTTTTAACGCTTCAGTTTGTGCCATTAGAATTTGACCCTTTAGGTTTGATTGTATGATTATTCCCAAGGCTCGTGCTCGTAAAGGTTTAACGTGTTCCTTTCTACTCAAAGCATCAGCCACCATATTTGCCTTTCCAGGGTGATATCGAATCTCACAGTAATAGTCATTGAGAAGTTCCACCCATCGTCTTTGGCGCATATTCAGTTCCTTTTGATAAAAAATGTGTTGTAGACTTTTATGATCGGTGTAGATAACGCACTTAGTCCTGTACAGATAATGCCTTCATATCTTAAGTGCAAATACTACCGCACCTAATTCCAAATCATGCGTCATATAGTTTTTCTCGTGGACTTTTAGTTGTCGCGATGCATAAGCAATTACCTTATCTTTCTGCATTAGAACACATCCTACACCTTAGTGTGACGCATCACAAAACACCACAAAATCACAAAGTCCTTCCGGGAGTGTCAATATAGGCGCGTTACATAACTTTTCCTTTAGTGTTTGGAATGCCTCTTCTTGTTTATGACCCAATCAAACTTCTTGTCTTTCTACGTTAACATTGTCAACGGTTAAGCGATTTTGGAAAAATTTGCAATGAATCGATGGTAATACCTAGCCAATCCGAAGAATTGTCGTATCTCTGAAGGTGTCTTAGGGGTATCCCACTATTTCACTGCTTCAATCTTTCCAGGGTCAACGTGGATTCGTCTCTCAATAACCACGTGTCCTAAAAACTTCACCTCCCATAACCAAAATTCACACTTCGAGAACTTGGCGTAAAGTTTCTCTTCCCCTAATAGTTTGAATATCACTCTTAAATGTTGTTCATGACCTTCATTTGATCGGGAATAGATGAGGATGTCATCTATGAACACTATTAGAAACTTATCCAGGTATGACTTACACACCCGGTTCATCAGATCCATGAATACTGCTAGGGCGTTGGTCAGCCCAAATGGCATGACTAGAAACTCATAATGTCAGTAACGAGTCCTGAATGCTATTTTGGTATGTCTTCCTTGTGAACTCTTAACTGATGATAGCCCGATCGAAGATCAATTTTGGAGAAGTATGGTGCTCCTTATAGCTGATCAAATAAATCATCGATTCTAGGAAGGGGATATCACTTTTTCGTGGTAAACTTATTCAGCCCACGATAATTGATGCACATTCGGAACGATCCATCTTTCTTCTTGACGAATAATATCGATGCTCCCCATGGTGAGTGGCTGGGACGGATAAAACCCTTATCCAATAATTCTTGTAGTTGACTCGATAATTGCTACATTTTGATGGTGCTAACCGATATGGTGTCTTTGCTACGAGTGTTGCTCTAGGAATCAAATCTATATGGAATTCCACTTGTCTAGGGGGAGGCAAGCCGGACAGATCATCCGGAAATACTTCCGGAAAGTCTCGCACCACCGGAATGTCTTCCAGCTTCCTTTCCTCCTTGTTTTTCTCTATTATGTGCGCTAAGAATGCATAACATTGCTTCTGTAGGCATCGGCGCTTTTTCATACAAGAGATAAACTTTAGGTTTCTTCCTGGTTTTTCTCCTTATATCCTAAGCACATCACCGTTAGGTATAGGGACTCGCACCACTTTTTCTTGGTAGACAATTTGGCTCCACATTTTGATAACCAATCCATTCCCATTACTACATCAAAACTTCCCAATTCAAAAGGTATCAAATCTATATCAAAGGCATGATTTGTAATGTTATCATGAAACCTGTAATTATCTCCTTAGCTTCTACAAACTTACCATTAGCCATTTCTACCGAGTAACTAGTCTTTAAACAACTAGGGTTCAAACCAAGCAGAGGCGCAAATTCGGATGAACCAAAACAACTGTCTGCCCCAGTATCAAATAATACAGATTCAAAATGGTTATTGAGAAGGTACATACCCGTAACAACATTCGGGTCCTAAAGAGCGTCATTTGCTCAAATCATGAACGCACGTCCTCGGGCAGCATCCCCTTGATTCACCTGGCCTTGAATACCAGCTATCGCCATCACTTGATTTTGATTATTCCCATGTTGGCCCGGTGCCCGATTCAGTCCAGGGCACACGTTTCGATAGTGATCAGGGCTTCCACACTCTATAACAAACCCTGACGTTTTCCACTGGATTAACTGCATTTATCGATTCAACCATGTTGGGCGCCACCCTACAATCCTTCGCATAATGCCCCGGGAACCAACAGTTTACGTACACCTAACACGGCGCCGCTTGCAGAAGATGAAAATTACACTTACCACACTTAGGATGTGGCCTAACATAGTCCTTTCTCCCTTGGTTCACCGCTATAAAGTTTCTCATCACCTTTGCTTTCTTATCAAACCTACCCCTTGTTTGCTTGCTTGATTCCCCATTATCTCTTCTTTTCTCGCCACCCTTACCTAATACTCCACTTCTCACCATCTCATCAGTTAGAGTGCTCGCCTTCAAAATCGCACTCTAGATTGTAGGAGGAGCGGCTGCAGTTACCATTGCCCGGATTTGAGGAGCCAATCCCCACATGTACCTTTCGATTCTCTTTGATTTTGGGGTCACCAAATACAGAACAAGCATAGCTAGTTCATGAAATCGATCCGTGTATGCCGAGTGCCCAACTCCTACCATAGTATGATTCCCAAATTCATGCTTTAACTTTTTCATTTCATTAGTAGGACAATACTCCTTAGTGACTAAGGCCTTAAATTCATCCTAAGTCATTTGCATCGCTGCCTCCCTACCTCTTGCATGAACTTGAGTATTCCACCAAGTCAATGTCTTTCCTTGCAGTGAACATGTAGCATACTTGATCTTTTGGCTATCCAGGCACTCACTAACGTCGATCACTGCTTCCATCTTTTCAAGCCATCTAGTCAACGTTATTGCTCCACCTTTGCTATTGAATTCCTTAGGCTTACAAGCCATAAATTCCATATAAGTACATCCTCTCCTTCTTCCACCATCACCATATCCATTCCCATTTCCTCCCCCATTAGCATTACCATTGTTTGATCCATTTCCATTTCCATTGTTTGGACCACCACCACTGCTATTCGTATTCCCATTACCATTTCCTTACCCAGTCCACCTCCTTCTTTATTGTTATTGCCATTCTTGCCTTCATAGCTGTTGTCACCATTCTTTTCATCACCACCATTCTAACCGTTATTTCCATTAACATTGTTGCCATCCCTATTGTCATGATTCATGATGGTATCACTTACTTGTGACACTATGGTTGGGATGAGCGTAGCTAACTGCTGAGCAATCATAGCAGCTATGTCAGGGTTCCCAGTTCCATCATTGTTACCAGCCGGACCACCTTCGTTTCCTCCACCAGGTGCTTCACCTCTACCATCAGCACCTCTTCCTCTAACTCTACCTCTTGGGGCAGCACCACCACGACTGTTACTGCGGTTGATTCTTCTAGGCGGCATGTTTTAATCAATCACAGATAACACGTAAGCTTCAATCACACCAAGATTTATCCTAATTCAGTCATCCATGCATACATAACACATCATTGCAAGTCATATAATTCATTAGGTAATATCACAAACAATTTCCTAATATTAATATAAGGTTCCATTTCCATAAATCATAATATCCCAAACATGATCCAATACTAAAATCAAAGTCAAATGCACTAATCCTGATAATCTCAAGCCAAAAGTACTTAAAAGGAATATAATAATAACTGATAATCAGTAGTGGCATGAAGCGTTCCCAGTTTAATCCGTCTTATTGCTCATTAAGCAAGAAACGATAGGTCCTCCTGTCATGCGACGCGCAAACTCTCTCTTGCCCTTTAGGACTGGAGGGGTTGGCAGATAGCCACATCGTCTTGAATAATCGGTGGGTGCATAGCCACCTCCTGTATAGGCCCCACATGACTCTCACAACTGCTAACAGATGTCAGAGAATTAGGCTGCGATTAAGGAATGTCCATGATAACTCCTTGAGGCGGTACAACATTCCCTGGGTGAGGGAGGGTTCTCTTCATATCATAGGCTCTCCTGGGTGCTCCAAATCCATAGGGTCTAAAGCGCCTTGTCATAGACCTCGTCATCAGTCTACACCCTTGCACATCTACTGGTAGCTTCACTTGCTTCGACGGGGTAGGTGACACCTCCTCACTCTCCGAGTCAGAAGAAATCACAATGATAGAAGGAGGAACGGAAGAACCAGTAGAAAACATCCTATAAGGAAAAAGTATAAGAACTTTTCCTTATGTAAAATAGCTTAATAAAAAACAAACAGGTGAATGCAATAAGAAGAACATATATAGTATACATTCTACATGAAGGTTCCTAGGTTATAGTCTAGGTCGAGTGATCCACCTAATTCTCTATAAACAATGACTCTGATACCAATCTATCACACCCCAGCTTAAAGCGAAAACACGAGGATGTAACGGACGGGATCGTCATAACACATTGTTAATTAATAGAGATGCATTAAATGATGTAAGACCAACGTCTCATGACGTCACCCAACACAAATGGAGACTTATGTCGTAGTTAGTCAATCCCATGACAAACATAGTCAAACAGTCAAATGAAATTTAAATTCCACAACCCAGGAACAAGTACAAAACCATGTTTAACAAAGTGAATCCAAAACGAAACATAAATGCCAGAAACTCCCAAGCAAGTCTAAAATGCAATTCTTATAGTCATCACTAAGGCAGCATCCCTGGCTATCCTCAATGGTTGTTACTTGAAAAGATATGCTTAAAAGGATCAATATATTGTTGGTGAGTTCACAGGTTTAAATAATAAACAAAAATTGATGTTGTGTAATAGTTTGGTAGGACATAACTGCGTACAATTATATGAAAGCAATATCACATGTAAACATGAGCGTCACAACTAAGCCTATGATGTACACATAGATCTTGTCGGAACATATTCACCTTAGGGCCAGTCCGTGGGCACTGCCAGTCTAAACTAGTATACTAACAAACAAGGGTGGGGGTGTCAGCCTAATAGTACTCTCAATACCTATCCGTCGGCTCCAACACCGGAGTTAAATAGTTGTGAATAAAGAACCACACAGACAACTCATGCATGTACTAGATATCAAGTTACCAATAGTAAACACAATAGTCCAAAATTATAAATGAGTTCACAACATAAAAAAGGTAAGCATACTTTTCCCCTAAGTTTTATAAATAATTGAAATGAAAACGGGGCCGCAAAACTCACCTTGAAATGATACGAAATAAGATGAACAAAAGCTTCAAAGAATGAGAGCATGGAAAGATCAACCACCAATAAATAATGGTAATAAAATTTTAAACGCGTCCAATTAGAATAGATGCATTCGGTCAGTTTCTAGTCCAACGCATGACACGCACACAAAATATGCATACATGACTTATTCATTTAGTAAATAGAAACGTGTTTGAATTTATATACATATGTAGATATATAATTAGTCCGTATTCACTCACTATATCCATTTTATAAATGTATATATAACTTTAATTACTATTCACATACGTCATACTCATTTTATAATATGACAAATATACTTATATCATCGCACCCATATATTTACATACCATTTATACACACAAACACACTATATAAGTAAAAGTAATAATAATAATAATAATGATAATAATAGGAACAAAACAACCCACACACACCACTCACCCACACACAACATACACGCAAACACAACACACACACCGTAATATATATATTGTTGGAACGGTCTGCCCAGGACACATAATGAATTGATGTGGCTAGTACGTTATGATCCATGTCGGGTCATACCCAATAACAATCCAGACAAACACCTACAATATTTATTTATGATATGATCATGTAAATAAATATTGACACTTAAAGTATTTAGAAATTGGGTTTGTAAATATCTGTACTAGTGTTGTGAATAAATTATATGAATAATTTATTCTAGAGAGAGAGTATTTTATATAGTAATTCAAATGGTTGAACAACAATATAAGTCTTTTGTCCGCATTTCTTAATGCTCATCTGCATTTACTAATGCGGAATTGCTTTTGAGGAAATACGGATGAATGTTCCTCATCCGCATTTACTAATACGGATGTGCATTTGTGGAAATGCTGAAGGAATTTCTTCATCCGCATTTACTAAAGCGGATGAGCATTTAAGCAAATGTTGATGAAACTGATCGTCCGCATTTACTAATGCGGATGTGCATTTGGGAAATGCTGATGAAACTGTTCGTCCACATTGAAAAATGCTGATGTGCATTTGTGGAAATGCAGATAGAACTACTCATCCGCATTTACAAATGCGGATGTACGTTTGATGCGGATGAAATTTCTTCATCCGCATTTACAAATGATGTAGGAGGTTGTTCATCCGCATTTACTAAAGCGGATGAATGTTAGAGAAATGTGGATGGGTTAAGGGGCTGGGTCCCGCCCACTTTTCTCTTTCTCTCCTCGTCTGAAATTCTGTTTCACAGGACATGCGATATATGATTGCAATCAACCACTCTCTCTGATAACTTACAACATACACACAAAAGGTGCACGTCCTGTTTTTGTTGCTTTTCTCTCGATAGGTCGAAGAAAACCAAGATCAGAGATTGTTCAAGTGAAAATCCTAGCAATCAGGTGTTTGTTGGAAGCTTGGGGTAGACAAGCTTGACGCCTCCTTCTTTGGAAGCTGCCATTCACAGATCATCTTCCTCTAACCCATTCAAGAGGTAGAATTCTAAACACCCTATGGTGTTTATAAGCATGTTTTTCATATGATGATCCATTATGGGTTTTTAACAGATATATATAATGGTTTATATATATTAACTGTAACAAGTTTTTCATCCTAATTCCGCTGCGTTTTTCATTTTATATGGATAAAACGACTCTGATAAACTTGTTCAAACCCCAACAATGGCATCAAGAGCCGGTTATATGGATACATGCTTCATCTGGATTGAAATCTCGTTTTCTTGCTGTTAGTTCACTAACAGACCGAGAATTCTGGTCAATGTTTCCCCTGAATTTTTCAAGATTCTACTTTACATGTATATTGTAATCTTGAAAAAATTAATCATTTGGATGATTAGTTGTTTGGACAAGAATCATGATATTCTGTTTGTTTATACATTAACCAAAAATTAGTGGTTCAAGGGGAAGCTCTCGGATTTTGCTTACATATTTGGATATGTATTTTGGTGTTCATAACCTAGCCAAGAACTTGTGTTTGGGTGTGTTGTGATTTGTATTTGATTATTTAAAGGGTTGTTATAATTAAATGTATTTGTTCTTCCTCTTAGCTATGTAATTTATTATGTTTCATTTGGTATGTAAATAAATAGATTAGTCGCATTTCACTTTTACTAGAAAATGTATATAGGATATATTTTGTAAAAGAAGATGCAACAAGGATGTTTTTCAGTTTGGGCCAATTTGTGCCCAAAGGGCTTTATACCTCTTAATGGGATTTAAGCCCAATAACGGAAAACATATTTTGAAGGCCCAAAGGAGTTTGGTGCAGAAATTTAAGCCCATTTGGAAGCCCAAATCGAATGGGAGAATCACAACACAAAGTGGACGCTTGAAGCATTTGGATGCGGGATCAAGTGGGAGTTCACCGACACAAGGGTTGTGTCATTTTACCCTTAGGAAGGACCTAACTAACTCACTTGTTTCGGTCAACAAGTGATGTTAAATTAGTTGGCTATGGTTATGAACTTGTTGTTGTTTGTGATGCTTGTGTGGTTGATTTAATTTTATTGTTTATGTTATATTTGGATATGCACTGTTAAACAATTTAAAATCAACAACAAGCTTCAAACGGTTCTTTTGGAAACATTAACATGGGTAATAAAAGGTTTTATTAAAGGTTAATGTTTCGCAATAAATTGGGTTTTATTAAAAGAGCCTTGAAAGTTGGTTTCACTAATGTACCACGCGTTTGAATGCATGCAAATGTAAGGTATAAAATGTTTTCATAACTACAAATAATGGAAACAAAATCCCTTTTAAACAAGTTTAACACCATACTTTTATACAACACTCAAATCACTTGGGAACTCTTTGTGGGATAAAGGTCACCTAACCACATTTAGGAACTTGTGTGTTTGAGGTGGGGTTAACATATTTTTGGGATAAAGGTCACCTAACCACCTGTATGTGTAAACTCACACGTGTGTGTCAGTAGGACGACTTGAGTTGGAAACCATGTGAAAACTAGAAGTTGATGGGATTAAACATGCCAACTATACATAAAGATATTTAACAGATCCCATAAAACTAGAAGTTGCAAACGGTTGCAATTGTCAAAAGTTGACTACCTTGTTAATTTAAATAATGGGATAAAGGTCATCTAACCAATATTTAAATGTAACGTTGGATTCTAGATTTAATTATTAATTGTCTATGAGACATGAAAGGGTATTAATAATTAAAATTTCATTATTGTAAATACTAAAATTGAACTTTTTTAATACTCTAGAAATGGCCACAAACAACAACGCTACCTCCCAACCGTCCATAACCTGTCACTAAGAACTATCTGGAAAAGGATCGTCTCAACCACAATAATTTCATTGATTGGTTTCAAAATTGAGAATTGCTCTCAAGCAAGAAAAGAATCATATGTGTTGGACGATCCTATTCCCGATGAACCCAACATTGATGACGTTGATGCCTATGATGATTAGGTTAAGCACACTGAGGATCTGTGCAAGTTTTTGCCTCATGTTGGGAACCATGATTCCCAAGCTTCAAAAGGATTTTGAACATCATGGGGCATACGACATGATTACCCAATTAAAGGAAATGTCCCTTCAACAAGCGACGGTTGAGCGCTTCGAAATGGTTTGAGCGCTTCATGCATGTAGAATGGAGAAACCAATCGGTGTCATCTTATGTGATGAAGATGAAAAGCCACATTGATCACTTGAAAGGCTGAATGTTCCCATCTCAAAAGAGTTGGCCACGGATTTGATCCTCAATGGTCTAACCAAGAAGTTTGAGACGTTTATCATGAATTATAACATGAATGGATGGGACAAGAGCATTGGGGAACTTCATGCAATACTAAAAACAGCCAAGCGGGGATGGGTAAAAGGGTTTACCGGTTCTCACGATCAATGAGGGTGGCAACAAGAAAAGGCATCACCCTGAATGTCACACCCCAACCTTAACGGCGGAAACGTCGAGATGTGAGGCTTAAGATTGTTCATGCCACACAACGCTAATTTAAAATGACAATATTATTACATATCAATATTCATGATATATATTAAGAAATAGAACATATTCAAACATCCAACAATACATATGATTCCAAAGTCACAAAATGATAAATGTCCTTTATTTTAGTCTAGGTCCAATCCTAGATGTAAGTAAGTCTTCAAAACATGCTAAGCAGTATCATTTCCTGAAACATATTAAAAATAAAGGTCAACATAATGTTGGTGAGTTTCCATAGTTTTCATAATAAATATATAAAAGATGGCAATTCATGTCATAAGTTATTAAATAAAGTAAATAAAAATGGATGAACAAATGTAACAATCAAACCTTGACAGATTACAAGATTACAAGATTACAAGATTAAACGATTAGCTAAGTGTACTTGGTTTCCATAGTGATCAACAATATGACACTAAGAGCCAAATAGGCTTGTCAGGCCCATAGATCTATGACGTCGCCAGGCTAGCAATAGTTAATGATTGTCTAAAATAGGTGTCATCACATCATACTTCCAAGAGTTCAGATAACCATGACAAATAAGATGAATTGCACGAGTGATTACAAGATTCAAAATGGGTTTACAAGTGTATTTTTAATAAGTTTGACATGTTTTCCCTAAAAGTGTGAAAATATATAAAAGAGGTATGAAAACTCACATGGATAATAAGGATGACAGATAATAAGTATTGAATATAATGCCGAGAATACGATAACGATCAACCTAAATGAAATGTTGTATTAGGTTATTCATGGTGATTTTGGTATTATATTTATAAACCATTTATCCATGATTTTCATGTTATTAAATAGATATAATCTATCATTATTTTGGTAATTAAATGGTTTAAATAAGAATTTTAGTAATTAACACTATTAATAAAAGTTATACTTTTACTATTAAATGATTATTATTTACTATTTAAATAAAATAGAAATTTATAGATTTAAATTGTTTAAATGGTTATAATAGTTGAAATTAGTATACATTTTAAATATGTACATAATTATTTACTTTCATAAAATAAGTAAAATAACTGTAACTTTATTTTTATAATAAAGGATTTATTCAAATAAAATTTACTATGAATTAGGTGGAACTCATTTCGATAAGATTATAAATAAGGGTATTTTGTATAAATTAAAATAAAAGAAAAAGGAAATTTCTTAATTAAATTTGTTTGAAATTTAAGAGAAAATGATTTTATGTAATTTATGATTAAAAATGATATTTGATAAACAATAATTTTAGAATGTTTCTGAAATTTAAAAGTTATTCCAAAACCTTTTAAAAAAATAATGGCAGGGGCCCGGGTCGAACCGGGACCTCCTGCCCAACAGTGTATGTCTTAACCGGTTGGGCTAGGCCCTGATTTTTATTAGGAACAGAAAACAAATAAGAAAACTTGTTTAAATCCAAAATCCCCAATTTTGCCAAGAACCCTAATTTGAAAACGAAGAAATTGATCAACAATTTGAAGTTGATAATGGAATTAGCCTTAGGGCTTTTGTTACCCACCTCAAATCAAGTTGATTCACATGCTTAATTACCTGTTTTGATGTAAGATTCGCCCGGTACACGTTCGAATAAGTTCGGTTGTGGTGTCGATTGACAATGGTGTGGTGTGTGCTCTTCGAGTGAAATTGAGCTTACAGAGAGGTTAGGAAACCTATTTGAGTATAAGCCCCCAAATTGATAGGTCCAATTTTGTCGGTTTGATACTTAACGGCTATGGTGTTTAAGTCGGAGGTTACACGTCGAATTCAACAGATTAAATGTTGTTTTTGGTGCAATTGATGCTACCAATAACTTCGAAATGATTACCCGAACGTTTATGTTTGTTTAATTGATTGTTATTATGATTAAGTGTATAACGGCTTTGAGGTTCGATTGTTATTCGGTTTCAGTCGAACCGATGTTAAGGAATCTACTTTAATAGTGTTCAAGGTTTGAAACTGTGTATAATGGTAATAGAGTTGTTAATTCGATTATGAAGGATGATTTTCGAGGGTTTGAGGTGGCCGGACTCTCGACCGGAGTTGGCCGGAGTACATGGCCGGAAAAACGGGGATGGGGGTTGGGTTCTAAGAGTATTACACCTTGGTCCCTATACTTTATCTTTATCAAATTAAAACCAAAGTTTCAGTTTTAATTTAAACAATTTATAGCTTTAGTCCCTCTGGTTTAAAGTTTATTATTCATGCACAAACTTATTATTTACAAGTTTTTAAATTATAAAACTATTTGTTTTCATTTATTTCAAAATTAAACACTTGCAAGCTTATTATTTTTAATATTACCATTATTATTATTATCTTTATTAATTATTTTCAGCGTTCATATTATTAATATCATATTATTAATATTATTATTGTTATTATGATTATTATTATTATTGCCAATATTAATTATCCAACATGTAATTAAATCAAATTTTACAAACGAATCCTCGTAATTGCATTAATAACAATCAAGTCCTTTACAAGAGATAACGACGGTTAACCATGTTAAATAAAAAAATACGAGAGGTCACAGTCTCCCCAACTTTAAGAAATTTTCGTCAAGAAATTAAGACAAGACTAAACAAAAAGATGAGGGTATTTCTTTCGCATATGCTCCTCACGTTCCCAAGTGAACTCAGCTCCACATTTGTTTTCCAACGGACTTTAACGATCGGTGTAGTAGATGTAGGGTCTTCTTCAACGTTCGGTCGATGATCTCGACAGGTTTCTCGACGAAATGTAATGACTCGTTAATTTGTATTTCCTCCAAAGGACATGCAAATTTCATCAGCTAGGCATTTTCCTCAAGTTTGAGACATGGAAGACAGGCAGAACCCACTAAGTTCAGAAGGTAGTTCTAGTTGTAAGCCACTTTCCCAATTCTTATAAATTTTGAAAGGTCCTACAATTTGCATCTTTTATCGGCATAACTCTTTGGATGACTTCTAGCCACCTCAAGGTTATTCGGATTTGGAGACCTTGTCGGTCGTTTCTTGAATAAGTTCAGGACCAGTAATGAAATTCTCACCAATGTCAGTCCAACAGATCGGAGAACGACATTTACGACCATATAAAGCCTCGAACGGTGCCATCTTGATATCGAGTGATAACTATTGTTATACGAGAAGTCCGCTAATGGTAGATGCGTATCCCAGTCACCACCAAAGTCAAGGACACAAAGACGTAGCAAATCCTCAAGGGTTTGAATTGTTCGCTCGGTTTGACCGTCCGTTTGAGGATGGTAAGTCGTGCTTATATCCAGTTGAGTACCCAAGAGTTCTTGCTAGAAGGACTAGAAGTGTGAAGTGAAACAAGCATCACGATCGGAGATATATGCAACGACACACCATGACGACCCACAATTTCATCGATGTAGATACGAGCCAAACTTGAAACTTTGTAAGTGTCTCGTATTGGTATGAAATGTGCCGTTTGGTCAAACGGTCAACAATCACCCATATACTATCATGGCCACAAGGGGTAAGTGTGTAACTCGATAGGATGCGTAGTTTTCCACCATAGTCGAGAATAAGATTTAGAAAATATTAGACACGGTAGAACGTAGAGGAATAAGAAGAGGATTAGGGAGTTGGGTAAACAAGGTTCAAGGCATATTCCTAAGGCATTATTTTCTAATTGAAACAAATAGCGCATAAGGAATTAATCATGCATCATGTGATAGGCATATAAGCATACTTACAAGATCATAGCAAATGTCATGTAAAGGGTCCCTTGTTTAACCATAGTCTAGGCCACCATTCCTAATAACCTAAATCCCTATAGTTATGGGCTCTAATACCAATCTGTCACAACCTTAACGGCGGAAACGTCGAGATGTGAGGGTTAGATGGTTCATGCCACACAACGCTAATTAAAAAGACAATATTATTACATATCAATATTCATGACATATATTAAGAAATAGAACATGTTCAAACACCAGATATACATAAGATTCCAAAGGCACAAAATGATAAATGTCCTTATTTTAGTCTAGGTCCAATCCTAGATGTAAGTAAGTCTTCAAAACATGCTAAGCAGTATCATTTCCTGAAACATGTTAAAAATAAAGGTCAACATAATGTTGGTGAGTTTCCATAGTTTCATACATAAATATATCTAAAAGATGGCAATTCATGTCATATGTTATTGAATAAAGTAAATAAAAATGGATGAACAAATGTAATATCAAACCTTGACAGATTACAAGATTACAAGATTAAACGATTAGCTAAGTCTACTTGGTTTCCATAGTGATCAAGAGTATGACACTAAGAGCCAAATAGGCTTGTCAGGCCCATAGATCTATGACGTCGCCAGGCTAGCAATAGTTAATGATTGTATAAAATAGGGAGTCATCACATGATACTTACAAGAGTTCAAATAACCATGACAAATAAGATGAATTGCACGAGTGATTACAAGATTCAAAGGGTTTACAAGTGTATTTTAATAAGTTTAACATGTTTCCCCTAAAAGTGTGAAATATATAAAAGGGGTATGAAAACTCACTTGGATAATAAGGATGACAGATAATAAGTCTTGAATATAATGCCGAGAATACGATAACGATCAACCTAAATGAAATGTTGTATTAGGATTCATGGTGATTTGGTATTATATTTATAAAACATTTTGTCCATGATTTTCATCTTATTAAGTAGATGTAATCTATCATTATTTTGGTAATAAATGGTTTAAATAAGAATTTTAGTAATTAATACTATTAATAAAAGTTATACTTTTACTATTAAATGATTATTATTTACTATTTAAATAAAATAGTAATTATAGATTTAAATGATTTAAATGGTTATAATAGTTGAAATGAGTATACATTTAAATATATACATATTATTTACTTTCATAAAATAAGTATAAAAACTGTAACTTTATTTTTTTATAATAAAGGATTTATTCAAATAAAATTTACTAAGAATTAGGTGGAACTCATTTCGATATAAGATTATAAATAAGGGTATTTTTGTACAAATTAAAATAAAAAAAAGGAAATTTTCTTATTAAAATTTTTAGAAATTTTAAGAGAAAATGATTTTATGTAATTATGATTAAAAATGATATTTGATAAACAATAATTTTTAGAATGTTCTGAAATTTAAAAAGTTATTCCAAACCCTTTTAAAAAAATAATGGCAGGGGCCCGGGTCGAAACCGGGACCTCCTGCCCAATAGTGTATGTTCTTAACCGGTTGGGCTAGGCCCTGATTTTATTATGAACAGAAAACAAATAAGAAAACTTGTTTAAATCCGAAATCACCAATTTTGCCAAGAACCCTAATTTGAAAACGAAGAAATTGATCAACAATTCGAAGTTGATAATGGAATTAGCCTTAGGGCTTTTTACCCACCTCAAATCAGTTGATTCACATGCTTAATTACCTGTTTTGATGTAAGATTCGCCCGGTACACGTCGAATAAGTTCGGTTGTGGTGTCGATTGACGATGGTGTGGGTGTGTGTTCTTCGAGTGAAATTGAGCTTACAGAGAGGTTAGGAAACCTATTTCGAGTATAAGCCCTCAAATTATAGGTCCAATTTGGTCGGTTTGATACTCTGCGGCTATGGTGTTTAAGTCGGATGTTACAGGTCGAATTCAACAGATTAATTGTTGTTTTAGGTGCAATTGATGCTACCAATAACTTCGAAATGATTACCCGAACGTTTATGTTTGTTTAATTTGATTGTTATTATGATTTAAGTGTATAACGGCTTTGAGGTTCGATTGTTATTAGGTTTCAGTCGAAACCGATGTTAAGGAATCGACTTTAATAGTGCTCAAGGTTCGAAACTGGTGTATAATGGTAATAGAGTTGTTTAATTCGATTATGAAGGATGATTTTCGAGGGTTTGAGGTGGCCGGACTCTCGACCGGAGTTGGCCGGAGTACATGGCCGGAAAAACGGGGATGGGGGGTTGGGTTCTAAGAATATTACACCTTGGTCCCTATACTTTATCTTTTATCAAATTAAAACCAAAGTTTCAGTTTTAATTTTAAACAATTTATAGCTTTAGTCCCTCTGGTTTAAAGTTTATTATTTCATGCACAAACTTATTATTTACAAGTTTTTAAATTATAAAACTTATTTGTTTTCATTTATTTCAAAATTAAACAGTTGACAAGCTTATTATTTTTAATATACCATTATTATTATTATCTTTATTAATTATTTTCAGTGTTCATATTATTAATATCATTATTATTAATATTATTATTGTTTTATGATTATTATTATTATTGCCAATATTAATTATCCAACATTTAATTACATCAAAATTTTACAAACGAATCCTCGTAATTGCATTAATAACAATCAAGTCCTTTACAAGAGATAACGACGGTTAACACATGTTAAATAAAAAAATACGAGAGGTCACAATCTCCCAAACTTTAAGAAATTTCGTCCGGAAATTAAAGACAAGACTAAACAAAAGATGAGGGTATTTCTTTCTCATATGGTCCTCACGTTCCCAAGTGAACTCAGCTCCACGTTGTTTCCCAACAGACTTTAACGATCGGTGTAGTAGATGTACAGGTCTTTTCAACGTTCGGTCCATGATCTCGGCAGGTTTCTCGACGAAATGTAATGACTCGTTAATTGTATTTCCTCCAAAGGAATATGCAAATTTTCATCAGCTAGGCATTTCCTCAAGTTTGAGACATGGAAGACAGGATGAACCCCACTAAGTTCAGAAGGTAGTTCCAGTTTGTAAGCCACTTTCCCAATTCTTTTCAGAATTTTGAAAGGTCCTACAAAACGTGGGGCTCAACTTACCCTTCTTCCCAAAGCGAACAACACCCTTCCATAGAGAGACCTTAAGAAGAACCATGTCGTCGACTTGAATTCCAATGGTTTGTGTCTTTTATTGGCATAACTCTTTTGACGACTTCTAGCCACCTCAAGGTTATTTCGGATTTTGGAGACCTTGTCGGTCGTTTCTTGAATATGTTCAGGACCAGTAATGAAATTCTCACCAATGTCAGTCCAACAGATCGGAGAAGACATTTACGACCATATAAAGCCTCGAATGGTGCCATCTTGATACTCGAGTGATAACTATTGTTATACGAGAATTCCGCTAACGGTAGATGCGTATCCCCGTCACCACCAAAGTCAAGGACACAAAACGTAGCAAATCCTCAGGGTTTGAATTGTTCGCTCGGTTTGACCGTCCGTTTGAGGATGGTAAGCCGTGCTTAAATCCAGTTGAGTACCCAAGAGTTCTTGCATAGAAGACCAGAAGTGTGAAGTGAAACGAGCATCACGATCGGAGATAATATGCAACGGCACACCATGACGACTCACAATTTCATCGATGTAGATACAAGCCAAACTTGAAACTTTGTAAGTGTCTCGTATTGGTATGAAATGTACCGTTTTGGTCAAACGGTCAACAATCACCCATATACTATCATGGCCACAAGGGGTATGTTGTAACTTGGTTATGAAATCCATGGATATATGTTCCCATTTTCACATTGGGATTTCGGGTTGTTCAAGTAAACCCTAGGCCGTTGATGTTCAGCTTTGACCCTTGCAACGTGAGGCACTTAGAAACATAAGACGTGATATCTTTCTTCATTCCTGGCCACCAATATTGGCCACGCAGATCCATATACATCTTGTCAGACCCAGGTGAATAGAATATCGTGTTTGATGAGCTTCGTTCATGATGAAGTGACGGAGATTGTCGCGATTCGGATCCAAGTCGATTCAAAAATACCACATGCCATTCGGTTTTGTCTCCAGTTGTGACCGAACGTTAAACGCCAATCTTCATCTTTCCCTTTCCTCGGTTAAGCTGCTTGTTGAGCCTCGCGGATGCAAAACTCGAGATCACTATCAATCTTTATTTTGAAGCATGATAGTAGCCTCGTTAACATCCACATGAATCTCGGTATCAAATTCTCCCAACGTGTCAAACCATTGCCTTCGATCTCGAATTTCTTGAAGTGAGACAGTCTTATGTTGGATCTTGCGGCTCAGCGCGTCGGCTACAACATTCGCCTTTCCAGGATGATAACGAATGTCACAGTCGTAGTCGCTAATCAACTCAACCCAACGTCTTTGTCTCATGTTGAGATCCTTTTGATTGAACACATGTTAGAGCTCTTGTGGTCGGTGTAGACTATACATTGCGTCCCATAAAGATAATGCCGCCAAATCTTCAAGGAAAATACCACGGCACCAAGTTCGAGATCATGAGTTTATAGTTCACTTCATGAACCTTTAATTGCCTTGACGCGTAAGCTATGACCTTGCCTCGTGCATGAGAACACAACCAAGGCCTTGACTAGACGCGTCGCAGTACACAGTGAAGTCATCGTTTCCATCTGGAAGAGTTAGGATAGGAGCATTACACAGTTTGTGTTTCAAAGTCTCGAAAGCATCTTCTTGTTCGGTCCCCACTCGAAAGTCTATTCTTTTGAGTCAGCGCCGTAAGCGGTTTAGCAATCTTTGAAAAGTTTGCAATGAACCTACGGTAATAACCCGCTAATCCCAGAAAAGAACGAACCTCAGTTGGGGTCGTGGGAACACACCAATTCTTCACGGCTTCTATTTTTGCAGGTCGACGTGAATTCCTTGGCTATTCACCACATGTCCTAGGAATTGAACTTCCTCGAGCCAGAATTCGCACTTTGAGAATTTGGCATATAGTTGTTCCTTCTTCAAAAGATCGAGGACTTGACGTAAATGCGACTCGTGATCGGTCTTTGTCTTGGAATAGATGAGAATGTCATCAATAAACACGATCACGAATTTATCCAAATACGGTTTACATACCCGATTCATGAGATCCATGAAGACAGCAGGTGCATTAGTCAAGCCAAAAGGCATAACCATGAACTCAAATGTCCATATCGAGTACGAAACGCGGTCTTTGGAATGTCGTTGTCGTGAACACGTAGTTGATGATACCCAGAACGTAGATCGATCTTTGAGAATTGTGTAGCTCCTTGAAGTTGATCGAAGAGATCATCGATTCTAGGAAGAGGGTATCGGTTCTTGATAGTGAGTTTGTTGAGTTCCCGGTAGTCGATGCACATACGGAAAGAACCATCTTTCTTCTTCACAATAGCACGGGTGCACCCCATGGTGAAGAGCTAGGTCGAATAAAACCCTTATCGGTCAACTCTTGTGCAGTTGACTAGCTAGTTCTTGCATTTCAGACGGTGCAAGACGATAAGGTGACTTAGCCACGGGTTCGCACCAGGAATCAAATCGATTTTGAACTCAACTTCTCGAACGGGAGGCAACCCACTAAGATCCTCGGGAAACACCTCGGGAAAATCTCGTACAACAGAATATCCTTCAATTCCTTCCCCTTGGCTTTCGTGTTGACTACGTAAGCCATGAAAGCTACGTAGTTTTTACTCAAGCACTTTCGGGCTTGATACAAGACATGAGTTTGAGTCTTTGGATGATCTCTCCCCAAGACTTTTAAGATATCACCCGATGGTAAGGGATTCGAATGCACTTCTCGAAGCATATATTTTCCGTGTGTTGCTTGGCTAACCAATCCATGCCGATAATAATGTCGAAGCTCCCCAGTTGCATAGGAATAAGGTCGATAGGAACTCGTGCTCGTTAAGACTCAAGGTACAATCGCGTATCACGACGTCGACTTCAATAGATTTGCCATCGGCTACTTCGACCGTAAAGGATCTTTCTAAGTTTGAACGCGGCTTAGAAAGAATAGGCTCGAACTCTAAAGACACGAAACTCTTATCCGCACCCGAATCAAAAGTACAGAAGCATATCTACTATTTACAAGATACATACCTGCTCAAGTAATAACTATCATTGGCACATGAAAACAGGCATGGATTTTACAAGATAAAAGAACGATTACAGAAAATAGTGACGTACCATTCACCACGTCATTGTTGGCTTGAGCTTGGTTGGCATTGATATTGAAAGCCCTTCCTCGAGCCTGTGGCACATTTCCCGCATTGCGAGGACATTGTGGACGGAAATGTCCAGGTTCGCCACAGTTGTAGCAGACTCGATTGGCAATCAACGCAGCATTATTCGGGCACGATGGCAAGTTGCCACCAAATGACCATACTTTCCCACACAACGAGCAAATTCGGCAAGGAGTATTCCCGCATGATGGTACTTGCAGGTGTTGCACATCGGTATGGCCCAGTATAAGCCCTTGCCACGGGGCTTGATTTGCAACGACAGCTTGCCTTTGAGGGCATTTGGTGCTGTCACCGCATAGTTAGGGCCGGTGTGAATTTGCGCTTCTTGCCCTTAAAAGACGACTCGGTCTTCACCTCCTTTGTTGCCTCGGGAGTCACCTTCACTGTAGACTTGGCACCCTTCACCGTCAAAGTACCAGCCTTGATATGATTTTCAGTGAGCTGGCGGTGATATTAATCGCTTCCTCCAAAGTTGTGGGCCTACTTCCCACCACAGCATCTTGAATTTGAGGTGGTACCCCCTTGATAAATTCTCGATGTTGCGGGTACAGTATCCACCATATGTGGTAGAAGCATGCTCAATTCATGATGCCGGGTGGAATAAGCCAAGTGATTCCCGCTATCTTGCTTGAGGTTCCAAACTCCTCCTCCACTTTTGCAATTCACTCCTTGGGCAGAATTTCTGGACCATTAAGTCCTTAAACTCCTCCCAAGACAACGCCAAGGCAACTTCAGCACCTCGGTTCCTTTTCTTCTATTCCCACCATGTGAGTGCCCGTTGTTGAAGGACACTTGCAGCATAGCGGACCTTGAGCTCCTCGGGACACTCGCTATTGATGAACGTATACTCTCGAACCACTCGAGAAGTCCAGTGGCTCCTTCCTTTCCACTAAAGCTAGTGGGTTTGCATGAGTTGAAGTGCTTGAATGCAGGTCGGTGTTTCCACCTTGGTTGTTGCTATTCTCCCCATGACCATTGTTTGCCATCACCACCATTGTTCCATTGGCGTTGTTGCTGTTATTGGCCATTAAGGTGCTACTAAGTTCAGCAACCATCGTCGGAGTACAGCAGCCATTTGACGGGCGATCATCGCGGCAAGTTTACGGTCGGAGGTAGCACGCTCCTTGGTGACGAGACATTCTATAAGATAGATATAAAGAAAAATATTAGTATTCGGAGATAAACCAGTTCAGGAAATCAAGAATTTTTTATATTTAAAATATAACCAGGATGGTTCCAATTGGTACCACATAGCCAATAGGAACATGGACACGTCGAGGTGACTTAATCCCAATTACCTCGAGGAAGATGTGTATGTTGACCATAATTTAGCACTCATCCCAGAAATCCCCAGGTAAGCATAACAGGTCTCGCAATGAATTTATACGAAATGCTTGCCTTAGCCCGAGGGCCTTTTGCCAGGAAATCCAGAATACAGGTGTTTATGTGTCACACACTTCCCTAAGGCTATCAGAATTAAAACCTCGATGAGATTTTCAAGATTTAGACGTATCGTCTAAAGAATTTTTCCACTTGATAAGATGCGTAGTTTTCCACAAATAGTCGAGAATAAGATTTAGAAAATATTAGACACGGTAGAACATAAAGGCATAAGAAGAGGATTAGGGAGTTGGGGTAAACAGGTTCAAGGCATATTCTAAGGCATTATTTTCTAAATGGTAAACAAATAGCACATAAGGATTAATCATGCATCATGTGATAGGCATATAAGCATACTTACAAGATCATAGCAAATGTCATGTAAAGGGTCCCTTGTTTAACCATAGTCTAGGCCACCATTTCTAATAACCTAAATCCCTATAGTTATGGGCTCTGATACCAATCTGTCACACCCAACCTAACGGCGGAAACGTCGAGATGTGAGGGTTATGATTGTCATGCCACACAACGCTATTTAAAATGACAATATTATTACATATCAATATTCAGGACATATATATAAGAAATAGAACATGTTCAAACATCCAGATATACATAAGATTCCAAAGGCACAAAATGATAAATGTCCATATTTTAGTCTAGGTCCATCCTAGATGTAAGTATGTCTTCAAAACATGCTAAGCAGATCATTTTCTGAAACATGTTAAAAATAAAGGTCAAACATAATGTTGATGAGTTTCAATAGTTTCATACATAAATATATATAAAAGATGGCATTCATGTCATTATGTTATTGAATAAAGAAATAAAATTGGTGAACAAATGTTTAATCACAACCTTGACAGATTACAAGATTACAAGATTAAACGATTAGCTAAGAGTACCTGGTTTTTCATAGGATCAAGAATATGACACTAAGAGCCAAATAGGCTTGTCAGGGCCATATAACTATGACGTCGCCAGGCTAGCAATAGTTAATGATTGTATAAAACAGGAGTCATCACATGATACTTAAGTGTTTCAAATACCATGACAATAAGATGAATTGCACGAGTGATTACAAGATTCAAAACGGGTTTCAAGTGTATTTATAATAAGTTTAACATGTTTCCCCCAAAAGTGTGAAAATATATAAAAGGGGTATGAAAACTCACATGGATAATAAGGATGACAGATAATAAGTCTTGAATATAATATCGAGAATACGATAAACGATCAACCTAAATGAATGTCGTATTAGGTTATTCATGGTGATTTTGGTATTATATTTAAAAACCATTTGTACATGATTTCATGTTATTAAATAGATGTAATCTATCATTATTTGGTAATTAAATGGTTTAAATAAGAATTTTAATAATTAACACTATTAATAAAAGTTAGCTTTACTATTAAATGATTATTATTTACTATTTAAATAAAATAGTAATTATAGATTTAAATGATTAATGGTTATAATAGTTGAATGAGTGTACATTTAAATATGTACATATTTATTAATTTCATAAAATAAATATAAATAGCTGTAACTTTATTTTGTCATAATAAAGGATTTATTCAAATAAAATTTACCTAAAAATTAGGTGGAACTCATTCGATATGAGTATAAATAAGGGTATGTTGTACAAATTAAATAAAGAAAAAGGAAATTTCTTAATTAAATTTTTAAAATTTAAGAGAAAATGATTTTATGTAATTATGATTAAAAATGATTTTATTTGATAAACAATAATTTTTAGAATGTTTCTGAAATTTAAAAGTTATTCCAAACCCTTTAAAAAAATAATGGCAGGGGCCCGGGTCTAACCCGGGACCTCCTGCCCAACAGTGTATTTCTTAACCGATTGGGCTAGGCCCTGATTTTTGTTATGAACAGAAAATAAATAAGAAAACTTGTTTAAATCCGAATCCTCAATTTGCCCAAGAACCCTAATTTGAAAACGAAGAAATTGATCAACAATGCGAAGTTGATAATGAAATTAGCCTTAGGGCTTTTGTTACCCACCTCAAATCGAGTTGATTCACATGCTAATTACCTGTTTTGATGTAAGATCGCCCGGTACACGTTTGAATAAGTTCGGTTGTGGTGTCGATTGACAATGGTGTGGGTGTGTGTTCTTCGAGTGAAATTGAGCTTACAGAGAGGTTACGAAACCCATTTCGAGTATAGCCCTCAAATTTATAGGTCCAATTTGGTCGGTTTGATACTCAACGTCTATGGTGTTTAAGTCGGAGTTTACAGGTCGAATTCAACTGATTAAATGTTGTTTTAGGTGCAATTGATGCTACCAATAACTTCGAAATGATTACCCGAACGTTTATGTTTGTTTAATTTGATTGTTATTATGATTTAAGTGTATAACGGCTTTGAGGTTCGATTGTTATTCGATTTCAGTCGAAACCGATGTTAAGCAATCGACTTTAATAGTGTTCAAGGTTCGAAACTGGTGTATAATGGTAATAGAGTGGTTTAATTCGATTATGATGGATGATTTTCGAGGGTTGTAGGTGGCCGGACTCTCGACCGGAGTTGGCCAGAGTACATGGCCGGAAAAACGGGGATGGGGGGTTTGGTTCAAAGAATATTACACCTTGGTCCCTGTACTTTATCTTTTATAAAATTAAAACCAAAGTTTAGTTATAATTTAAAACAATTTACAGCTTTAGTCCCTCTGGTTTAAAGTTTATTATTTCATGCACAAACTTATTATTTTCAAGTTTTTAAATTATATAACTTATTTGTTTTCATTTATTTCAAAATTAATCACTTGACAAGCTTATTATTTTTATTATTACCATTATTATTATTATCTTTATTAATTACTTTCATTGTTCATATTATTATTATCATTATTATTAATATTATTGTTATTATGATTTTTATTATTATTGCCAATATTAATTATCCAACATTTAATTACATCAAAATTTTACAAACGAATCCTCGTAATTGCATTAATAACAATCAAGTCCTTTACAAGAGATAACGACGGTTAACACACTTTAAATAAAAAAAAAATACGAGGTGACACTGAACCCAAGGCAAATGTTGCCAAAGGCAAGGGATACGTCAAAGGGAAGGGTAAGGGAAAAGCTAAAGCGGGACCACCAAAACCGAGGCTTAAGAAGCCAAAAGTTACGGAGAACGATCCATGCTTTAAATGTGGTGAGATAGGACATTGGAAGAGGAATTGTCCAACCTATCTCAAAGAGTTAAGAAACAAGAGGGATGCTGGGCAGACCTCAGGTACAACTTTCATGATCCGTATTGAACTTAATGTTATTTCTTCAAACACATGGGTATTGGATACCGGATGTGGAACTCATATTTGCAATTTGTTGCATGGGTTCAAAAGAAATAAGCATTTTAAGAAGGGGATACTAGTCTCTACATGGGAAACGGAGCAAAGGTTGATGTCGAAGCCCAAGGAGACTAAATCTTGAAGCTTCCAAGTGGTTTGGAAGTCATTTTAAAGAATATTTTGTATGCTCCTAGTTTGACTAGGAATAAAATTTTTGTTTCCTTTCTGAAACAATATGGTTATGTATTAAAGTTTGTAAACGATTGTATTTGTGTTTTTATGGATGATATACTTTATTTTAAGCTTATGCCTTTTAATGGTATTTATGAATTGGTTCATGATGACTCATCCTTTAATAACTCGTTATACCAGGCAAGCACCAAGAAACTTAAAATGGGTTTAAGTGAATTATATCTTTGGCATTGTCGTCTTGGTCACATAAACAAGAATCGCATTCAAACACTTCAAAAGAATGGTCTTTTGGAAGCAAATGAAGAGGGTTCATTTGATAAGTGTGAATCTTGTTTACAAGGAAAGATGACCAAGGAACCCTTCAGTGGACTAACCAAAGGGCAAAAGATTTATTAGAAATCATACATTCGGATGTATGTGGTCCTTTTAAAGCAATGACAAGGAATGGTGAAAGATACTTCATTAACTTCATCGACGATTATAGTCGTTATGGTTATGTGTACTTGTTGAGACACAAAGATGAAGCTTTTAAAACATTCAAAATCTTCAAGAATGAAGTAGAGAATCAACTCAACAAAACAATCAAAGTTCTTCATTCGAATAGAGGAGGTGAATACCTTAGTGATGCCTTTCAAGATCATCTTAGGAGTTGTGGGATTGTCTCACAACTCACTCCATTTGGAACACCACAACATAATAGTGTGTCTGAAAGGAGAAACCGAACCCTATTGGATATGGTTTGATCTATGATGGCTAGAAGCACACTACCTCTGTCATTTTGGGGTTTCGCATTGCTCTCTACAGCCCGTATTCTAAATATGGCCCTAACCAAGAAAGTGGATAAGACACCTTTTAAAATATGGCATGGAAGGGTTCCATTGTTATCATATTTAAAGGTATGGGGTTATGAAGCTTATGTTAAGCAGAACACCCTAAACAAGTTAGAAAGCCGATCCACTAAGTGTATCTTTATAGGATATCCCAAAGACTCGATGGGATATTACTTCTACAATCCAATAGAGCAAAAGGTATTTATTGCTCGAAAGGCTAAGTTCTTGAAAACTAAGTTCCTTATGGAAGGAACTACCGACAAAATAGTGGAACTTGATGAGGATCAAGAACCACAAGTCGATACACGCTTGGTTGATACTAGCAATCAACAAGAGGTTGTTGATAATGATCAAGTGGTTGATTAATACACACAAAATGTTCGCAGATCTGGTAGAACTAGCTATCCACCTGAAAGATATGGATTTTTCATGAATGGATGCTATGTAGTTGACTCAGATAAACCAACTAAGTACCATGATGCAATGTCTAATTCGGATTGTGACAAGTGGCTTGAAGCCATGAACGTAGAGATACAATCCATGTATGACAAGCAAGTGTGGGAATTATGTGTGCCACCGCTTAACTCCAAACCGGTTGGATGTAAGTGGGTTTTCAAGAAGAAAACTGACATGCATGGAAACTTGGATACTTATAAAGCAAGACTTGTAGCAAAAGGTTTCACTCAGACTCAAGGGGTTGATTATGATGAGACCTTCTCGCCTGTGGCAATGCTAAAGTCAATTAGAATATTATTTGCCATAGCTGCATATTATGACTATGAGATTTGGCAAATGGATGTCAAAACTGCTTTCCTTAATGGACATCTCAAAAAGAATGTCTATATGGTTCAGCCTGAAGGTTTTGTCGATCCACAATATCCTAATAAATTATGCAAGTTAAAGAAATCAATCTATGGATTGAAACAAACATCGAGAAGTTGGAATCAACATTTTGTTGAAGAGATCAAGAAATTTGGATTCATCAAGCACGTTGAGGAAGCTTGTGTGTATAAGAAGGGTAGTGGGAGCATCATCACATTCTTAGTATTGTATGTTGATGATATACTACTGTTTGGAAATGACATTCCAACCATGAAAGGTGTTAAAACTTGGCTTGGAAGTTGTTTTTCCATCAAATATCTTGGTGAAGCCGCCTGTATTTTGGAATAAAGATCTATAGGGATAGATCAAGGCGGTTGATAGGTTTCAACCAAAGTGCATACATTGATAAAATCTTGAAAAGGTTCAAGATGGAGAACTCTAAGAAAAGTTTGGTACCTATTCAAAGAGGGACAATATCGAGTGCATCTCAACATCCAAGCTCAAAGGATGAGCAAGAAAGGATGAAGGAAATCCCATATGCATCTGCTATAGGATCCATCATGTATGAAATGATATGCACTAGACCGGACGTGTCATGTGCTTTAAGCATGACGAGTAGATATCAGCAAAATCCAAGAAATAGCCATTAGATGGCTGTTAAGAGTATATTGAAATACCTTAGGAGGACTAAGGATATGTTTCTAATATACGGATCTGGTGAAGAGGAACTCATTGTAAAGGGTTACACGGATGCGAGTTTCCAAACTGATCGAGATGATTCTCGATCACAATCGGGGTATGTCTTTATTATGAATAGAGGGGCAGTGTCCTGGAAGAGTTCAAAGAAGGATGTGGTAGCATTGTCCACTATAGAATTAGAATACATCGCCGCTTCATTGGCAGCATAAGAAGCTGCATGGTTAAAGAAATTCATTGCCGATCTAGGGTTAGTCTCTACCATTCAAGATCCCCTAGAGATCTTTGAGGGTGCGATTGCTCAAATCAAGGAACCCTATGCACATCAAAAGACAAGGCACATTGAGCGAAGATTCAACTACATAAGGGATAAAGTTGAAAAAGGAAAGTTATGTATTCGCAAAGTTCACACCGATCAAAATAATACGGATCCACTCACGAAGCTCCTTAAAAGGCCAAAACATGAGAGTCATACTTGTGCCTTAGGACTTCGATATTTTAGTGATTGGATTTGATCTATTTAGTATTTAATATAGGAACAAATGTTATTTTGACTCATATATATATTATTGTGATACTATGAGTTATGTTCCGTTTTAGCATGTTTAGATCCATGAATATGTTTATTATTCTAAATGTCCGTAATCGGTCATATTTGTTGGAAAAAATATGAAGTAAGACTATTATGAACTTAGATTGTTGGATATTCATAAGGTATGAATATAGAGCAAAAGGTTGCTACCAAAGTTTATAGATATTTATGGGATACAAATATTGGACTGACCCGCCCTCAAATATTACTGCATGGATTATGTAGTTGATCATAAGTAAATTTGAGTAATGGCGAATATCATAGTACCCTCTGACCTGAGATTCACCAAATATTATACTTTGATCTAGTTCTTCGCTGTTTTGAATATGGACAGTACACAAGGCTAGTTTCAGGTGTGATACAAGGTGATTGTGAGAAACGTATGTAGTCAAGATGAGATTTGTTCCTCTTATTCGTTTAGAGTAAGATTTCTAAGGCCTGATAAAGTTAAATCAATAGAGAATGATCATTCTGTGTCTCTGGATTTAACATGACATCAGTAACAAAAGGATAAATGATAGATTCACTTAAATCATTTTCAAGTAGGAGAGTTGAAGAAGATGATGTTATTGAATGGCATTTCGTCATACGTATTAGGGGTAGTAAACCGTTGTTAGACGGTATTTGCTACTTGCCTCAATCCTCTATGTATCTTGTGCAAGTGGGAGATTGTTGGGAACGGTCTGCCCAAGACACATACTGATTTGATGCGGCTAGTACGTTATTATCCAAGTTAGGTCATACCCAATAACAAGCTAGACAAACACCTACAATATTTATTTTACGATATGATAATGTAATTAAATATTGACACTTAGAGTATTTAGAAATTAGGTTTCTAAATATTTGAGCTAGTGTTGTGAATAAATTATATGGATAATTTATTCTAGAGAGAGAGTAGTTTATATTGTTATTCAAATGGTTGAACAACAATATAAGTCTTTTGTCCTCATTTCTTAATTGCTCATCCGTATTTACTAATACGGATGTGCTTTTGAGGAAATGCGGATGAATGTTTCCCATCCGCATTTACTAATGCGGATGTGCATTTGTGGAAATGCTGAAGGAATTTCTTCATCCGCATTTACTAATGCGGATGAGCATTTAAGGAAATGCGGATAAAACTGATCGTCCTCATTTACTAATGCGGATATGCATTTGGGAAATGCTGATGAAACTGTTCGTCCGCATTGACAAATGCGGATGTACATTTGTGGAAATACTGATGGAACTACTCATCCGTATTTACAAATGCGGATGTACATTTAGGAAATGCTGATGAAATTTCTTTATCCGCATTTACAAATGCGGTAGGAGGTTGTGCATCCTCATTTACGGGCTAGGTCCCGCCCACTTTTCTCTCTCTCTCCTCGTCTGAAATTTAGTTTCACAGGACATGTGATATGATTGCAATCAACCACTCTCTCTGATAACTTACAACACACACAAAAGGTGCACATCTGGTTTCTGTTGCTTTTCTCTCGATCGGTCGAAGAAAACCAAGACCAGAGATCGTTCAAGCGAAAATCCTAGCAATCAGGTGTTTGTTGGAAGCTTGGGGTAGATAAGCTTGAGGCGTCCTTCTTTGGAAGCTGCCATTCACAAATCATCTTCCTCTATCCCATTCGAGAGGTAGAATTCTAAACACCCTATGGTTGTTTGTAAGCATGTTTTTCATATAACGATCCATTACGGGATTTTAACAGATATACAAAATGGTTTATATATTTTAAGTGTAACAAGTTTTTCATCCTAATTCCGCTGCATTTTTCATTTTATTTGGATAAAATGACTTTGATAAACTTGTTCAAACCCCCAACAATGGCATCAAGAGCCGGTTATATGGATACATGTTTCATCTGGACTGAAATCTCAGTTCCTTGCTCTTAATTCACTAACAGACCGAGAATTCTGGTCAATCTTTCCCCTGAATTTTTCAAGATTCTACTTTACATGCATATTATAATCTTGAAAAGTTTAATCATTTGGATGATTTAGTTGTTTAGACAAGAATCATGATATTCGGTTTGTTTATATGGATAAAATAACTTTGATAAACTTGTTCAAACCCCAACATATATATATTATGTTAACACACACACTCAAGTACATACACTACATATATATATATATATATATATATATATATATATATATATATATATATATATATATATACACACAGACCTATATATATACATACACAAACTATATGAACACTGATAAACACACATAAAAATACGCTACTGCCTTCTAGGCATCCTACAAATACATACAATCGTCAAACACACATCTATATATAATACTAAAAGAGTAATTTAGTGGACACTTGGCACATTTCTAGTCCACTAAGTTATTTTTTTCACCTCTCTCTCCTCTTAAATAATTACTTAAATTAAGAAATATTAAATAATTTTAATTCTTTTTTAGATTCATTATTATTTATATATTATTTACCTAATTTATAATATTATACCATTAGGGTTAACGCGCAGGATGAATAATACAAGATTCGGGATAGGAAACGAATTAATTACGCAAAATAAAAAATACACAAGAAGAGTTAATGAGCTTCGCGTCAATTGAAGGACCTGATAGTGACGGATGTCACTAGAACCGAGGGGGTTGATTGAAATGTAAAATACCAAAGCTTTGGGGGCTTTTATGTGCTTTTTGGTCATGTACGTCCTTGGCGGACCGTCACCAATATAACATTCCGATATGGCATGCCCAATGGAATATTCCCATTTTCAGAAAAAAATAATATCGGATTTGGGAAGGAATATTCGTCATGGACCGCTACGAGAAGCTTAGTAGTCTGTTATGAACAACTTTTTCTTCTTCCTTTCCTCAAGACACCCCATTATTATATATTATGGATTCTGTAACTCTTTTTCTATCATGAATATGGTTAATAAAAGTTTGTGTCGCTTCCGAACAACTTTTCACTTCACTTCGCTTCCGGTTTTCGTAACGGTTTTCCACGGCTCCCGTTCTGCAATACTTGAAAATTTCCAATGTTACCATCACTCTTTCACCAACCTAAACCTCCATCCTTGGTTTTGTCATGCATCAATCACGCTTTTAGGACCGAGGGGTTACATCCTTCCTCCACCATTCCATCATAAGAACTACCAAACCACCACCACCACCCCATTATTGAACTACTAAAACCACACCACAACGTCACCACCACCATACACACCAGATCGTTACCTCCATGTAAACCCTAAAAATCGACAATCAATATTGAACGTGTACAATGCCACTTTGAAAACACATATAAAACCCTAATAATACCTTAACAATACTCATTTTGAAATGGTTCAATATGTGTTTTCGAAGGACTCTGTTACAAGTTCGAGATTAACGGTTGAACTTCAAGGTTTACATGGAGGCGGCAATCTAGTGTGTGTGGTGGTGTTGGCAGCCTCGTGCGATGTTGGTGGTGTTCGCAGTCTCGTGCGATGTTGATGGTTTTGTGATAGGGTGGTGCTGGTGGTTTGGTGGTTCTTGTGATAGGGTGGTAGTGTGGTGGTTCTATGACGTGGTGGTGGTCTGGTGTTCATGTGACGGATTGGTGGTGATGTGGTGTCTTGTGGTAAGGTGGTGGTGTGGTGGTTCTTTTTGGGCTAAAGTGACATCATGCCTAAACCATAAGGAACAAAATAGCAATATACTCAAACGAGATAGATTAAATCAAGTTTATGAAAAAGAAAAAGAATACATATATGTAAAAAGATAAATATACCTATCATTTAACGGACTAGATAAAAATGACAAGGTCTTTAAACAACAATGACCTAAATGCGAGAAAACAAACTATAGAATGAACTAGGTTAGTTCTCGTGTATTACACGAATTGAATAAATAAAATATTAAATAATTAATAATAAAAATTACGTATAAATAGCTACTTTAAGTAATAGACAATAATGTATTTTTCTTAAACTTTTTGTTTTATAAAAAGATTGTGATTTTTAAATATTTTGGTTTAAGAAAAATGTTTTTTTTAAATAGTTCGTTGTATTATGTGTTTTATAAAATTTTGTTTTTAAAAAGTGTGTTCTTAATAAAAAATAGGTTTTTAATTTATTAAATTATATATTTTTATTTGAAAATGGTATGAGTAATATTATTAGTATTAATATTATTATTAATAATATAGATAAATGAGAAAATTAGTATGATAATCTTATAATTATTTCAAGTTTATTTTAGTTTTTTTATAGATAGATAGATAGTTTGAAAACCCATTAATCAAATAGATTATAGTTAGTAATAAAATATAATTAAAATTATATATACGTAATTATTCAAGAAAAAAAAACAATTATATTATCGTTTAAGTCTCTTATCTAAATAGTTTCATTCTTAAACATTTGTTTTAAGATTTTTTATAGAAAAATTATTTTCTTATAAATGTTTTGTTTTTAAAAAACTCTAGTTTGTAATTAGTCTGGTTGTTTTAATGAGACTGCTTTTAAAAAAATTCACCTTTTTATAATCTTTTTAAAAACACAACGATTTAAAATATTTCGTTTAAATTTTTGTTTTTTATTATTTAAATTTTAATTAAAAGATAGTGATTTCTAAATTTCTTAATAAAATTTATTTTTAAAAACGATGGTTTGATTTTAAAAGAATATCTAGGTAAGAGAGATAAATTTATTTTTAATACCTTTTGTAAGTAAAATTAATGTGTATATTTTTAGAAGAATGACAACTAGCAAAACATTGGGTCAAGAGAATAACAATTGGCAAAATAAACCCTGTTATATTAGATAGTATAGATATAGATGCAGCGATTTTCATCAAAACACTAAGACAAAAATGAAAATTTACTCAAAGATATTTTTATGAAAGATTAAAAGCATTTCTATTTTAAGATACATTTAACAAAAAGGTAAAGAAAACGTTAACAAAAGAAATATAAAAACAAGAAAAAGCCTTCTATAAATGTTGCAGTCAAACAAAAAATTCAACTTTTCAAAAAAGTTTTTCTTTAATTTTTATACATCATTTATATAAACATTATTTTTATCCTATAAGAATATGAGTGAAAAACATAAGTTTTCAACAAAACATCCATTTTTATTAAAATTTTTAACTCTATTCCACCAACGCGGGTGCTAGTTAAAAACACTAATAGAGAGCCGACTAATAATAAAAATGACCTTAACAATCAATGTAAATTTATAATCAACATGAGCTTTCAATAAATTTAAATTCAAATTATGTTGAATATTTTGAAACGAATATACTATTATTAATTTGCGTTGAATGGTGTATTCAATTAAAAATATTAATGCTCTTTAATATGTGTATTACTCGTCCATAATCAACTTCGATAGCCTCCCCTATATAAAGTATGCTTACCGCGTAACTTTTTAATTGTAAAAAGAACAAACATCAATTTCAATATCAATATGATGAAGTCATCGATTGTCACCATATGTCTTATTGCTCTCATGACTGCCGGTAATTGCCAATCTCCTTAATCTGAATGATTAAAATGTTTTCTTCTTCATAATTTCCTAGCAAGACGAGACTACAATAACGACTATTTGAGTATTTTATTTGCAAAAACACTATTTCGTAGCAGTACGTAGAATTTATACATTTAATTTGTAAAGAGATATATCTATATACCATTATCATTTACAATTTGAAAATTTTGTAATATATATAGAATATGAAAGTAACTATATATGCATGCAGGTATAGAACTGGTTATGAGCCAAGAAGTTTGTGAAAAAAATTACGTTTTTCGTGGATGTACAAATGGTCCATGCGCCGCTCGATGCCAATCGATGTATGGGTCGCTTGCTGGGGGAGAGTGTAAAAATCCAGACTTTTGCCATTGTTATTACCTATGTCCGCCAACGAGTGACTATGGGCAACTTCATCAAGTCTCTCCATCTCCATCTCCATCTCCATCCCCATACCATTAATAATCACAATTTTTAATGTTTAGTTATCTTCTTCAGACATTATTAAATATGTTTTAATTAGTATCAAATGCTATGTTTCTTTCTGAATTTCAGTTAGAAGAAATCACAATGATTTGATTTATATTTGTTATGCGTCGATTGTGTAGATATAATATTATACATCCACTACTCCACAATTAAGTATTAACGACTAGAAAAGAGTTCTAATCTAAGAGTCTCAATAAAATAACATCTAATAATGTCTGAAGAGTTATTGTAGGAATGTCAGAACTTAGTGTTGTATATAAAAGAGATTAGGATCGATCGCATGAGCAACTTAACCCATCAAAACACTTAAATTAGTATTGAAGATCAAAGAATAAAAGATCAAATGAAGATTTAATTTTAAAGATGGAGTTTGAGATATAATTGTTAAACCAATTGAGAACAAGAGCGCCCAATTTGACAACAACAAGAACGAAGAAGACGAACACAAGAAAGAACCGTATTGAAAATGATTACAAGTGTTTCTTATTTCTGTGATTGTTATTGAACATCTCTCACCGATTACAAGGATCCTTATTTATACCGCTCAAAGTCTAACTAACTACAACGATTAAATAATACACTCAGCATAATACTGAAAATTTACACTTTGGACCCTTAGACTAAAACTTCTGAAGCAGGAAGCACCCCTATAAAACACTTCCGAAGCAAAACTCTGATACTCCCAATACTCACAAATCTTCCGATGCCAAATAACCTTCGGAAGATTGTGATAAGCTTCGGAAGATATCAGATCAAGCTTCAGAACTCTTCCGAAGCAAACATAACCTTCGGAAGAAATGTGTTTAGCTTCGGAAGATATTTATCTTTCGGAAGAAACACTTGTTTTGGCTTTAATACTTCACAATCTCCACCATAAAACCAAAACAAGATTTTAACTAACCCCAATGCATCCAAGCAAAAGTTGAACTTGACACCAGGTAGAGACTTAGTAAACACATCTGTTGGATTCTCCAAAGTAGATACACTCTCCACTTTCACCTCTCCAGCATTCACCACAACCCTTATGAAGTGCAACTTCACATTGATGTGCTTTGTCCTCTTATGAAACATGTTGTTCTTAGACAACAGGACTACACCCTGATTATCACAAATTACCATTGAGTTTGCAACTTTGATTCCTAACTCAGAAACAAAACCATGCAGCCATATAGCTTCCTTGACTGCCTCAATCAAAGCTATATACTCAGCTTCTGTGATAGATAATGCCACTACATGCTGCAACTAGGCTTTCTAACTAACCAAGTTACCCAGCACCTGAAATGCATACCCTGTAATAGATCTACCCCTATCCAGGTCCTTAGCAAAATCCGAATCAACATAATCAACAATCCTCTTACTCCCCACATGTTCATGACTCCCAAACACAAAACCATAGTGTTTAGTACCTCTGAGATATCTCAAGATCCATTTCACAGTATCCCAAACAGCTTTACGTGGATTAGACGAGTACCTGCTCATCAAACTCACAGCATAACCAATATCTGGCCTTGTACACACCATCAAGTACATCAAGCTCCCAACCACATTGGCATAAGGCACCTTCTTCATATACCCAACCTCAACATCTGGCTTAGGACAATCAGAGCCTGATAGTTTAAAATAAGCACCAATAGGAACATTACTGGCTTCCCTTAAATCATTTTTATAGTTATTCAGTACCTTCTCCAAGTAAGAGCTTTGAGACAGTTTCAACACCCTATGTTCCCTATCTCTCTTGATTTCCATGCCTAATATTTTCTTTGCTTCTCCCAGATCTTTCATTTCAAACTCAGACATCAACATTCTCTTGGTAGCTTCAACTTCCTTCAAGTGTTGACAAGCTACCAACATGTCATCCACATACAACAACAAATAAACAAATTTGTCCAAGCTGTATTCCTTGAAGTAGACACAACTATCATAGCTGCTCCTCTTAAACCCATTAGTCACCATATGTTCATCAAACCTTTATACCACTGTTTAGGAGATTGCTTCAGCCCATACAAGGACTTCTTAAGGAGGCACACCTTATCTTCCTGCCCCTTAACTTCAAATCCCTCCGGCTGCTTCATATAGATTGTTTCATCTAGATTCCCATGTAAAAATGCAGTTTTTACATCCAACTGATGTAACTCAATATCCATTAAAGCAGTCAATGACAACATAACCCTGATAGATGAATGTTTCACTATAGGTGAGAATATTTCATTGTAATCCACCCCTGGCTTCTGTATAAACCCCTTAGCTATTAATCTAGCCTTGTACCTAGGAGGTTCACCTTCAGAAATCCCATCTTTTAGTTTAAACAACCACTTACATGATACAAGCTTGTGACCCTCAGGTTTATTAGCCAGCTCCCATATGCCATTCTTATACAGAGATTCCATCCCTTCCTCTATGGCTTTACACCATTTTGAGCTTTCATTCATAGAAATTGCCTCAGAGTAAGACAATGGTTCATAGATGCTTTCTTCTTCAGCAGCAACAAAGGCTAATGCTGACAAATCAATCCCCTCTCTATACCTGAGAGGAGGTACCACTTGTCTCCTTTGTCTGTCCCTAGCCAATTGGTAATCATCCAAACCAACCCCTTGGCTATCAGAAGTTCCATGATCAACACCTTTATCACTCACACCCTGCTGCTCCACTTGAATCTAAACCCCACTCTGCTCCCCAACTTCTGAACTCCTTTTCCCTTGAATGTCTTTGTACATAACATCTTCTTCAAAAACTACATATCTGCTCACTATCACCCTGGGTCTGCCACCATCCAGTCTTCATAACCTATACCCTTTCACACCATCAGGGTACCCTAGAAAAACACATTTACAGGCCCTGGGTTCTAGCTTTCCTTGGCTAACATGTGCATAAGCCAATGACCCAAATACTCTTAGATCACCATAGTCATATTTTCTACCTGACCATGCCTTCATAGGAGTCTTCATGTCTAATGCAACTGATGGGACCTGTTGACTAGATAGGCTGCAGTAGTCACAGCTTCAACCCTGAAATGCTTGGGTAAACCAGAACTAGCCAACATACACCTTACCTTTTCAAGTAAGGTCCTATTCATCCTTTCAGCCAAACCATTCTACTGTGAAGTACCAGGCACAGTTCTATTTCTTGTAATACCTTGAGCTTTACAAAACTGATTAAACTCATGATTACAAAACTCCAACCCATTATCAGTTCTTAGCTTCTTGACTTTTCTTTCAGTTTGGGTTTCCATAAGGACTTTCCATTCCATGAACTTACCAAAAGCATCACTCTTATTCATTAAGATGATCACTCAAACCCTTCTTGAAAAATCATCTATCAAAGTCATAAAATATCTAGCACCACCCAAAGAATCAACCTTAGCAGGACCCATAAATCAGAGTGAATGTAGTCTAATAACCCACTTGTGATATGCCTAGCCCTTATGAATCTAACCCTCTTGTGTTTCCTAATAATACAAGTTTCATAAAAACCAAAATCATAATTCTTCAACTCAGTCACCATCTGTTGCTTCTGCAACTCCACCAGCCCTTGTTGATTAACATGACCAACCCTCTGGTGCCATAACATGGCCCTAGAACTACTATCACTTGAGGCAGTTGCCATATGGGATTCTACTACACCAGCAGTATCTAGTACATAGATATTATTATCCCTTCTATTACTAGATAGTACTACCATTGATCCCTTAATCACCTTAGCCATACCATCCCTAAGACTAACATGGTACCCAGATCTCTCCAACAACCCTAAAGGCAACAAACTTCTTTTAAGATTAGGGATATACCTTACATCATGAAGATCAACTTCAATTCTATTCTTCATCTTTAGAGTCACTGTACCATGACCCACAATCTTGCAAGGTCTATCATCCCCTAATCTCATAGAACCAAGATTCAAGCTTCAAATTCTTCAAGAACTCCTTCATAGGTGTGATATGGTATGAACAACCTGAATCCATCACCCACTCATCCTTTATACTGCTGCTTATGACAGCCAACACATCTGTACTCTCATATCCATCAGATACATCATCTCGTGCATTGTGACTAGAATGAGATGTTGACCCACTTAATTCACCCTTCTTTTTTTTCAAGTCAGGACAATCCTTCTTGAATTGCTTCTCCGACCCACACACGAAACACCTCCTCTTGTACTTAGATCTTGACTTTGAGACACTTCTTGGCTTGAAGCTTCTTTGTTCAGATCTTCCCCAGACCACAAAGCCCTATCCACCGTCTTCTTTATAATCAGTTCTCTTCTTTAATTCCTTTGAATTAAGAGCTGCCAACACTTCCTCCATGGTAAGAGTACCCTACCACACATCAATGTATCTATAAAGTGCTCATAAGATGGTGGAAGAGAGGTCAAGAATATTATAGCTTGGTCTTCATCATCCAATTCAACTTCAATGTTCTCAAGATCTAACACCAATTTGTTGAATTCGTTAGTATGATCTTCAACTGACTTCACAGGCGCCATTTGGAAAGTGTACAACAGCTAAGAACCTGTTCGCAAGAGACTTTGTCATGTACAGACTTTCTAATTTGACCAGACCCCTGTCGCCGTCGTCTCCTTCGAGACTTCTCTCAATACCTAATCACCCAAGTTCAAGATTATTAAACTGTGTGCCTGTTCAAGCATCTCCTTCTTCTCCTTGTCAGACATTATGTTCGGCAACTTAGATTCTCCTACCAAGGCATCCACCACTCGTTGATGAACGAGCAATGCCTTCATCTTTAGTAGCCATAACCCAAAGTCATTCTTCCCGTCAAATATCTTAATCTTAAACTTTGTTGACACCATCATTACCACCGAACGATCTTTGACTGAATCTCAATCCTCAATTGAGCCTATAACCAGGCTCTGATACCAATTGTTAAACCAATTGAGAAAAAGAACCCCCAATTCGACAACAACAAGAACAAAGAAGACAAACACAAGAAAGAACTGTATTGAAAATGATTACAAGTGTTTCTTATTTCTGTGATTGTTATTGAATATCTCTCACTGATTACAAGGATCCTTATTTATACCGCGCAAAGTCTAACTAACTACAACGGTCAAATAATACACTCAACATAATATTAAGAATTTACACTTTGGAACCTTAGACTAAAACTTCCGAAGCAGGAAGCACCCCTGTAAAACACTTTCGAAGCCAAACTCTGATACTCCTAATACTCACCAAATCTTCCGATGCCAAATAACCTTCTGAAGATTGTGATAAGCTTCGAAAGATATCAGATCAAACTTCATAACTCTTCCGAAGCAAACATAACCTTCGGAAGAAATATGTTTAGCTTTGGAAGATATTATCTTCTGGAAGAAACACTTGTTTTGGCTTTAATACTTCACATTAATTTTATACAAGTTAAATAGTATAAGCTAAATACGTTTAAATTCTATCAAGTTAAATAGTATAAGCTAAATACGTCTAATTTCTTTCCAGTGTATAATCTCCAGTGCTAGTTGCTTCTAGCTTTCGGTTATCGGATTGTAGGTAGTGTTTATTCATATTCATTCACGTCACTCGCTTTTGCTTTTCGATCCCTTATGTTTTGCTCTTTGGGAGATTTGATGTTTATGTTGCGGTGTTTTGCTCGGCGGGATCTTGCATTTCGGTTTTACGATCTCTTTTATGTGATCTTTTCCATGGAAGGATTTAATTTCCCCTAATTGTTGATAATCTTTGATTGTAGAGATGCATATGTAATGTTTGAAAATAGATTTGTTTTTTTTCCTTCTAAAATGGTTTGTTGAAAGCTCAATAAACACAGATGAACAACAAACACGATGCAAGGCACCGCATAAAGGAAAGTTCTGTTTACGAAAATTCCATTAATGGATTGTCTCAAATTTAATGAAATGATGTTAGTTGTTAACCAACATAATATGCGGTTATTTTTCATATTATTTTGGTTAGTTTGTTATACTCTGCATCATATATGTAACACCCGAAATTTTGTCAGAATAAAAAGAAAAGAAAAGTAATTTGAAGAAAATAAAAAAAAGGAAAAGTTGAGGAGTGTTTTGTGTAAATAGTACAAAAAAGTCAAAAGTGGGTGTATAAAGAGCATGGTCGCCCATGCTCTTTCTGCTGCTGCTTTCTGAAGAAGAAAAGAAAGAAAAGGAAATTGGGTTTTGTGTTTTCTCTCGGTTGAATTGTGAAGAAGAAGAAGATTATTCAAGGTTAGTAGGTTTTTGTGATTAATTGGTTTGGTTTCTTTGAGGTTTCAACCATAGAAACTAATTTTTATGTGTTTTTGGTGTTTGGGTGCTTGTTTTAGCTTGTTCTAGGTGTTTGAACTCTTATGCATGCAAGTTGGGAGGAGATTCAGTTATCTGCTGCAATAGGTGAGTTCTAGGACCCCGATTCTATGTTTTAAAACTTCTTTGGGGCTGAAAATGCATTTAAAATGCTTTAAAACCGTTATGTATGATAACTGTGTATGTATGTGTATGAACTTCTGTGTATGTATGTATGTGTAAGTCAGAGAAAACATGTATTCTCTATCTTCAGAAGAATCAGCGTCTTGGTTTTGGAAGACTTTGTCTTTGAAGCTTCGAAAGACTTCATCTTTGGCTTTAAAAGATTTGGTCTCTTAGCTTCTAAAGATTTGATACTTATTGTAATTCATTGAGTTCTATCAAAGCTTCTGAAGTAACTTCCTTGTACTTCACATGTGCATGCTAAGAGCTCTTTGGTTGCATCAGCCTCTAAGAGTAATCCTTACAAACTTCCCCTACGCTGATGCTACCAAAACTGAAGGAGCACTTTGAAACTTTATCTTTATTGGTTTATAGTCCTCATTAGAATCAAGACCATTCCCTTCATCATCAGTTGTTCAGGATTCCTCAGACTTTCAAAGTATCTTATCATGTCATAGAGATCATGCAGAGGAAGGTCAAGTATATTTTTCCAGAAGTACATATCTTAACCCCTTTGATCTCTAATAACATACCATCTATCTAGGTTAGTAGCAAATACCCAAGACAGGATGGGCCTCTCGGTAGCAAGAGGCTCTATAATGAGTGGACTTTGTCAAGCTGCCTCTTCTTAATAATCCTCAGGATGTTCTGACCCATTCTGAGGTGCAAAGGTGGATGCCTTTGACTTTTTCTTCTTCTTCTTCTTCTTCTTGTCCCTTCTGATGGCCATCCTTTTCCTTTAACTGAGAAGGCTAGCCTTCAGTACCATATGGTTCTTGTTTGTTCTTTTTAGTTGGGTACTTTTCCTCCACAGATTCAGAAGGAGAGGGATCAAGACCCTGCTTTGGGTCAGAACAGCACTAGGTCCTGGTTGAGTTGTCTCTTATGGTTCAACCTTGACCTCGGCTTCAGGTGCAGCCTGACTTGGTGGAGAATGCAAGTCAACCAGTTCACCCTTTTTGATCATCTGTTTGATCACTCTAATGTGCTCATCCATGGTGGATAGAGACATTAGAGCAAGTCTCCTTCCAGAGAACCCATACAGCTTCAAGAAGCTCACCATCTTTTGTCTATCAGTAGACTTCTTTTGATTTGCTCTGATGGTAGCTCTTGACTTTGCAGCCTCATCCCTCATCTTCCTCTTTGAATCCTTTTGCACTTTCAGCACTTCTTGCTCAAGCTGCTTGAGGTATTCAAACTCTATATACTCATAGGACAAGGGAGGTAGGTCTGCTGCCTGATAGGTTATCATGTTTTGCCTGTCTTGTTCCCTACCTACTAAGTTTCTTGCTTTGTTGCCACAGTCACAGCCTCTGCCTCAGGGCTTTCTTGAACTATGGAGAGGGTAGAAGCTTTGTATGATCTTTATCTTTTTCTTTCTTCTTTGATTTTGAGGAGAAAATCTACAACCTTGGCTTCCTTCTTCTCCTTTGACACTTCAATGTCAGCCTGTTCATTTAGTTCTTCTAAGTGAAGAGAGATGATTTCATCTATGTTGTAGTTCCTAGACCCTAGATAGTTCAATTTGGCTGCCCTCAACTCATCCTCTTGAGTGTTTAGCCTTGGCGCAGCCCTGATTGTAGCTTCCATAAAGCCAGGGGTCTCA
Organism: Flaveria sonorensis; assembly: GCA_025506505.1. Taxonomy (NCBI): domain Eukaryota; kingdom Viridiplantae; phylum Streptophyta; class Magnoliopsida; order Asterales; family Asteraceae; genus Flaveria; species Flaveria sonorensis. The sequence continues at coordinate 28,113,025 of CM046435.1, read as the reverse complement.
CTTGAACTCTCTCCCCTTGCTTTCATCTTCCTCTCTCTCTTCTCCTCCTCAATCTCTTAAGAGGTAATCTTCCTCTTCCCTTTGTCAGTCACTGGCCTGTGTGACATAAGGTGGGGAGAGCTTTGGCCTTTATTTAGTTGGTGTAGCACTTGAGCTCTGGCTAGAGAGAGGTTGTGAGACACCTTCACCAGCTGGTGCCTTACTAAGGGTACTGAGTGCTGAAGCAGTTCCTATCTCAAGGTTGACATGTTCAACTACTGGGCCGTTAACCAAGGTTTCCCCTTTGATACTAATCTTAGGGTCCACCTCAGTATCCAGTTGACCAACCGTCTTGCCTGTTAGCCTCTGTCTATAATATTTGGTTCTCGTTTTGAACTCTTCAAGCACCCTATCTTGAATTGCAGGACCGTTAAAGGGTACTTAAGCTTGCACTTAGTTAACACACTTAGGAGGATCTTAAGATCACTTAACAATTCAAATAGGGAATTGTGAACCTTTACTGAAGATACAAGATAAACACAACTAAAACAAGAATAAGAGCACAAGATAAATTTTTCAAGGAAGTTGTATATTGCTTCTCTAGTTCTATTACAAGTGTTGTACAAGTATATTTTGAATACAAGAACCGGAGACTACTTATACTACATCCTACAACCATCAATATGCAAAAAGACAGTTGGAAGTGACTAATCTAGACAACAAGATCAACCTAAAGTCAAAAGGTAGATTGCCTTTTGACTAATGACTATGACAAGCCATAGCCCACTAACTTTCCTATTACAAAAAGCCAAGAAGGAACAAAAACAAAAACTTGCAGGCGAAGACCTTATCTACTTTATCATAAAGTATGAAGTTTCACCAACTAGTGATAGCAGGTGAACTACCAGAGCATGTAGCGAAAAGTAGGTTGCTTTATGATAAATTTGATGGAAAATGTATCTTTTCTCTCTCTTCAGAAGAAATCAGTCTTGTCTTTAAACAGCTTCGGAAGTCTTTGTCTTGAGAGCTTCGGAAGACTTCATCTTTTACCTTCAAAAGAGTTGAGTCTTTGGCTTCGGAAGACTTTACACTTAGAATATTTTCCAAGTTCAGCGTAAAGCTTCCGCAGTAGTTTCATCTAAACTTTGGCTTCAGAAGATTTTACACTTAGCATTTTTCTTGAGTGTGTAAAACTTTCGAAGCTAGTTCACCTTTGTTCCGAAGTGCATGTTGGAAGACTTGGTTGTTTTGGTATCCTTTGGTTGCATCATCCTCTTAACTTCAAAGGTTCCTACAAACACCCCCTAGGCTGATGCTACCAAAACAGAGAGGTTCTTCAGACTGGGATAGTCCACATGAGGATCTTTAGAATTCCTTTCTTCATCAGCAGATCTGGATTCTTCAGAATCATTAAGTACCCTCTCATGTCATAGAGATCATGTAGAGGGAGTTCAAGCATGTCACTTATGAAGTAGACATATTATTCTCCCTGATCTCTAGTGACATACCATCTGTCTGGATCTTCAGCAAATGTCCAGGACAGAATTTGTCTTCCAATAGAGAGAGCCTCTACTATGATAGGAGTTGGTTGAGAGTCCTCTTTATGCACTTCCTTAGGATGTTTTGACTCATCCTGAGGTTGGGAGGAGGATGCCTTTCTTCTTTTCTTCTTTGAAGATGATCTTCTTTTGGCCATCCTCTTTTTCCTCCCTGATTATTTTAACTAAGAGGGTTGGTCTTCAGTACCAGGTTCTTCAGTAGATTCCCTCTCAGTTGGGATCTCCTCTCTCCTAATTTCAGAAGGAGAGGGAGGAGAACCCTGCTATGGGTTAGAAAATGAAGTTGGCTGTTGTGCAGCTTCAGGTGTAGGTGGTGTTGTCTTTGTAGGTTCCACCTTTACCTCAACTTCAGGTTGAGCTTGACTTGATGATGAATGAAAGTCTATAAGCTCTCCCTTTTTTATCTTCTGCTTGATCACCCTTATGTGCTCATCCATTCTGGATAGAGACATGGGACCAAGCCTCCTTTCGGAGAACCCATACAGCTTCAAGAAGCTCATCATCCTCTGCCTATCTGCAGACTTTTTTTGACTTTTCTGGATGATGGTCTTGATTTTGTAGCTTCTTCCCTTTGCCTCTTCCTAGCAGCTTGCTTTTCTTTCTTGGCTTGTTCTTCCAGCTACTTATTGTATTCAAATGATATATAATCATAAGGCAAGGGAAGGAGTGCAGGTGCCTGATAGAGACCTGTGGCACTCAGGTAGTTGATCATTTTTAATCTTTCTTCTTCATCAACTACCTAAGGTTGTTCAGCAGCTATAGTCTCTGACTCAGGACTTTCTTGAACTGGGGAGAGGACAGGAGTTTGTTATTGTAAATCCTTTTTGTTCTCATTTCTTCCTTGTGTTTGAGGGTCAAGGCTGCATCCTCTGCTTCCTTCCTCTCCTTTGACAATTCAATGTCAGCCAGTTCATTTAACTCCTCTAGGGGAGAGAGATGAGTTCATCTATGTTGTAGTTCCCAGTCCCCATATAGTTGAGCCTGACTGCCCTTAATTCATCTTCTTGAGTGTTTGGTATAGGGGTAGCCAAATTGCAGCTTGCATGAATCCTGGGGAACCACTTGAACTCTCTCCCCTCAGCTTCCTCTTCCTTTCTCTATTTTCTTCTTCAATCTCTTCAGGAGTCATCTTCCTTTTGCCTTTGTCAATTGCAGATCTTGATGACTCAGTCTGAGGATAGCTTTGGCCTTTATTGCTTGATTCAGGAGTCAAGCTCTGGCTAGAGAGAGGTTGTGAAGCACCATCACTAGCTGGTGCCTCACTGAGGGTATGGGGTGCAGGAGGAGATCTTATCTTAAGGTTCACAGTCTCAGCCTCTGGGCCTTCAGTCAAGGCTTTCCCTTCGAAGCTAATCTTGGGGTCTACCTCAACATCCAGTTGACCAAAGGCTTCAACTGCTAGCCTTTGTCTATATGATGCGGTTCTCCTTTTGAATTCTACCAGCACCCAGTCTTGAATTTGATTGGCTAATCTGACAGCTTGTCTGTTATTGCTTGGGTTGACAAGTGCCAAATCTACCAAGTTTATACTGTCATAGAAACTCAGGGTGGAGATGTTGAGAATTTCTTATTGACCCTGAGCTCTAGAGATCACAAGAGCTTTCCTATCACTGTCATACCCTCAACCCCAGATTGGGTTCTTAGATGGGGCAGACATTGCTCTTGGTACCCTCCTCAAACAGTTATTGAATGAGCAGTTCCAGATCACTATCTAGAGGAGGTTGCTGAGCATGGACAACTGCAAGATAGGATGGTGAGTCCTGTATGTCCATACTTGAGGAAGAACTCCCAGGTTCTGTGGCTTTCAGAACTTCCTCCCCCTTTTTGGTAGCATCACCCTTATGCATAGGTGAGCTGGGGAAGTGATCCATAATATCCACAGGTTCTTGTGGACCTGGATGAGTTTGTCCTATGGGTCTCTCAGCTAACTGGCCCTTGAGATCAATGATCTCAAGTTGCTGATCATGACCCTCCTTTGCAAGATAGTCACCTGTGATTCAAGGTGAGCTATCTGTGAAACTAGTTGGGTGCAGATGTCTTCGAGTTGGTTCACCCTGAGTTTCAGACTCCCTTCATCTTCAGTTGAAGAATCATTGGGGGATGAAGGAGGTGAACCGAGGTCCTGCTCCTTCACCACCAGCATGGGGTTCTTGGCTGCTGGATTTCCCCTGCCAAATGACAGTGTCAAGAGGCTGGGTTGTCGTGGTTGAGGTCTTAAAGATGTAATCACTAGCAACAGTGAGAGGCTCTTCCACATGGGTGTCCTGGACAATCACAGGAAGATCCACCTCAGTTTGGGGTGTCTGATGTGGGCTAGACAGGGTGAGGCAGGAGTACTCATCTCCCCTTGAGTGTGGTAGAGAGGGGAGAGTCATGATACTCATTGAAACCCAAATCTTCATCAGAGTAGAAGTCAAGGCTGGGTATGGGTGGTTGAGATCAAGAGGCTGGGGATGGTAGCTTTCCTCTGAAGGTTGATCACTAGAGTGTTAAGACTCAGAGTGACGGCTTAAGGCTGTTTGTGGAGTTATGAGCTCATCAAGCTGAGCATGAGGAACCTCAGCACTGATTGTCTAAAAGATGGGAGTGGTCTACTCCTCAGGGGAAGTGGGAGCTCGAGATTCCACTTCCTCCTGTATGGGTTATGATATGGGGGCATGCACATGCTTAGTAGCAAGTGCAGGGGTTTGCTTGGATTTTCTTTGGTAGGTGATTTTGATAGTAGGTTGTATTTGAAGTGGGTGAGAAGTAGAGGGTGTTGGTTCATCACTAGCTGGGGCTGCTAGGATGTCACCCTGAGCAATGAGCTCAAACATTTTCTTGACAAGGGCTGTTTCTACCCCTGAGAACCCAACAGTTGGCTTTTTTAATATCTTGAAAATACGAGACCTCATTACCTGTTCCCCTTAACTATGGTCCTAATTCACAGTTGAGAATGTGTTGAACATACCAGGGGAACATGTAATATTCTAAGGAATCCAAATTCGCTAGTAAATTTGTAAAAACAAACTGAGAGTACCTGAATTTGACCCCTTGAATCATCCCATGGACAATGAAGGAGAGGTCTTCTGGAATCTGGTCCCATCCTCCATGTTTGTTGGATAAACTATGTATGATGACATGGAGGAGGTATTTCCACTTGAATGAGACCTTCCCCTTCCTGAAGGTCTTGACCGAAAAGTCACCTTCGTTGCCCATCTGCGCAAAGGATTGGTTGACAGCAGCTTTTGGAAAGGACAGCTCACCTACTTCATCATCCAGCTGCAAATGGGTGTTTATAATGGCTAGAGTGATGAAAATCATCCTCCCCTGCACTGTGGCAGACAGTGCCTTCTCCCCGTCCATGGTGACCTCTTGACAGGTCCGCCAGAACTCAAGCAACTGATCCTCATAGAGAGGAGGATCGATTGTAAGGGAGGTGAAGTAGTGAGACAAAGAAAGATACCTACATATGTCTGAGAAGCTTGGATCCTCCTCAGAGTTTAACAGAGCAACTTGATTGTATTGCCTGTGTAGGTGCATGGTGAAATCAGGGTCGTTACGACGATCAAGATTGGCCATTTGAAGAAGCTTTGTAGTGAAGGAAAGAAGAAGAAGATGAAATTTGGGGGTAATTTTAGGTTAAGGAACAATGAGAGAAGTGAGATGAAATAGAACTGTTTGGAAAGATATACTCTGGATTTGAGACAAAGTTATGACAAAAAGATAAACTTTGAAATCCGCAAGTGGGTCCTACTTCTGAAAAAGGCGCCCAAAAAGTTAGTTTTCTTGGAAGTAGTAAAAGCTTCCGAAGGCAATTTTGGTTTCGGAAGCTTTGCAATCAAAGCTTCCGAAAGCAATTTTGCTTCGGAAGATATTTCAAAGAGTTTAGAAAATTTTGACTTTGGAAGAAATAAATGAGTCTTCCGAGACTAAATTGCTTTCGGAAGAAATTTGTTCCTAAAATGCATTTAAGTACTTATACCAAAATTTAAGCTTCGAAAGATACTTCAAGAATTTCTTTCGAAGGTAAATCTCAGATAAGCTGTTTAAACGATTTAGACATAAATTTTTTTAAAGGCAACTTTTGCTTCTTCCGAAGGTAAATTTTCATCATTCTAAGAGATATCATTTTAAAAGTTCGTTTTTCTTCCAAAGAGAACTGGGCTTATGAAGTGATCTCATAGACAACCTAGGACACATAGTTTTAAGAAATAATATTGATTAAGTTATTAAGAAAAATCTATTCAAAGTTAATCATCCCAATAGCTGATACAAGATACTTAAATCTTTGTTCATCAAAAGCTTTTGAGAACAAATCAGCATATTGTTCATTTGTGTTAACTTTGATTAGTTTTATCAACCCCTTTTCAAAATTATCTCTAATCAGATGATACCTGATATTAATGTGTTTGTTCCTTGAGTGCTGCATAGGATTCTCTGTAATAGAGATGGCACTGTTGTTGTCTATATGGATGGGAGTCTCTTTGAAATTGAACCCATAGTCTAGCATCTGATTCTGAATCCAAAGCACTTGAGCACAGCAGCTGGCAGCAGCAATGTATTCAGTTTCAGCAGTTGAAACAGACACACAGGATTGCTTCTTGCATTGCCAAAAGACTATCCTTCCACCCAGGAACTGACACCCCCCAGATGTGGACTTTGCAGTCATGTTGCAGCCACCATAATCATATCTGTATAAGCATACAGATTGAAGTCTGAATTCTTTGGATACAAAAGATTTGGAGCACATTTGAGATATCTAAGGATCCTTTTGACAGTGATTAGGTGTGACATCTTGGGGTTGGCTTGATATCTTGCGCATATGCATGTGGCAAACATGATATCAGGCCTGCTAGCAGTAAGATACATAAGTGACCCAATCATAGCCCTGTAGAGATGTTCATCAACACACTCCCCCTCAAGATCAGGACCAAGGGAGTGGTTTCTGGCTATGGGTGTCTTTGCAACCTTACAATTAGTCATCTTGAATCTTGCAAGTATGTCCTGAACATTCCTTGATTGACTTATGAAGATGCCATTTTCAACCTGCTTCACTTGAATTCCTAGAAAGAAATTGAGTTCCCCCATGGCACTTATTTCAAATCTATTCTTCATCAGTATCTCAAAGTCTTTGCAGAGCTTTGGATTAGTTGAACCAAAAATAATGTCATCTACATATATCTGAACTAGCAATATGTCATTTCCTGTTTCTTTGATGAAGAGAGTCCCATCAATAGTACCCCTTTTGTATCCATATTGACAAAGGTATGTTGATAGTGTCTCATACCACTTTCTTGGAGCTTGATGCAGTCCATAAATGGCTTTATCAAGCTTGCAGACATAATCCAGATGATCTGGTCTGCAAAGCCAGGTGGTTGTTTAATATAAACTTCTTCATCAATCACCCCATAGAGAAAGGCACACTTCACATCAAGCTGGTAGACCTTGAAATCCTTGGATGCAGCATAAGCTAGAAATATTCATACAGCTTCAAGTCTTGCAACTGGAGCAAAGACATCAGCGTAATCAATCCCTTCTTCTTGAGTGTATCCTTGGACAACTAGTCTAGCCTTGTTCTTGATGATGATCCCTCTATCATCTTTCTTGTTCCTGAATACCCATTTGGTACCTATGACAGGCTTCCCTTGAGGAAGAGGGCATAAGTTCCACACCTTCTGTCTTTTGATTTGAAGCAGCTCATCTTGCATAGCTTCAATCCATCTTCCATTCTTCAAAGCCTCATTAACCTTCTACGGCTCTATCTATGATGAATAAAAAGAATGTAGACAAACATGGCTGTCATGAGCTTGTTCTCTTGTTCTTACCCCTGAGTCAACATTTCCAATGATGTTTGTGGTGGGATGTGACTTGTTGATCCGAAGTTGAGGTATCACAGCAAGTTGGTTAGACAGATCTAAATTTGAGAAATTCTGATCTGGTAATGAGGTGTCTCCCACCACATCAGCACACTTATCAAGAGAAACTTGATCCAATGAGTGTGTGACATCATTCATGTTGTCTTCAATGGAGTGGTTATCAACATCAAGAAATTCTTGATCACTATCACCTCCTCCAGTTACTCCTCCTGTATTTGAAGTTCCTTCTCCTGAATTCTGAGCCTCTGAGCTAGAATTTGAAGGTAATTCATTTGAATCAGCAGCATTTGTCATGCTAGTGCTGATGGGAGCTTCAATTCCAGGGTTAGTCACCTGGAGCTGAAGTAGTCTTCTTGTTTGGTCTTCTAAGCTCAAATCTTGGATCAGGATCTTCTGTTGACCTGTTATCTATAGATCTTGAAACATTCTCACAAGATTTGATAAAACAGTTGGTAACTAAGTCAAGATCAAATAGCCAATCCGGACCAGAACCTTTTACACAGGGTGTGTGTTCATTGAAAGTCACATTGGCTGACTCCTCAATGATTCTAGTTCTGAGATTGTATACTCTATAAGCCTTAGCTTAAGAAGAGTACCCAACAAAGTGTCCATCATCTGATTTCTCAGCAAACTTGGCTATTTGATCTTTGGTATTCAAGATGGTGCAAGGACATCCAAATGTTCTGAGAAAACCAATGAATGGTCTTCTTTTGTGCCACAGTTCACAAGGAGTCTTACCATGTGTCTTAACTACCAAAACTCTGTTTTGCACATAACAGGCTGTGTTGACAGCCTCTGCCTAGAAGGTGATGGGTAGTTTAGAGTCAGACAACATGGTTCTTGCAGCTTCAATAAGTGTCCTGTTTCTCCTCTCAGCAACACCATTTTGTTGAGCAGTCCTGGGAGCACTGTATTGTCTTGAAATACCTTTTTCATCACAAAATGTATCACGGATTTTGTTTTTGAATTCGGTTCCTTGATCACATCTTATGATTTTGACCTTGTGATCAGATTGATTCTCAATTTTCAGAATGAAATTCTTTAAGATTTCAGGAGTTTCATCCTTAGTTCTAAGGAAAAACACCCAAGTGAATCTTGTGAAATCATCTGTGATCACCAAACAGTATCAGGTCCTTCCTAAACTCATTACACTGGTGGGGCCAAACAGATCCATATGTAACAAGTGTAGAGGAGTAGTGATAGAGTTCATTTCCTTTGGCTTGTGAGAATCTTTGTGTTGCTTCCCCTTCAGGCATGCAACACAGTGGTCATCACTTGTAAACACTTTCTTTCGCATTCCAGTTACCAAATCATTCTTAATCAGTTTATTCATGTTCTTAAAGTTTACATGGCACATTCTTTTATGCCAAAGAAAGACTCATCACTATTTGCTTTAGATAAAAAGCAAGAAATCTCTCCAGAGGGAGATGTTTCCTGCAATTCCATCTTGTACATGTTCCCTTTCCTGGGGGCTCTGAGCAAAATATGCTCTTGAGGAATGTCAACCCCGGGCTTGAGAACAATGCACTCATGCTCAGTAAAGAGCATGTGATGTTTTTGGTCACAAAATTGGGAAACACTCAAAAGATTGTATCCAAGCTCCTTGACAAAGTGTACCTTCTCAATGCTGAGCTTACCATTTGAGACCATGCCCCTACTAGTGATGTAACCTCCTGCATCTCCTCCAAAAGCAACTAGTCCTCCATCAATTCTTTCAAGGTTTTGAAGTAGGGACTCATTGCCTGTCATGTGCCTAGAGCAGCCACTATCAATGATCCACACATTTCTGTTTGCCTTTGGCTGTCCCTGCACAAAAGTGATGATTTAGTTACATTTGGAAACCCAAGCCTCATTGGTCTTCAGCTTATAAAATTTAGATGAAGGCAATGAAACAGTAAGTGATCCTATTGTTCAGGCTTTGAGGATCATTTGCTATTGCTAAAGAGGAGCTTTTAGTCTAAAGGTCTTCCTTTATCTCCCACACCACCTTTGGAAGATTGGGCTTGACCTTTAATACTTCGGAAGCTTTTGTAGCTTCGGATGCTTTGGAGACGGATCCTTTGGAAGATCTTTGTTTCACTACAGCAAGGTTCAGTACTTCGGAAGCATTCCTTTCTTTCGAGACTAACTTTTCTTCCGAAGGCAATTTCCTACTTGCCTTCTTCTTCATTTTGGAGCTTCCGAATGAAACATATTTTCCTTCCGAAGTTGTTTGTTTCTTCTTCTTCTCAGAAGTTTTCTTCTTAATTATGTGGATAGTACTCTTGGGATTGTATTAACAATCCTTAGCCATATGTGAAGTACTACCACACATAACACAATCCAAATCTTTCCTTCTGAGAGTCTTCTTTCCTAAAGAAGACTAAGCTTGAACACTTTCCTTTTCTTTCTTAACCTTTTCAGATGATGCAGCAGGCTTCGTAGGGTGAAGCTTGCTCTTTGAAATGGATGGTTTAGGCTGTGCAGTAGTGTCACATAGCTGATCAGTCATCTTGTTGTTGCTGGAGTGAGTTGAAGCTGAAGTAGAACTCTTGGTACTAGAATTCTTGACAGGATCTTCAGCTTTCATCACCTTGAACCCTGCAGAGATAAATACTTGTTTCTGTTTAGGAACAAAGGTGGTCTTGATCTCTTAAGATTTTCTAGATCTTCTCTTTGCTCTTCTGATCAAGTTCTTTCTCTTGGTTTTGCTCAAACCAGCTTCTTTTTCCTCCTTAGAAGCATGGTGACCCTTTTGGATTGACTCTCTTCACTCATGTTAGAGTCATCCCTCACCTTCTCCTCATCATTCTTTTCATCACTGGGGTCTATGGATGGTAGCTCATCTTGACCAGTTCCACACCTAGGAGATCTGACTGATTGTAGAGTGTGTGGAGGAGCTATCTCACTAGATCCCAGTCCCTGCTTATTCTGATAAAACACTTTTGCATGCAGAGATGAGGATATCATGTTCTTGAAGGTCTCTTCTTCAAGAACACATTTTTCTGCCTTGGCTTTGCTGATCACAAGCTTAGCCTGGCATTCAGTCAACATGGTAATGAGATCCTTAATTGAGTCCTGTAGTTTGTCTGCACATGTATAAGAGTTGAAACTGTTTTCTCTAGATCTTCTATCTTAAGTTTATAGTCATTTTCTGCTCTTTTAAAACCAGCTTTTAAAATATTTAAAGACTCAATATAAGATCTCATTTCCAAGTTGTAGGACCTGTATCTATTTACTTTATCAATACATTCAGGAGAGCAAAGATGTTCAAGTACCTTGGCTTCATCATGATCAGCCATGAGTGCTTGGTTTGGAGATGCATCTTCAGCTTGAAAGCTCCAGTCAAAGCCTCTTTCTTCAACAGCAACTGCAGCTTGTTGTCTTGGCTTCTCATTCTGGTTCCCTCCTTCAGTGTTGTTTGGCCTGGATGAAGATTGGCCACCATTTGACTTAGGTACCTTGCATTCTCTAGCAAAGTGTCCCATCTGGTTCTAGTTGTAACACTTGACTTTGCTCTTGTCCAGCCCAAACTTGCCACTGGCAGCATTGCTAGGATACCTTTTCCTAGTCCTCTTGTAGAACTTCTGGGCTCTGTGAGTGAGAAGAGCCATTTGCTGGACTATCTCCATGTACTCCAGATCATCTGGATGAAAACAGTCCAGGTCTTCAAGAGTGAAAAGAAAGTTACTTGTACTTTCATCAGTGGAGACAAAAGCTTGAGAAGAACTTGTCTCTTGGAAGGGACTTCTTTGGATGTAGCTCTCTCTAGGTGTCTCTGGGAAGGTGATGAAAGGACCCTTTTTTGAGGTTTCAGGGTAGCAGAGGAGATGATGCTGTGGTTCTCTGCTATCCCTTTCAACCACATGAAGGGCTGAAATCTGGTGAGTGTTGGAGCTACCAGATGAATTTTGCATATTCATCATCATCTGGTATCCACTGAGTATCCCATACAACTCAGTGAGAGTAAGGGTCTTGAGGTTTTCAGCCCTCTTAATGACCACACAGTAGTGTGTCCATTGTCTTGGAAGAGAGGACATGAACTTCCTAGCAATATCCCTGTTCTCAATAGTTACCCCAACATCAGCCAGAGTATCCATAATCTCAACATACCTGAAGTATTGTTGAGTCATGGTTTCACCTGTCTTGAAGGTGAAAATTTCAAACTGCTACTTTAGGAGATCCTTCTTGTTCTCCTTGGCTTCATTTGAACCCTCATATATCAGTTTCAGTGCATCCCATAGCTGTTTAGCGGTCTTGCACTTCTTGAAACCTCTGTAAATGGAGTTTGGAAGAGCAATTTGGAGGGCTGTCATGGCTTTCTGATCAATGTCAATTCTTTTCCAGTCTTCATCAAAAAAGTCAGCCCTCTCCTTTGGTATCATGCCACCACCACCAGCAGTTGAAGAGGTGCATGGTACATGAGGTCCATTGACAACAGACTCCCACATCCTGGAATCTTGAGATTAGATAAAGCCTTCCATTCTCTGACACCAAGTGTCAAAATCCTCAGGAGTGATCAATGGGGACTTTGTTATAGTTCCAGTTTCCATATCAGCTTTGGAGATAGCCGCCATTTGAAGAGTTAAGTGATGTGTGTAACTAAGAAGATTTAAGATGGTGAGATCTTACAATCAAGAGCCTGGAATGCTCTGATACCAAATGCAGGACCGTTAAAGGGTACTTAAGCTTGCACTTAGTTAACACACTTAGGAGGATCTTAAGATCACTTAACAATTCAAATAGGGAACTGTGAACCTTTACTGAAGATACAAGATAACACAAGTAAAACAAGAACAAGAGCATAAGATAAAGTTTTCAAGGAAGTTGTATATTGCTTCTCTAGTTCTATTACAAGTGTTGTACAAGTATATTTTGAATACAAGAACCGGAGACTACTTATACTACATCCTACAACCGTCACTATGCAAAAAGATAGTTGGAAGTGACTAATCTAGACATCAAGATCAGCCTAAAGTCAAAAGGCAAATTGCCTTTTGACTAGTGATATGACAAGCCATAGCCCTCTGACTTTCCTATTACAAAAAGCCAAGAAGGAACAAAAACAGAAACTTGCAGGTGAAGACCTTATCTACTTTATCATAAAGTATGGAAGTTTCAACAACTAGTGATAGCAGGTGAACTACCAGAGCATGCAGCAGAAAGTAGGTTGCTTTATGATAAAGTTAATGGAAAAGGTAACTTTTCTCTCTCTTCAGAAGAAATCAGTCTTGTCTTTAAACAGCTTCGGAAGACTTTGTCCTGAGAGCTTTGGAAGACTTCATCTTTTACCTTCGAAAGAGTTAAGTCTTTGGCTTTGGAAGACTTTACACTTAGAATATTTTCCAAGTTCAGTGTAAAACTTCCGCAGCAGTTTCTTCTGAACTTTGGCTTCGGAAGATTTTACACTTAGCATTTTTCTTGTGTGTGTAAAACTTCCGACGCAAGTTCACCTTTGTTTCGAAGTGCATGTTGGAAGACCTGGTTGTTTTGGTATCCTTTGGTTGCATTAGCCTCTTAACTTCAGAGGTTCCTACATGAATTCTTTCAGCTAACCTTTCAACTTGCCTGTTTTGTATTAGGTTGGCAAGTGGCAGGTCAACCAGATAAGTGCTCTGATAGTATCTGTTGGATCATATGAGGCTGGTGCAACCAAAACAACACTTAGAATATTTTGAAGTACAATAGAAGAAGTCTTCCGAAGCTAAAGCTGCTCTTCCGAACACAAGTTGAAGATCTTCCAAAGCTTAAGTATAAAGAACTTCCGAAGGAAAACTAAGTCTTCAGAGACTAAGTAGTTCTCCTTCTGAAGCATTCATACTTAGAAGATCCAAGACAAAGTCTTCCGAAGAATGAAGTCATGAAGACTTGCAAAACACTCGGAAGAAGTTGATTCTTCCGAAGTATAAATGGCCTTGGAAGAATTTATTCTTTCGAAGCCATTTTGCCTTCGGAAGAATCAACTATGAACCAGTGGACATAAGTATGGGCTGTCTGACATCCGCTGACAACTCTGATACACTGCACGGCTCTTTCCCACACCCATGTAGTTGACCATACTTTAATCTACTGTTCACCTTTATCAGTTAGTATAGTTACCATACTTAGTTGGTGACAAAAGGTAAGTCATAGATCCATCAAGACTACCTAATCTAGGATATTATTTTATCTTAGATACTTTACTTCTAGTAATTTAGTATTTGTCTAGCAGTAAATTCCAGCTGGTTTTCCAAGTAAAACCGGTTGTAGATAGTAGTATATATAGTTTCTCATTGTAACTTAAGTAACCTTGCTTGAGTTTGTGAGATACAAAACTTGTTTTGAGAGACCAACACCAATCCTGCAATTGGTATCAGAGCTTTTTAGGCTCTTGATTGTGAGTGTGACATCCGGTAATTTTCCGTTACCAAACTCCGTTAGTTCCTTTAGGTCTTGCATACACGTGTCGTGAGTACACACTAGTTGTCATTGAACATTGGTGACTTAACAATAATTAACAATGGTTAATGGATAATAACTTGATTAATAATGTTGATTATTAAATTATGATTTGTGGGCTAAATATTATTTGTGAATTCTAGCTTGTAACGTGCCAACGTATTATATTTTTCTATGTGTTTTGTTGATAAATGGAAATGTATATAATTGTTACTAATTGGTAATAACCCATATGTTTTGTGGTTAGAAATCAATTAAGAGGCGTTAAAAGTTTAGTTTTTATAAGGTCTTAACATGAGGGTTTAATTAGTAAATTGCAATTAGTCATAATAATAAAAAAAAAGAACAAACCCTAGCCCCCACCCCCTCATTCGGCCGCGACATCCCACACACACATACACTTCGAATTCGACCAAGAGTACCAAGCAAGTCTCGATTTTGATTAAGATTCAAGTGTTTCAAGTTGTTTACAAGGGCTAATCATCATTTAAACACACTTAAAAGTAAGTATTTATCAAGTTTTTATGGTTTTTGATAGTTGATAGAAACCAAGTTCGAAATTGATGCTTGGATGTCAAATTTTTGATGGTTTGATGATTGTATGATGTTAGTTAGATTTTATTGATGTTAGTTTACGTGGATTATACAAGAAATTCATGATTTTAATGCGTGTATCATACCATACTATTAATAGTAACTTTTGTGCATGAACTTTATGATTTTGATGATGAATTGATGATGTTATGATGTTAATGATGTTGTATGAATGTTGGAATTATGATAATTATGCTAGAAATCCAAGAATTTATCATGTAGTTCATACCTTGCCATAAGTAGAAACATTTGGATATGAGATTGGTGGATTATGATGATTTGATGATGATGAACATGTCTAGGTGATAGTAGTGAGCTTGAATAGGTATTGTGTTAATGAATTCATGATTGAATTAAGTGTTAGATTGATTTTGGGATGTTACTTTCCCAAAAGGGAAACTTTATTTATGTTGAACCTTGGATATGGTGAATTGGGCATGTTCATGATGTTAGGGTGATGTTAGAATGTTTATTGATGGTGTCTAATTTGGTGGAATGTGTTAATTGGGTTGTATGGATACTTGATTGGTCAATTGGGAAATTTGGACATTATGGATTATACATGATGATGGATTATGTTAGGAGATTATAGAATCATGCTTGGGATTGTAATAGATCATTGTTGGGTATGTTGGTTGGCATGAACCTTGTTGAATAATTTGATGATGATCGTCATACACACGTGCGAATCTGAGGCTCCTACTTAGTAGGATTGGCAGGGTTAGGGTGTTAAGTTGTGAGTGGCTTCACATGGCATGTTATGCATGATTAGACTTCATGTATGATGTACTAGTTGTGTTGTAATTATATTTGTGTTGAGCATGTTGACTACTTGAGATTCTCATAAGATGTATGATAATCTAAGTTGTATGATGACCTTGGTAGAACAAGTGGTTGATGAAGTGATAAACTTGAAAAACTTGTATGATAACCATAAATGATGAGTTGTGATGCTTGATTAAAAGGGATTTCAATTAATATGCCACCAACGGGTCAAATGGGTCAACTGGGTCAAATGCGTCTTGTTTTTCTAAAACCTTGGGTCAATGTGTTTATTGAGCACTTAGGGATTGTTGATGATTCTGTGTACACGTACTTATGTACTTACGTGTTCTAGGTACCTCTAAAGGTTGTCTTTCCTTTCTCTCTCTCTCTCTCAAGTTAGCTTTAATATCATTCGTGTGCACACCAGGTGAGTTCATGCCCCACTTTATTTACAATCTCTTTTAGGGGAGATAGCATACTCGTTCTGAAACGCTTTATTGATTATAAGTTGTGTATAGTGTAATATAGTGCGATATACTATGAAAGTCCTCACACTTTCGGATCGTTAATATTGGAACTAGTAGGAAATCTTGGGTAGTACTACTGGGTTTGACAAGCCCCACCTGTGCGACTCGAGGTCAAAAGGGTGCAATATTGTCCTAACACATGGTGTCACGACCTAGTAAGTCGTGACTGGAGGCAATCAAATGAAAAACTGTCAGCTTCGATCGCGAAATCATTACAATTATTACTTGTAAATTTAGACTAGCTATCTAATTCAATGCACTCTTATGTTTTATACCTGTTACTGTTATATTTTATGCAAACTCTTGAACTCACCAACCATTGTGTTGACTCTTTTAGTATGCGATTCTCAGGTCGTGGTTAATGAAAGCCTAGGAGCACTCACGGGTCAGCATTTGTGGGTCAGAATTGTTGGAAACATTTTATTTTAGCAATTGAAACAAGTTTATGTACTTGGTTTTGAATAACGGTTGGGCGCGTGTTTTGCGCACTTTACATTTTGTACCCTTGTGTTTGCTTTACTTACAAAAAATGCTTCCTCAAATATTTTGAAGTTTTAAACTCTGGTTTGGTTTGAATGGTTCATATATAACTAATGACTGAGATCTTGGTTTGTTCACACGCCTCGCGGTAAAACCCCGCACATGGATTTTGAGGGTGTGACTGATTGGTATCAGAGCCATTGGTTATAGGGAACTTGGTTGCATACACACTAGACTATAACCGCACAGTTTGTTAGTTACTCGTTACTTATTTCCTTACTGTATACTCATTGGCATACGCATCATGTACTTCGCAGCATGGCAACGTCATCCAGAGATTTAGGCAAGAGACCTGCATGGTCTGAGTCACCTCCACCTTCCCCTGTACCTGATTGGGGATCAGACTGGCGTCGACATCCTTACCCCTCTGAAGAGATGGATTGGGATCAGCCATTCGCAATACCCGAGCATGTTCCTCCGCGGAACTAGAACTTCTATCCTACCTATATATACCGCATGGTTTACAGGGATCGTGTACCAGCTGTAGCTCCTACTCGACCCAGGACTAGATCGTCGACAACTTCTCCAGCACACACACTTCCTACATTGGACATCCCACACGAGCAGGCATTTGCAGCATTGGTGGCTACACTAGACACCAAGCGGCAGCGTATTAGTGGACTCACTAATGAGAACTCCGCTCTACGATACGAGATACGACAGTTACGGTTACAGGTAGAGACGCTCCAGGAGTGACTTTCGATGGCCATTAGTGGGCATCATACTCTGGCATGCAATGTGCTAACGCTTACCGAGCGCATGAACGCGCAGGATCATTAGAACATAGTGGTAGATGATAGATTTACTGACCTAGAGGCACAGCTAGCAGCACTTCAGATTGGTGAAGCCCCTGCACCTGTGGCAGATCCTGAGGAAGAAGACCCGGAAGAGGAACCTGAAGAAATTCCTGAGGAAGACCTTGAGGAAGAAGATCCAGAGGAAATGGAAGAGGATAGCGATGGATCGGACATGTTTGATTGATTCCACTTTCTTATGACTTGGACTATATGGTGTTTCTTTTCCTTTGAAACCTATGTAGGAATGGTTGTTTCCCACCCAATTGAAAAACTAAAATTTTGACATTGATGGAATATTTTATGAACCATTTACAATTTATTTATCTTTGGTTATTATTTTTGTTATAAATGTTGTGGTTGTGGCAAATTCAATATTTCTTATTATTTACTGTACTTCAATGAGATTAATGTGTTGGATGTTACTCATTATTGTATTTCTGAATGTAAAGTGAAATATGGCGCAAGAGGTAGAGGACGTGGACGTGGTCATGGACGTGGTGCCGGTGGTCGTGGTACCGGTGCTATAAACATGACCCCTGTTGAATTAGCTGCCCTGATAAATCAGCATGTGCAAGCAGCGGTTGGTGCACAAACTGCCTAATTTGGAGGTAAATGATGACCTTGGTTATCAACTGCATAAATTTTTCTACTAGATGGTTAACCCATTTGATTGGACTAAATAATCCGAAACGTTGCATACAGGACCGCCAGCGTGCACATATAAAGCATTCATGGACTGCAAGCCCCACACGTATAGTAGAGCTGAGGGTGCTGTAGGGCTCGTACGTTGGTTTGAGAAGACCAAGTCAATCTTCTCCAAATGCAACTGTCCAATGGTGGATCAAGTAAAGTATGCCACGGGGACGCTTGAGGGCGTAGCACTCTCGTGGTGGAATGCCCAAGTACAAATGCTTGGTCAGGCAATAGCCAATGCTTTACCATGGGATGAATTCAAGGAAATGATGATGGAGGAATATTGCCCTCCTAGCGAAGTTCAAAAGCTGGAAGCCGAATTTTGGCAGCTCAAGATGGAAGGATCGGAGATTGAGGCCTACACAACAAGGTCTCACGAGTTGGCAAAGCTTTGCCCAGGCATGATCGACATGCCGGTTAAGCGGATTGAGCTTTATCTACGCGGCTTGGTTCCTGAGATACAAAGTATGGTGACTGCTGCGAACCTACCCACTATTTAGCAGGTTATTCGATTGGCTCACAAACTTATTGATCAAGTGATAGAGCAAGGCAAACTACCCAAGCGAGGCGTTGTGGCAAGCATGCCCGACA
The DNA here is from genome assembly GCA_025506505.1 of Flaveria sonorensis. Lineage (NCBI taxonomy): Eukaryota > Viridiplantae > Streptophyta > Magnoliopsida > Asterales > Asteraceae > Flaveria > Flaveria sonorensis. The sequence continues at coordinate 28,094,705 of CM046435.1, read as the reverse complement.
ATAAACGCAAGTGGGACGGCTTAGGCAACAAGGGATCATCATCAAAGAGTCAACCCCAGCAGAAACAGCATCATCAGCAACAGAGGAGGTTCGACAACAACAGAAGCTTTAACCAGACGACTCCTTTAAACCAAGGGCCAATTGGATACCGAGGGAGACACCCAAAGTGCAACCGGTGTAACTATCATCATATGGGTAGATGTGACAACTTCAAATGCCAGAGCTGTGGAAAGATTGGACATGTAGCAAAAGACTGCCATGGCGAGCTGATGAAAAAGCCACAACAATCCCAGGAAAGGGAAAGAGGGCCATTACAGGAGAAACTGCCCTCAGTTGAGGAAGAAGGAGAATGGTGCAAACAACGGTGGGAAAAACAACAACAACAACAACAATGTCAATGGCAACAGCAACGGTGGTAACAATGGTGGAACAAAAGGGAGAGCCTTTCTTATCGGTTCAGGTGAGGCTCTAAACAACCTACTACTATTACTGGTAAATTTTCTGTTAACGGTCATTTTGCTACTATACTGTTTGACACGGGAGCCGATAGAAGTTTCATCTCCACTAAGTTTAGTAGTCTTTTAAGTGATATTCCCTCAGTATTTGAATCTAACTACACCGTAGAGTTAGCTGATGGTAAGCAGATTCACGTAATGCATATCCTTAGAGATTGCAAGATAAAACTTGCGGGTCATACCTTTGACATAGATCTCCTGCCTGTTACACTAGGGAGTTTTGATGTAGTAGTAGGCATGGATTGGCTTTCCGACAAGCAGGCAGAAATCATATGTCACGAGAAGATCATACAAATCCCTATTGGTGAAGAAATTCTTACGGTCAGTGGCGATAGAAGTGGTGCAGTGATGGGCATCATCTCATTCATGAAAGCACAGGAGTTGTTGCGGAAAGGTCGCTTAGCCATATGAGCCCTCGTTACTGATAAACAACCAGAAGAAAAGAGGATAGAGGATATGCCTGTCGTTCATGACTTTCCTGAGGTGTTTCCAGAGGATCTACCTGGATTACCACCTCATCGTCAAGTTGAGTTCCAGATTGATTTGACTCCAGGAGCCGCTCCGATTGCAAGAGCACCTTACCGGTTAGCTCTGAACGAACTACAAGAATTATCTGCTCAACTACAAGAGTTGTTGGATAAAGGGTTTATCTGACCGATCTTGTCACCTTAGGGAGCACCAGTTCTGTTTGTCAAGAAGAAGGATGGTACATTTCGAATGTGCATCGACTATAGAGAACTGAACAAGGTTACAATCAAGAATAGATACCCACTACCTCGTATAGATGATTTGTTTGATCAACTTCAAGGATCAAGCTATTATTCTAATATTTACTTGAGATCTGGGTACTATAAACTGAGAGTTAGAGAGGAAGACATCATGAATACCACTTTTCGTACACGTTATAGTCATTACGAGTTCTTGGTCATGCCATTCGAGTTGATGAATGCACCAGCCGTATTCATGGAACTCATGAATCATGTGTGCAAACCCTATCTCGATCAGTTTGTTAGTGTGTTTATCGATGACATATTGATCTACTCAAGGACTGAGAAAGAACATGAGGAGGACTTACGTTTAATCTTGGAATTACTTAGAAAGGAACAACTGTACGCCAAGTTCTCCAAGTGTGATTTCTGGATACGTGAAGTGCAATTCTTGGGTCATATTGTTAATGAGATAGGAATACATGTGGATCCTGCAAAGACTAAAGCAATAAAGAACTGGGCGGTACCCAAAACGCCAAGCAAGATATGACTGTTTCTTGGACTGGCAGGATACTATCTGCGATTCATTGAAGGATTTTCTAAGATCTCTCAACCTCTCACAACCTTGACTCACAAGGGAACAGCGTATAAATAGGATGAGAGTTAGAAATCTGCTTTCTAATTACTGAAACAGAAACTGTGTAGCGCACCAATATTGGCGTTACCGGAGGGAAGTGATGACTTCGTAGTCTATTGTGATGCTTCTATTCAAGGATATGGTTGCGTCTTGATGCAGCGAGATAAAGTGATAGCTTACGCCTCGAGACAACTGAAGGTTCATGAGAAGAACTATACCACCCACGACTTAGAACTGGGTGCAGTAGTTTTTGCCTTAAAGATCTGGAGACATTACTTGTATGGTACCAAGTGCACTATTTACACCGATCACAAGAGTCTTCAGCACATCTTTGAGCAGAAGGAATTGAACATGAGGCAAAGACGCTAGGTAGAATTATTGAAGATTATTATTGTGCTATCAAATATCATTCAAGAAAGGCTAATGTAGTCGTTGACGCGCTGAGTAGAAAGGAAACTGCTAAGCCCCGACGAGTGTGAGCTTTGCAACTTACGATTAGCACATGGTTACCTGAACAAATCCGAGAGGCTCAGACAGAAGCTTAAGTATCCTTAGCTGTTCAAAACAACGACGACGGCCAACGAAGGTATTGATTAAATTTCGGGACAAAATTTCTTTCAACATGGGGATGATGTGACAACTCACCGGAAACTCACTCGATTACTTCATGCCAATGCAGTAGACCAGTGATGGAACACACCATGTAATGCAATTTTCGGGACGAAAATTCTTTCAACTTGGGGATAATGTGACATCCGGTAATTTTCCTTTACCAAACTCCGTTAGTTCCGTTAGGTCTTGCATACACGCGTCGTGAGCACACACTAGTTGTCGTTGAATGTTGGTGACTTAACAATAATTAACAATGGTTAATGGATAATAACTTGATTAATAATGTTGATTATTAAATTGTTATTTGTGGGCTAAATATTATTTGTGAATTCTAACTTGTAACGTGCCAACGTATTAAATTTTTCTATGTGTTTTGTTGATAAATGGAAATGTATATAATTGTTACTAATTGGTAATAACCCATATGTTGTGGTTAGAAATTAACTAAGAGGGGTTTAAAGTTTAGTTTTTATAAAGTCTTAACATGAGGGTTTAATTAGTAAATTGCAATTAGTCATAATAATAAAAAAAAGAACAAACCCTAGCCCCCACCCCCTCATTCGGCCGCGACATCCCACACACACAAACACTTCAAATTCAACCAAGAGCACCAAGCAAGTCTCGATTTTGATTAAGATTCAAGTGTTACAAGTTGTTTACAAGGGCTAATCATCATTTAAACACACTTAAAGGTAGGTATTTATCAAGTTTTTATGGTTTTTGATAGTTGATAGAACCCTAGTTTGAAATTGATGCTTGGATGCTGAATTTTTGATGGTTTGATGGTGGTATGATGTTAGTTAGATTTTATTGATGTTAGTTTACGTGGATTATACAAGAAATTCATGATTTTGATGCGTGGATCATACACTATTATTAATAGTAACTTTTGTGCATGAAGTTGATGATGAATTGATGATGTTATGATGTTAATGATGTTGAATGAATGTTGGAATTATGATAATTATGCTAGAAATCCAAGCATTTATCATGTAGTTCATACCTTGCCATAAGTAGAAACTTTTGGATATGAGATTGGTGGATTATGATGATTTGATGATGATGAACATGTCTAGGTGATAGTAGTGAGCTTGAATAGGTATTGTGTTAATGAATTCATGATTGAATTGAGTGTTAGTTTGATTTTGGGATGTTACTTTCCCAAAAGGGAAACTTTATTTATGTAGAACCTTGGATATGGTGAAGTGGGCATGTTCATGATGTTACGGTCATGTTAGAATGTTTATTGATGGTGTCTAATGTGGTGGAATGTGTTAATTAGGTTGTATGGATACTTGATTGGTCAATTGGGAAATTAGGAATTTTATGGATTATACATGATGATGGATTATGTTAGGAGATTATGGAATCATGATTGGGATTGTAATAGATCATTGTTGGGTATGTTGGTTGGCATGAATCTTGTTGAATAATGTGATGATGGTCATCATACACACGTGCGAATCTGAGGCCCCTACTTAGTAGGATTGGCAGGGTTAGGGTGTGAAGTCGTGAGTGGCTTCATATGGCATGTTATGCATCATTAGACTTTATGTATGATGTACTAGTTGTGATGTAATTATATTTGTGTTGAGCATGTTGACTAGTTGAGATTCACATGAGTTGTATGATAATCTAAGTTGTTTGATGACCTTGGTAGAACAAGTGGTTGATGAAGTGATATACTTGAACAACTTGTATGATAACCATGTATGATGAGTTGCTATGCTTGATTAAAAGGGATTTCAATTAATATGTCACCAACGGGTTAAATGGGTCAACTGGGTCAAATGCGTCTTGTTTTTCTAAAACCTTGGGACAATGTGTTTATTGAGCACTTAGGGATTGTTGATGATTCTGTGTACACGTATTATGTACTTGCGTGTTCTAGGTAACCTTTGAAGGTTGTCTTTCCTCTCTCTCTTTTTCTCAAGTTAGCTTTAATATCATTCGTGTGCACACCAGGTGAGTTCATGCCCCACTTTATTTACAATCTCTTTTGGAGGAGATAGCATACTCGTTCTGAAACTCTTTATTGATTATAAGTTATGTATAGTGTAATGTAGTGCGATATACTATGAAAGTTCTAACACTTTCAGATCGTTAATATAGGAACTAGCGAGAGATCTTAGGTAGTACTACTAGGTTTGACAAGCCCGACCTGTGCGACTCGAGGTCAAACGGGTGCAATATTTCCTAACACATGGTTTCACGACCTAGTAAGTCGTGACGGGAGGCAATCAAATGAAAAACTGTCAGCTTCGATCGCGAAATCATTACAATTATTACTTGTGAATTTAGACTAGCTATCTAATTCAATGCACTTTTATGTTTTATACCTGTTACTGTTATATTTTATGCAAACTCTTGAACTCACCAACCATTGTGTTGACTCTTTTAGTATGCTATTCTCAGGTCGCGGTTAATGAAAAGCCTAGGAGCACTCACGGGTCAGCATTTGTGAGTCAGCATTGTTGGAAACATTTTATTTTGGCAATTGAAACAAGTTTCTGTACTTGGTTTTGAATAACGGTTGGGCGCGTGTTTTGCGCACTTTACATTTTGTACCCTTTTGTTTGCTTTACTTACAAAAAACACTTTCGCAAATATTTTGAAGTTTTAAACTCTGGTTTGGTTTGAATGGTTCATATAGAGTCGTTCTGAGTAACTATTGACTAAGATCCTGGTTTGTTCACACACCTCGCGGTAAAACCCCGCAAATGGATTTTTAGGGTGTGACAGTGAGATCTAACCATCCAAATCATCCTTGTTTCTTCACACTCACTCACTTCATTCAAATGGCTCTTAACCAAAAATTTTCTAAGTCTGAGATGGGAACCATGACCAGGGCTCTTATTATCACCCCTGATGATTTTAGAACTTGGTGCAAACGTATTAAAGGTTTCATCAAGTATCAAGACAGCGGCATGTGGAGATCTGTCACTCATGGTCCTTACAAGCCAAAGGTGGCGGACCCGGCTAGTATGGCGCCATGATTGAGAAAGCTGTTGAAGACTACTCTGATAAAGACTTCAAGAAGATAGACATCGACTACAAAGCCATGACCATTTTGCTTACTGCATTACCAAACTCCATAATGGTAGGCTTTAAGCAATGCGAGACCGCCAAATATCTATTTGATGCTTTGAAGCTGATGTACTCTGGTTCTACTAAATCAAAGGAGAACAAAAAAGATATGCTGAAGCAGTAGTTTGAGAACTTCACTTATGTTGTTGGTGAGACCTTGAGCCAAAAATACTTTAGGTATATGTACTTGATCACCTCTCTTCAGACTATGGAAGTTGTTCTGGAGAAAAGAGACATAGTCAGAAAATTCATGAGTGCACTTCCTCATGAGTGGACTTTTTACTGTGCCTCAATCAAGAAAACTGAAAAACTCAACACTCTCACTATGACCGAACTGTATGGAATCCTTGATGGATACCGTATGGAGATGGATTCTTAGAAGTGCCACCAGATGAACAGACCCTCAAATCCTGTAGTCAACAATGCTCTACATGCTACTGAAGGATCAAGAACCCCCCAGCCTCAGTTGTACCTAAACTACCCCCAACAGCTATCATCCTCTTCTGGGCCATACATCACTTTCCCTGAGACACCCAGGTCTTAACAGGGTCAACACACTCCCTTCCAGGATAGTTGTACTTTTGTTTCAGGGAGTGAGCACTCTCAAGATTTTCAATACTGTTTTGATGATTTAGAGTGTTTCAGCCAAGATGATGTTGAATATATGGACATTGTCCAGCAAATGGCTCTTTTAACCTACAGAGCAAAGAAGTTTTTTAAAAGAACCGGAAGGCAATTTCCTCAGAACCCAACTAACAACAAATTTGGGTTTGATAAGAGCAAGGCCAAATGCTACAACTGTAACCAGCTTGTTCACTTTGCTAGGGAATGTAAAGCTCAAAGATCTAATCCTGGATCAGCTCAAGCCTCCTAACATTCTGCTACCTCAAAGGCTGCAACCAAACCCACTGAGCACAAACTGCAGCGGTTGCTCAAGAGGTTGACTAGAGCTCTATAGTGCAAGATATCACCCCTGCTCAAGCTCTCATGGCTGTAACTGAAAACAACAAGGTATATGAACATCTCTGTACCCGAGCCTATATTGTTAAGATTAAATTGTATCAGGACTACAACATGGAAATTAGATCTGATATTAAGTCCTTAAATATCCTAAAATCTGATTTTAAGAGAGCAGAATCTGACTATAATCTCAAAATATAAGAGTTAGAGAAAACTGTTTCCTTTTTAAAACATGAACATTCCAACTATAGGACTCAAATAAAAGATCTAATATCCAAGTTGACTAAAGCTCAAGCCGAGCTAGTCATAGCTGAGGCTAAAGCATAGAAGTATGCTATTCAAGAGCATAACTTCAACATCATTATAGCATCATCCTTCCACTTCAAGGTATGCTATCAAAACAAAAGTGGGTTGGGATCCAATGAAATTGCTCCACCACACTCTCTTGTGTCTATTAGACAGCCAAGATGTGGTACTGCTGAGCAAGAGGTTCCAACTGCTGACCAATACCTAGTAAGCTGAAGAATCATGCAATAATGGAAACCACCATAGGGAAGGATAAGGTAGAAAATCTCATCCCCTCAGTTGAAAAATCCTTGACCACCAAATCCAAAAGAACCAGATCAAGGAAGCAAGAAAAACTGCCAAAAAGGTGGCTGAGACTAAGATGAAGACAGACCCAATGTAAAAGGGTGTATTCATCTCAGCTGGAATCCAAGTGGTTGGAAGTTCTGAACCAGATCAAGGATGCAAGAAAAACTGCCAAAAAGGTGGCTGAGACTAAGATGAAGACAGACCCAAGGTAAAAGGGTGGTGTATTCATCTCAGCTGGTTTCCAAGTGGTTAGAAGTTCTGATTCAAGAATGGAGTGTAGTACCATCACTCCTATCCAGCTGAAGGATCAAAAATTAAAAGGAAAGGTTGTTGAAGAAGAGGAGAAGTGCAAGAAACAACAGCCCAGATGGCCCACCAAGAATTACATTAAGTGCATAATCTGTGGCCTGCATAACCACACGGCTAAAGATTGTTACTACAATCTAGTAAGCACATATTATGCAACCAATATTAAGAAAGAAGGAGTCAAGGATAGTTTCATATTTGGAACTTACCATATGGTCCAAGTGTTAAGAAAGGAAAGCTTGTTTCAGCTAAGTTGCTTTCGGAAGAAACTCATTCTTTCGAAAGGAAAATAGCTTTAGAAGACAAGTTGAAGAACAAATAAAGAAACAAAAAGATTTCCTTGAAACTTTCCAAGAAAAAGACTACTTCAGAAGAAAAGGTGGTGAAAACTTCTTCCAGAAAGAAAGAAGCCTCGGAAGCAAGTCATGCTACACAAGCCTCCTCAGGCTTATCAACACAGGTCAACCATAGGATGGAATGGAAGACCAGAAAAGATGCTGCAGCCCATCTCTTTTTCACAAACTATAATTGACCCCAAATGTATACAATTTGATTCAGTTATATCATCTGCATCGGAAGAACCCAAGACCAACAAGGCTTGGGTTTCGAATAATAACTATCATATCACCTTATGTGTAGGGATATCCACATGAAAATAATGGAAATGTCTGGATTGTGGACAGTGGATGCTCCAGTGTTGGACTCAACAAGTGCATTAATAGATTAATGCTTAAAAAGGATAATGCTTGCCATAATCAAACATAATGTGTTCAAACATTCAAACAATCATTAACTAACACATTAATATCATTAACACTCATAACATACACTAATATTGCTTAAATTTCTTTTTCAGGTTTGTAGATAAAAAGGAATTTTTGCTAAGTGTTGGCAGCGGATGAAGAGTTTTCCACAACGGATGACTAAGAAGATGCAGTGGATGAAGATCAAGTCCAAGAGCCCATAGCGGATGAACAACACACACAGCGGATGCCTAAGTCCACAACTGATGAACTATCCACAGCGGATATTCATCCACAGTGGATGAACATTTCCACAGCGGACAACATACAAAGTAAACACACACAAGTGTTCACAGCGGATGTTCATCTATAGCGGATGAACATTCCACAGCGGACAACATACAAGCAAACACACAAGTATTAATAGCGGACATCATCCAAGGCACAGCGGACATGTTATCTAACTTCCACAGCGGACAACTTAACATCCACAACGGACAGCTAGTCATTCACAACTAATAGCTTATAGACTTAGGATTAGTTATGTAATATTCATTTACATAAGGGTAGTTTAGTAATTGTATATAGCTCTATGTATAGGCTAAGAATAGCATACTACCCTAATCCTTTGTAAGCTTTTTGAACAATCAATACAAACAAGCAGTTATTATCATTCAAGCACTAGCAATCACTAGCAATCACTCACACGGGTTTCTATACCATGATTATTGTTTGTTGAATACAAGTATAACAATTTGTTGTTATATTTTTGTTTCAGAGATTTAAAAGATCCTTGGGAGGAATCAACCTATTTATATTCTTCATTGTTTGTCTAAGTTCATAAACATCACACTGATATGATATTTATGGTTCATTAGCTTCATAACATATATATTCGAGCTGAAAATCTTAACAAAACCCTTCTTCTACTTTAAACATTCATCAAATGCTAAAACATGATTGAATAATTTGTTTTCGTTCATTTTGTAGAAGATTTTGTGTGTTTACAGCTCTTAACATCTTTCATACATGATTTTCAAATGTGTTCATCACAAAACTCTGTAAACCTCGTCGGTTTCTAAGGGTTTTCGGATAAAACACTACCAGGTTATTGTTCTATTAGTTTTCACCAAACAAACACTCATTTGAATACGTTGAATTCATTTATTGTATTTAAACATCATATTTGAGTTGTTTTTAACTCAATTCAGGCGATTAATCTTCTACAAACAACAAACCCATTGTTGTGTTTTCAAGTTTTCATAGCCGCCAACAAACCCTAGGATAAACCCTAGTTTTTGTTCATACATATCCTTCAAAAATCTACGGTGAATTTTGTTGGTTAATCATCAAAATCAAAGAAGAAACATAATCTTCTTCGAATTTTCTGAAAATTTTACTTTTTGATCCAAAAAGTTAATTGTTAAAACATTTTTTGTGTTTTAAGGGTTTTGACTTTTATTGACTGACATCATTAAAGTTGATATTCCCTAACAAAATATTCCTTTCTTTTCACCAAGATTTGAAAGTGACTTAACATTGGACATTAATTAATTTAAAATAAAATTAATTAATTTCCTTTATTCAGTAAAAAACAAACATACTAACAAAAAATCCTAGTGACTTTATGATTAAAGCAAATTTTAGCACCGAGCTAAAATATCAAACAAATTTGACTTAAGACGATAAGTTAAAAATTAACAAACAAGACTGATGAAATTTCAGGAACAAATAGTGGTTTCAAACCACGAAAACTCAAGAACAAAGCCGATTTCAAATAGTGGAAAATAATGTTCAGAAATTGGATAATTTTCCAAGACCCGGACCTATGGACATCCATAACCGAGGGACCATTCATACCTTTGACTTTTGGGCCTGATTACAACATATAGAAACCAGTAAGGTTGAAAAGCGTAGCTGGTGATGACCTTAAGAGGGTCAAAATAGACATGAAAGCATACAACATATTAGCAATGACTTTGCCATTTGAAATTTTAACACGGGTTGAAAATTTCAAAACAGCACATGAACTATGGAAGGTACTTCACACCATGTGTGAAGGAAGTGAGGAAATCAGGGAAATCAAGAAAGAAAAATTGAGGACCCAATATGAAACCTTCCACCACATTCAGGGAGAATCAATTCCACAACAGCTTCACAAATTTCTAAAGTTGGTAAATGAGATGATTGTCTATGGTCTCAAGTATGAATCTGTGGAGATCAACAAAAAGATGTTGCATACACTGCCAGAGAGCTGGACTCAATCAGTCTCTCTGATGAAAGCAACATTGGATCTTGATGCATTCTCCCTAGATGCTCTAGTTGCTAAAGTTGAAGCATTAGAACTAGACGAAAGATCAAGGAATAACAGCACAATCAGACACGTAGAATCCTACAAGTTCAAGGAACTACAACAAATAGACAGTGCATTTTTGACATGCACTGGAGAAGATGAAGATGAGGAATTTTTAGATTCAAGTGAAACCACCTTCTTCTCAGCCCCTGAATCATCCAATACCAAACAGAAGTCTACAAAGACTGGTGTTCATGCCTCCTATGAAGCAACACCCCAAAGCAAACATAATCCTTACACATCCAGTTTTGGAAACAACAACTGCCAAATAATCAAAATATTCACAAATGTGAGAATCCCATGGATGCTCTCACTATCATTTTACAAAGTGAAGAGCAGAAAGCAGCCTATGCAGCTTTCTCAACTAGCTTTGAAGCATACATGGGTGCAAGTCTCACACCATCTCAAATCATCCAACAAGGCCTGGATGAGTTACCACCAGACATGGTTGAAGAAATGGATCTTTAGTGGTCTATGGCAATGATTTCCTATAGATCATAAAGGTTTCTTCAGAGAAATAGAGGATTGAGCATGGACAAGAAAACCAAAATTAGTTTTGATAAGACAAGGTAAGATGCTAGAACTGTCCAATTGTATGGTCATTTCTCAAGAGAATGCCAACAACCAAGAGTTGATAGAACAACATCAAAACACAAGCATCTAGCAGCAACCACTCAAACAGACAAATCCCACCTTCAATCAGTATTCCAGCTGCACCAACTCCACCTAAAATCACATAATACAGTCCAAATCGACACTCCAAATCATCAGCAATGATTATCAAACATGATTATGAGTGTGATTGGAGTATGTACGAGGCTAAGATCCAATCTCTTGATCATGCACTCATGGCAAACATAGAAGATAAGATTTCAGAAATCCTAAAGAGGTAAGGGATAACCTCTATACACAAGCATGCATTGATGAAGTAAACAGATACAGAGGACATGCAGACAAACTTTCCAAGAAAGTAATTAAAAAAAACATTTTAAATGAAAGTCTAAAATCTGAACAAAAACAATATGGATCAAAAATTCTTTCATTACAAAATGATTTGGACAAATTAAAGTCTAAAAAGTTAACACTAGCAGCTCAAGTAGAGCAACTCTCTAAATATTTGACTTTGTCAAAAACCATACAGGCTGAACCTGAAGTGAAACTTCCAAAATTTCAGGTGAGCAACAACAAGTTTGAAGAAATTCTTGCTTAGCAAAAGGCATTCAAAGACCCTTCAGGTTTAGGATATAATAAGGTCAACCCACCTTATAATAACAATTATGGTCCTTAACCTGACTCCATTACAAACACACAGGGTGAGTTTCCTGACCCACATGACCGGGCTGATGATTCAAAACAATCATCGTCATCATCATCAAAATCATTATTAATATCAAAAACACCTTTGATAAAATTTGTTTAAAAGCAAAGCACCTCCACAAATCAAACCAACAGATTTTTATCAAGGAGAAAATAATGAATTTGATGAACAAACAACAGATGAAGATGATGTTGATCTATTGGTTGATGAGTCAGATCAACCAATTACTGAAACTTCAAAAGTTTCAAGTGTGGTTGATACACAAAACATACAATCAAAGCAGACAAAAGGTATTGACATCTGCTTAGGTGGAAGAAAAGCTGGATCTTCCACTACCTCTCCTATTCAAACAAACAAAGGGAAAGGCAAAGCTTCCATTCAGCAAAAACAACCAACTGTAACTTTTGACTACGTTCAAAATCAAATTTAAAATAAAAAGTTTATAAACAAACAAGGCAATGAAAATCTACCTTACTGTAAATGGTGTGATCCATACACTCACACTACTGAAAAATGCAAATATGGTAAATATACTGAATCATGCCATTTTCACAATTATTGTTCAATATGTGAAAGAAACAATCATAGCATTGCAAACTGTTTTTTCAATAAGAAAAACAAAAAATAAAACAAACAACCTCAAGTTGAGAAATCACAGACAAATAGGCAGTTGTTCCTAACAAGAACAAAGGAGGAGCACCTAGACAAACTCCTCATCAAAAGGTTGTTTTAAATAATGATAAAACTTTTTATGACAACTTTAAACAATTAAATAGGAGACATAAGTCTCAAAACAGACAGTAAACAGACATAAGCGCTCAATGGAGAAGAGCTCAAAGTACTTCTCCTAACAAAGCTAAAACCAATCAGAGGAAATCTAGTGCCAAAGAATTCCTAAACAATCAGACAATGCCATGTTAGAAGAAATTCATGTTATGGGAAAAGATAGAAAACCCAAGACCATCTTGGATTGGGTTGCACCATCTAACTAATTTCTTTGATTTTACAAGGACATCAAAGAAGGCCTGACAACATCTGGTATGTTGACAGTGGATGTTCCCATCACATGACGGGCAATTGTTCCCTCCTTCGGGATTTTAGAAGCAAAAATGGAGGAAATATATCCTTTGGAGGTGACAAGATAGGTGGAAAGATAACTGGTGAAGGAACAGTATCAAATGGGTTGATCAGCTTTGAAAATGTCAACTACTCCTCCAACCTCCAGTTCAATCTTCTTCGTGTATCCTAAATCTGTGATAAAGGATATGCTACCTTATTTGACTCCAACAATTGCTACATACTCAAGACGGGTTTTCAAATTCCTAAAGATTATATCCTTTTGAAAACACCACATCATAACAACACATACATTGTTGATATGAACATTGTTTCAACATCAACCCCTGAAACATGTCTATTATCGAAAGCATCAGAAGATGTTTCCCAATTATGGCACAGACGATTGGGACACTCTAATTATAAGAGAATGAATCAACTTGTAAAAGGTGGCTTAGTAATAGGTTTACCATAAAAAGAATTTTTCTGTACAGACCACTTCACTGCATGTCTGAAAGGCAAACAACATAGACTGTTTCATAAGTCAAAATTGGTAAACTATAACACCCGAAAATTTATTAAGAAAAGAATAAAGAAAGAAAGGGGAATTTTCATAAGTGGAGGGGCTAAAGTGTATAAAAGGACAAAACATTATTACTTTACATTTAAAAGGGGTATGGCCGCCCATACACCACCTTCTCTACACTACATTCGGTTGAAGCAAGAAAGAAGAAAGAAGAATTTTGTGTTCATCGACTTCTAGAGAGAGGAATTGAAGAATTGGTGAAGGTGAGTGTTTACTAGCATTTTTGTTTGGTTTCAGCTGAGTTTTCAGCTTCGGGACTGATTCTTATGTGTTCTTTTGTGTTCGATTGTGTGTCTTGGTGTGTTTAGGCATTTGAACTCCTTATGCCCTCAAGTTTGGTGGAGTTTTCCTTGAAGGCTGCAATAGGTGAGTTCTAGATCCCTGGTTTTAATGTTTTATACTAATTTTGGGGCTGAAAATGCATGTAACTTTCAGCATTTGCTGACCGTATGTTTATACTCTGTTATACGGGTGAAGTATGTTTGTGTATGATTTGTTGTAAGATCATCTAAAGATTATGAGGCTGATGCAACCAACAAGCCAGAACAACCAAGTCTTCCATGCATGCACTAAGGAACAAAGATGAACTAGCTTGGAAGTATTACACTCTAAAATATGTCTAAGTGTAAGATCTTCCGAAGCTAACAGTTCAGAAGGAGTTACTTCGAAAGTTTCACAGTCAAACATAAAATATTCTAAGTGTGAAATCTTCCGAAGCCAAAGACCAGCATCTTCCAAAGCCAAAGATGAAATCTTCCGAAGCTTCACTGACAAAGTCTTGCGAAGCTTTGAAGACTGATTTCTTCAGAGGATAGAGAAAATATGCTTTCTCTGAATCAACTTTTGATAAAGCTAACACACTCTCCACTGCCTGCTCTAGTGGTTCACCTACTTTACACAAGTTGGTGAAACTTCCATGATTTATCAAAAAGTAGGAATGGTCTTTGTCTGTAACTTACCTTACTTGTTTCTGTAGACTTTTTGTATTAGTAAAAGTCAGTGAGCTATGGCATGTCATAGTCACTAGTCAAAAGAAATCTACCTTTTAACTGTAGATTGATCTTGTTGTCTAGATTAGTCAAATCCCAACTGTCTTTATATGTAAGTGATGGTTGTAGGTTGTAGTATAAAAGTGTCTCAGGTCCTTGTAATTTAAACATGCTTTGTAACACTTGTAAAAGAACTTGAGATCAATATACAACATCCTTGAAACCAATCTTGTGTTCTTGTGTTGTTCTTAGTTTTTCTCTTAATTTACTTGTGTTCTTAGTATCATCTGTCTCTAGTTACCAGTTCCCTATTTGAATTGTTAGTGATCTAAGATCTCTCCTCAGTGTGAAGCTAAGTGTTAAGTACCTTACCCGGTCCTACAATTGGTATCAGAGCATTCCAGGCTCTTGATTGTAAGATCTCACCATCTTTAATCCTCTTAGCTTCACACATCACTTAACTCATCAAATGGAAGCTATCTCTAAGGCTGATATGGAAACTGGAACTATGACAAAGTCCCTAATGATCACTCCTGAGGATTTTGATACTTGGTGCCAAAGAATGGAAGGCTTCTTCAAGTCTCAAGATTCCAGGATGTGGAGTCTGTTGTCAATGGACCTCATGTACCATGCACCTCTTCAGCTGCTACTGGTGGTGGCATGATACCAAAGGAGAGGGCTGACTTTTCTGATGAAGACTGGAAAAGGATTGATATTGATCAGAAAGCCATGACAGCCCTCAAACTGCTCTTCCAACCTCCATCTACAGAGGTTTCAAGAAGTGCAAGACCACTAAACAGCTATGGGATGCACTGAAACTGATGTATGAGGGGTCCAATGAAGCCAAGGAAAACAAGAAGGCCTCTTGAAGCAGCAGTTTGAAAACTTCACCTTCAAGACAGGTGAAACCATGACTCAACAATACTTCAGGTATGTTGAGATTATGGATACTCTGGCTGATGTTGGAGTAACTATGAGAACAGGGATATTGTTAGGAAGTTCATGTCCTCTCTTCCCAGACAATGGACACACTACTGTGTGGTCATTAAGAGGACTAAAAACCTCAAGACCCTTACTCTCACTGAGTTGTATGGGATACACAGTGGATACTAGCTGGAGATGAACATGAAAAATTCATCCGGTAACTCCAATACGCACCAAAGTTCAACCCTTCATGTGGGTGAAAGGGATAGCAGAGAACCACAGCATCATCTTATCTGCTACCCTGAAACTTCATAAAAGGGTTCTTTCATCACCTTCCCAGAGACACCCAGAGAGAGCTATATCCAAGGAAGTCCCTTCCAAGAGAAAATTTCCTCTCAAGCCTTTGTCTCTACTGATGAAAGTTCAGGAAACTTTCTCTTCACTCTTGAAGACCTAGACTGTTTCCATCCAGACGATTTGGAATATATGAAGATAGTCCAACATATGGCTCTTCTCACTCACAAAGCCCAGAAGTTTTACAAGAGGACTAGGAGAAGGTTTCCTAGGAATGTAGCCAGTGGCAAGTTTGGGTTGGACAAAAGCAAAGTAAAGTGTTACAACTATAACCAGATGGGACACTTTTCCAGATAATGCAAGGCACCTAATTCAAATGGTAGCCAAACATCATCTAGGCCAAACTACACTGAAGGAGGGCACCAGAATCAGAAGCCAAGACAGCAAGCTGCAGTTGCTGTTGAAGAAGGAGGCTTTGACTGGAGCTTCCAAGCTGAAGATGCTTCTCCAAATCAAGCACTCATGGCTAACCATGATGAAGCCAAGGTTTTAGAACATCTTTGCTCTCCTAAATGTATTGCTAAAGTAAACAGATACAGGTCCTACAACTTAGAAATGAGATATGATATTAAGTCTTTAAACATTTTAAAAGCTGATTTTAAGAGAGCTGAAAATGATTATAAGCTTAAAATAGAAGATCTAGAGAAAACAATTTCAACTCTTAAACATGAGAAACAAACTACAAGACTCAAATAAAAGATCTTGTTACTAACTTGACTGAATGCCAGGCTGAGCTTGTGATCAGCAAAGCCAAGGCAGAAAAATGTGTTCTTGAAGAAGGGACCTTCAAGAACATAATATCCTCATCTCTGTATGCAAAAGTTTGTTATCAGAATAAGCAGGGACTGGGATCTTGTGAGATAGCTCCTCTAACACTCTATATCTGTAAGATATCCAAGGGTGGAACTGGTGAAGATGAGCTTCCCCTTATAGACCCTAGTGTTAAAGAGGATGAAGAGGAGATGGTGAGAAATGATTCTGAAATGAGTGAAACGAGTCAATCCAAAAAGGGTCACCATGCTCCTCAGGAGAGTAAGAAGGCTGGTATGACAAAAGCAAAGAGGAAGAACTTGATTAGAAGAGAAATAGTAGATCAAAGAAGGCTCAAGAGATCAAAGCCACTTTTGACCCCAAGCAAAAACAAGTGTTCATCTCTACAAGGTTTGAAGTGGTAAAGTCTGAGGAAACAACTACAAACTCTAGTACCAGGAGTTTTAGTATAGTTCCAACTCGTTCCAGCAAAGAGAAGGCTGAATTGTTGTGTACCACCGCCAGACAGTCTGAACCATCCTCCTCCAAGAGCAATTCTCTCCCTAAGAAAATCACTACATCATCTGTGAAGAAGAAGCTGGAGAAAGAAAGTATTCAAGTTAGTCTTGCTCTTAGAAGAAGACTCCCAGAAGGAAGCAAATGGACTGTATCATGTGTGGTAGTACTTCTCCTCTGGCTAAGGATTGCTTTTATAATCCTAAAAGTACTATCCACATGGTCAAAGAAATGGCTTCTGGGAAGAAGAAGGAAAAGAAGGCTTCGAAGGAAAATTTTTTTCCTTTGGAAGCTCCAAAATGAAGAAGAAGGCGAGTGAAAAATTGCTTTCGGAAGAAACTTTGGTCTCGAAAGAAAGGAATGCTTCTGAAATACTGAAATTTACAACAGTGAAAGCAAGATCTTATAAAGGTCCAGTCTCCAAATCTTCCGAAGCTGCAAAAGCTTCCAAAGCTTTGAAGGTCAAGCCAAATTTTCCAAAGGTGGTGTGGAAGAATGAAAGACCGTGTGACTGAAGATTTTTCATCAGCAACAACAAATGATCCTCAGAGCCTGAACATAGGATCATTTACTGTTTCATTGCCTTCAACTCATTTTAAGAAGCCCAATACCAATAAGGCCAATGTAACTAAGTCATCTCCTTTTGTGCAGGGGCAGTCAAGGCAAACAAAATGTGTGGATCATTGATAGTGGCTGCTCCAGGCACATGACAGGCAATGAGTCCTTACTTAAAACTTTGAAAGATTGATGGAGGACTAGTTGCTTTTGGAGGAGATACAGGAGGTTATATTACTAGCAGGGGCAAGGTTAAAAATGGTAAGCTCAGCATTAAGAAGGTAAACTTTGTCAAGGAGCTTGGATACAATCTTCTGAGTGTGTCCTAATTTTGTGACCAAAAACATCACATGCTCTTTACTGAGCATAGTGCATTGTTCTCAAGCCTGGGGTTAATATTCCTCAAGAGCATATTCTGCTCAGAGCCGCTCAGAGCCCGCAGAAGAGGGAACATGTACAAGATGGATCTGCAGGAAACATCTCCCTCTGAGAAGTTTCTTGCTTTCTGTCTAAAGCAAATAGTGATGAGTCTTCCTTTGCATAAAAGAATGTGCCATGTAAACTTTAAAAACATGAATAAATTGATTAATAATGATTTGCTAACTGGAATGTCAAAGAGAGTTTACCAGTGATGACCACTGTGTTGCATGCCTGAAAGGGAAGCACACAAAGGGTCTTACAAGCCAAAGGAAATGAACTCTATCACTACCCCCTACACTTGTTACAAATGATCTGTTTGGCCCCACCAGTGTAATGAGTCTAGGAAGGACCTCTTACTGTTTAGTGATCACAGATGATTTCACAAGATTCACTTGGGTGTTTTTCCTTATAACTAAGGATGAAACCCCTGAAATCTTAAAGAACTTCATTCTGAAAATTGAGAATCAACCTGATCACAAGGTCAAGACCATAAGATGTGATCAAGGAACTGAATTTAAAACCCAATCCTTGATACATTTTGTGAGGAAAGTGGTATTTCAAGATATATAGTGCTCCCAGGACTCCTCAGCAAAATGTGTTTGCTGAGAGGAGAAACATGACACTTATTAAAGTGCTAGAACCAAATTGTCTGACTCTAAACTGCCTATCACCTTCTGGGCAGAGGCTGTCAACACAACCTGCTATTGCAAACAGAGTTTTAGTTAAGACATTGGTAAGACTCCTTGTTAACCAGGTTAAACACACTTGAATCAATCATGAAGATTATGATCAGATATGATAAACACATCAAAACCCCTTTGATCTTCAATTAGATTGCTAATAATATTGTTTACAAGTAAATCCCTCAATCAATTGGTCATGCAACCATTAACCAACTCTATTACAATTAACCTATTTATAGTCTAGACTAACTTTCACTATTTACATTTAGCCCCCTAGACTATTAAACTTGACTAAAACAAGACTAAAACAAGATAAAATATATTTTGTTCACACAAAATATATTAATACAATAAAGTCTCAAACACAATATATCTTCAATATCTTCACTCGGTTCTTCATCACGAACTCGACGTTTGACTTTTCCATTGACCTTGACTGAGACGTTGACTTTTGTTGACTTTGACTATGTTGATAATATAGACTATCTTGTACGGCTCCAAAAATACTCCCCCTTAGTCTATCATTATCAACGTCTTTAAACAAATTCAGCACCGAGAAGTCAACCATAGAAAGATCTTCAAATTGAATCTTTCTAAAACTGATGAGAAAGATTATTCATCTCATAAGCTCCCCCTATTTATATGCTCCCCCTTTTTGAGTGCATCCTTTGAGAAGATGTTGGAACAGATTTCCCAAATCTCTAATCTCGAGTGCTTCAGAAGATGTAGGAGGAGATTCCTAGCTCGGTATCTTCTGCAAACTTGAGAACAAGTTCTCTGATCAGGTACACTGCTTAACTGATGATCGGCCATCACTTACAGCAAAAATCTAAAACACAATCACAAACACAATCTCGACATTTCTAATTTGATCATTTCATTTTAACAAATAAACCCGTGTTTATCTGTGTGAGAAAACAAGCGAAGCCGTGTTCATTTGTATGCAATTTCTGTGAAATGCATAAAAATTGATAAAATTGTAACAGCATAAATGGAAGACCGAAAAGAATTTCGAAATCATTTGAATTATATATATATATATATATATATTATATATATATATTATATATATATATATATATATATATATATATATATATATATTATATATATATATATATTTTAATTACCGAAAACTGAATCGATCATGAGATCACATCCTCAAGATATACTTTAGCACAAAGATGATTTAAACATCGACAAGCAATGAGATCACACTGATAACTGAATCTAATCATAATTTTTGAAAGATTTTGAAAATTCTCAAACAGATCAATAACAATTGCTGATATGTTTGACCATTTAAACCCATGTCCTATCTTTTTCAACAAGCAGCTGATGATTCGTTAAGGTTCGATTAAATACTTTAGAATGCTAGGACCCCACAATCATTTGGCAAAAACCCTCACCCAACCTCAGGATTTCTTGAATTTGGTTACGATCTTTATAGAGCAAGGCCTGTGCATTAGTGTGCAAGTGATTATCATCAGAATATTGCATTCTGTGATGAATTCATCATTAGATGATTTGACACAACTTAGACCAAAATGGTGAGAGCTCCAGGTCTATGAGAGCTCCAGGTAAGTACTATCTTACAGCAAAGGAGATCATCACTCCAGGTCAGTACTTCCGTACCGCAGAGGAGATTAGCACAAACACAAGACACATAACTACCCCAAACATGGCTCAAAGATATGGCTTATATGAGTTGTATCATGGTGGGTGAAAGATCAATTCTCAATCCAATTTTTGTCGGGACTCAGTTTTCATGCAGGCCAAAATGATTGCATATATTCAGACATCCTTAAGCATAGATTTTAATTTAAATCATTATGTGCTGTCTACTTTATTCTTCAGGCTGAGCCTACCAAGCATATCATTAACAAATCTTTATGATTGTTAAATTTTTAATTTAAAATTAGACGTGATATCAAGTAACAACATCAGTTAATATCATTTCTCATTTTAAAGAGCAAGCCATGCAAGAACAAGTATCTCAAGATGATATACAATCATTTCTCAGTCATCTCGAATCAAGTTTCCAGTTCTCTTTTCATCATTTTTATTGATTTAATATACTCTCCCCCTAAATTTATATTTTCAAACCCCTTGTTTTATTTTTTTTAATTTTTTTTAATAATTTTTTTTTATTTTTTTATTTTTTTTATAAAACTATGCAAAAATAGAAATTTACCTAAGAGGATCTTCCAAACTATACTGATAACAAGATAAGAAATGAATGATCAAGAAATACGCAGGGATTGCGAAGTGAGAACTATGATTGTGCAGATAAAAATTCAGATTATGGATAAAATACCATGACCATAACCTGTTTGTTCCGCTTCAACTTTGAATTAGAAACAATCTCTGCCAGTAAACTGGATTACTAACAGTCCACCTGAATTGTTCCTGCACTCATAAACAGATTAGTCGGAAAGAGGAACCCCGACCATCGTAGTCCTGGGAGTTCCTTTTTCAACGGTAGAAGTAATCTGATTTAGCACACAATCTGTTGAAATATCAGGAATTTCTGTATCCTTTTTTAATTTGCCAAATTTGTTTTGGTTTAATCAATTTTGTTTTGAAGAAATTAAATTTGGAAATCATTTTCTGTTTAAGACTGGATGAAAAAGAATTTGGTGTAGAAACTTTGGTCTTTTTCATCTTGAATCATGTGAATCATGTGAAACCGGCTTCACATGAAAAGGTTTAGATGAAGGATTTTTCATCCAACTATTCAAAGATAAGTGCTTTTTACCTTTTGAACCAGAGAAGCAACCCGTGTTGCCTTTACCGTCTGGAACATTCTTTGTAGACTTACATCCGGATAAGCAATTCGTTTTGCCTTTACCATCCATAGCAAGTCTTTAAGGACATTTCTTTACCACATGACCATCTTTTCCACACTCAAAACAAGCCTTGAAAGGCTTTTGATGCTTGACTGACCCATGTGAAGCATTTGGAATTGGAGATTGCTTTGAGGTTGTTGTAGATTCTTGCTTGTTTTGAAGTTTCCTGTGCTGAACAGTGAATGAGATCTTCACTGGTTGACTGGCTTGTTTAGTAGATGGAGAAGATATCCGTATTGGTCTTGATTCAGCTTTTGGAAACTTTGAGACTTGACAAATTCAGATGATATCTTGATCTTTGAGGAACCGACACGGTCCTCTGTGTTTGATTCATCATCTGAGCTTGTCCAGTCTCGTATACACAAATCTGCTTCCAATGGATCTTGATTACATGAATATGATGTGTGGCTGTTGTTGGAGCTTGATAATTAGGTGATTCCCGATTTATCTCTTCTTTCACAATCCTGATCGGCTCAAAGGTAGGAATTTCACCTGCTTTAAACTTGTCAAAGAAGTTAAAAGAAACATAGATACAGAATTACAAACAACTGGAACTGAACAATCATTATCTGGACTGTCAGCATTCGGTTTATTGTATCCCATACCAATTGTAGAATCATAATCATCTCGCACCTCTTTAAGATTCACTCCTGCTAAACCTGCGTGCAAATATTAGTATCCTTTTCAATTAAATCATTGGTTGGATGATGTTTGGGAATTGGAGAGTAACATAGAGTAGATGGAGGTGGAACTGAATTAAATACAGTTTCACCATCTAAATGATATCCAATCCCATGTTTTACCCGTGCCCCTTTTTGTTTAGCAATAAGCTCATCCTTTTTCATGTGTGAAAGGGTCCATTTATCAAGTTTTGTTTGAAGCTGTGTCGTTTCAAATTGAGCTAAAACAACCCTTTCTCTCAAAATATTAATTTCAACATTACGCTCCAAAATTGTTTTTCTTAAAAGATCATTTCAGCCAATGCTTCATTAAGTTTCCTTGAAAAAGCAATTTCATTTTTCTTTAATTCCTGATTAATTATTTTTAGTTCTTTTTCATTTTCCAATAACAATATGTTTGCCTTATAAATCCCAAATAACCGGATCTTGCAGGAAGAAGAACACATATCCTGAATAGTCTCATAAGGAAGACCCATGATAGTTCGTTCTGCAGCTAACTCTTCTCACAGTCGCAGACCTTTGTGATTCTTGTTGTTCCTCTTCTTTGACCTTCAGCATCTCGTCAGCCTCAGATTCTTTCTTCTTTTATCAGCTTTTCCAGCCTTATCATCATTGGTTCTCACCGACTCCGGTTTACTGTCATTGTCAACTCTCAAAGCTTCACAGTTCTCTTCAATAGTATCTCTGAATTCAATATTTAAATTCGAATCAGTTTTCAATAACTTCAACTTTTCAATCATCTCTGTTTTGTAATCAAGTATGCTTGTTACAGAGGAGATAAGATCAGTATTAAGCATGTTGGTTTGATGTGGGAACACCGCTTGCTGAAATTCCTTTATTTTGATGTCCAGCTCAAGAGATCTTAGCTTGTTGATCATTTCCATGAGTTTGGTGTCAACATAACCTCTTTCATGCTTCGCATTTTATTTGATGATTCCATTCATACGGAAGAGAGTCAAGAAGTTTTTGAATTTGTTCATGATTACTGAGATCTGGAACATGCTTCTTTAGATTATTTGCCACCTTTAAGAATAGTTCAATCAAATATGACAATTTCTCTCCCTTCATTGCTGCAAAAGAGTCAAACAGACTTTCTGCCTTTGTGAGATTATCTGATTTAAAGTCTTCTGAAGATGACATTTTATTAAAAATTTTGAACAATTAAACGCCTCAAAGGTATTTTTCCCAAAAATTGTAAAATAATTCCCCCCCTGGAAAAATTTTTTTTTTAAATGTCACTCTATGCAATCTTAGCAACTAGGGTCAAGCTAGTCAATTTTCTTCATCGGGATGGAATCAATTAATCCCAATCTAGTCAATTTTCTTTGATTTATTTTATTAACCCACACCTCATTTTTTTTAAAAATCAGCCCAATTGTTAGCCCAATTTTTAATCTTTTAACTAGCCCACAAGAAGCCCAAAGTCCATTTAACATAATCAAACCCTAACACACTCAAACTCTAACACACACAAAACACACACACTTAAGTGTGTAGAGAAAGAGAGAGACGGATGAGGGTGAAGACCCTTTCTAGGGTTCCGGCGAGCCACCTCTTCGACGAGCCGCCTTTCTGACGAGCTCTCCGGCAACGAGTAGCAGGTGTCTCCGGATAGACCTCGACTCCTAGAGTCCGATGATGGTGATGGTTTCGATCAAAGCATAACAAGGTTGGTGTCTTCCGGCGGTGAAGTTTGATGGCTGTCACGGTTATGATTGTTGTTGCTTAGGGTTTAGGCCGCCTAAGGCGGTGGTGATTGTGGCTGTGGTTGTAGACGTCTTGAAGGATTTTTGGTGGAGGTCGAAGGTGGTTGTGGTGGTTAGTGTTCCGACGGCTAGGGTTACGGCAGCTAGCATTTTGGCTGCCTAAGGCGAGGCGACGGAGACTGCTAGGTTTGGTTAGTTTCGCAGTAGGTGTAGTCAACGATTGTTGTGGTGGTGGTGGTGTGGTTGGGTTTCCGGTGATGGTTGTAGTTGGTGTTGTTGATGGCGGCGGTGTTGAGGATGCGGCTGAGGACGGTGGTGGTGGTGGTCGACTAGTGGTGGTAGGTTTTGTTTGAAAAGAGTATGAACATTTTTTTTTTAATTTCGCAGCTTGAATTTATTAATTTCGTAGGTTTTATAGATTCACTGGAATTTCTAGTTTTGCCGGAATTTTAGTTCGCCAGAAAATTTGCCGGAGTTTTGCCAGACAAAACTGTAATTTTGCCGGAAACTTTGAACTTTCGTTCAGAATAATGCTAGTTTCGCCCCTTGAAGATTTGAAGCTCTCAAGAACACCAAGAACACACACACTAGTGTGTGTGAGAGAAAAGTTCAGATCTGAAAATTCATTGATTTTTATTGTATAACAGATGATGTAGATCCAATATATGTTGTAGATAATGATAGATCTGATGTTGTTGATGTTGAATTTGTACAAATTTGAACTCAGATCTACTTTCTCTCTCTAAACCCCTACTTTCTCTCTCTAGAAATCTGATGAACAGCTTCAATAATCTTCAAATCTTCAATGAATTTGATCCAAAATGGCTCTGATACCAAATTGTTAACCCATGTTGAACACACTTGAATCAAATCATGAAGATTATAGATCAAAATATGATAAACACAATCAAAACCCCTTTGATCTTCAATTAGATTGCTAATAATATTGTTTACAAGTAAATCCCTCAATCAATTGGTCATGCAACCATTAAACAACTCTAATTACAATTAACCTATTTATAGTCTAGACTAACTTTCACTATTTACATTTAGCCCCCTAGACTATTAAACTTGACTAAAACAAGACTAAAACAAGATAAAATATATTTTGTTCACACAAAATATATTTAATACAATAAAGTCTCAAACACAATAGATCTTCAATATCTTCACTCGGTTCTTCGTCACGAACTCGACGTTTGACTTTTCCGTTGACCTTGACTGAGATGTTGACTTTTGTTGACTTTGACTATGTTGATAATATAGACTATCTTGTACAGCTCCAACACTACTTATGAACTGTGGCACAAAAGAGACCATTCATTGGTTTTCTTAGAATATTTGGATGTCCTTGCACCATCTTGAATACCAAAGATCAAATAGCCAAGTTTGTTGAGAAATCAGATGATGGACACTTTGTTGGATACTCTTCTCAAGCTAAGGCGTATAGAGTATACAATCTCAGAACTAGAATCATTAAGGAGTCAGCCAATGTGACTTTCAATGAACACACACCCTGTGTGAAAGGTTTTGGTCCGGATTGGCTATTTGATCTTGATTTAGTTACCAACTGTTTTAACAAGTTTTGTGAGAATGTTTCAGGATCTACAGATAACAGATCAACAGAAGATCCTGATCCAAGATTTGAGCTGAAAAGACCAACCAAGAAGACTACTTCACTCTAGTGGTAACTAACCCTGTAATTAAGGCTCCTATCAGCACAAGCATGACA
Organism: Flaveria sonorensis; assembly: GCA_025506505.1. Taxonomy (NCBI): domain Eukaryota; kingdom Viridiplantae; phylum Streptophyta; class Magnoliopsida; order Asterales; family Asteraceae; genus Flaveria; species Flaveria sonorensis. The sequence continues at coordinate 28,069,073 of CM046435.1, read as the reverse complement.
AATACTGCTGATTCAACTGAATTGCCTTCAAATTCTAGCTCAAAGGCTTAGAATTCAGGAGAAGGAACTTCTAATGCAGGAGGAACTAGAGGTGGTGACAGTGATCAAGAATTTCTTGATGCTGATAACCACTCCATTAAAGACAACATGAATGATGTCACACACTCATTGGATCAAGTTTCTCTTGATAAGTGTGCTGATGTGGTAGGAGACAACGCATTGCCAGAACAGAATTTTTCTAATTTAGATCTGTCTAACCAACTTGCTGTGATCCCTCAACTTCGGATCCACAAGTCACATCCCACCACAAGCATCATTGGAAATGTTGACTCAGGGGTAAGAACAAGAGGACAAACTCATGACAGCCATGTTTGTCTACATTCTTGTTTCTTATCCCAGATAGAGCCAAAGAAAGTTAATGAGGCTTTGAAGGATGGAAGCTGGATTGAAGCTATGCAAGATGAGCTGCTTCAAATAAGAAGACAGAAGGTGTGGAACTTATGCCCTCTTCCTTAAGGGAAGACTGTCATAGGTACCAAATGGGTATTCAGGAACAAGAAGGATGATAGAGGGATTATTATCAAGAACAAGGCTAGACTGGTTGTCCAAGGATACACTCAAGAAGAAGGGATCGATTACACTGATGTTTTTGCTCCAGTTGCAAGACTTGAAGCTGTAAGAATATTCCTGGCTTATGCTGCATCCAAGGATTTCAAGGTCTACCAACTTGATGTGAAATGTGCTTTTATCTATGGGGTGATTGATGAAGAAGTTTATATTAAACAACCACCTGGCTTTGTAGACCCAGATCATCCTGATTATGCCTGCAGGTTTGATAAAGCTCTATATGGACTGCATCAAGCTCCAAGAAAGTGGTATGAGACACTATTGACATACCTCTGTCACCATGGATACAAAAGAGGTACTATTGATGGGACTCTTTTCATCAAAGAAACAGGGAATAACACACTGCTAGTTCAAATATATGTAGATGACATCATCTTTTGTTCAACTAATCTAAAGCTCTGCAAAGACTTTGAGATACTGATGAAGAATAGATTTGAAATGAGTGCCATGGGGGAACTCAGTTTCTTTCTAGGAATTCAAGTGAAGCAGGTTGAAGATGGCATCTTCATTAGTCAGTCAAAGTATGTAGGATATACTTACAAGATTCAAGATGACTGTCTGTAAGGTTGCAAAGACACCCATAGCTAGAAACCACTCCCTTGGTCCTGATCTTGAGGGGGAGTGTGTTGATGAACATCTTTATAGGGCTATGATTGGGTCACGTGTTTACCTTACTGCTAGCAGGCCTGATATTATGTTTGCCACATGTATATGTGCAAGATATCAAGCCAACCCCAGAGATGTCACACCTAATCACTGTCAAAAGGATTCTTAGATACCTCAAAGGTGCTCCAAATCTAGGCCTTTGGTATCCAAAGAATTCAAACTTTAATCTATATGCTTATACAGATAATGATTATGGTGGCTGCAACATGACTGCAAAGTCCACATCTGGGGGATGTCAATTCCTTGGTGGAAGGATAGTCTCTTGGCAATTCAAGAAGTAATCCTATGTGTCTGCACCAACTGCTAAAGCTGAATACATTGCTGCTGCAAGCTGCTATGCTCAAGTGCTCTGGATTCAGAATCAGATGCTAGACTATGGGTTCAACTTCAAAGAGATTCCCATCCACATAGACAATAACAGTGCCATCTCTATTATAGAAAATCCTGTGCAGCACTCAAGAACCAAACACATCAACATCAAGTATCATCTGATTAGGAATAATTTTGAAAAAGGATTGATCAAACTAATCAAAGTTAACACAAATGAACAATATGCTGATCTGTTCACAAAGGCATTTGATGAACAGAGATTTAAATATCTTGTATCAGCTATTGGGATGATTAACTTTTAATAGATTTTAATTAATAACTTAATCAACTTTATTTCCTAAAACTGTGTGTCCTAAGTTGTCTATTAGATCACCTCATAAGCCCAGTTCTCTTTGGAAGAAAACTAACTTTTAACTAATATTCCTCAGATTTGTGAAAATTTGCCTTCGAAAGAACTCAAGTTGCCTTCGGAAAAATTTATGTCTTTAAATCATTTAATAGCTTATCTAAGATTTACCTTCGGAAGAAATTCTTGGAGTATCTTCCGAAGCTTAAATTTGTATATAAGCACTTAAATGTATTCAAAGAACAAATATCTTCCGAAAGCAACTAAGTCTCGGAAGACTTGTTCACTTCTTCGAAGCCAAATTTTCAAAAATTCTTTGAAATATCTTCCGAAGCAAAACTTGCCTTTGGAAGCTTTGCTACAAAGCTTCCAAACCCAAAATTGCCTTCGGAAGTTTTACAACTTCCAAGAAAAATAACTTTTTGGGCGCACTTTATCAGAAGTAGGATCCACTTGCGGATTTCAAAGTTTATCTTTTTATCATAACTTTGTCTCAAATCCACGACATATATCTTCCATACAGTTCTAATATGTCTCTCTACTCTCACTGATCCTTACCCTAAATTTACCCCCAAATTTCATCTTCTTCTTCCTTTCTTCACTGTAAAAGCTTCCTCAAGTGGCCAACATTGATCATCGCAACGACCCTAATTTTTCCATGCACCAACACAGGCAACGCAATCAGGTTGCGCTGATACACTCTGAGAAGGATCCAAGCTTCTCTGATGTGTGTAGGTACCTTTCTTCATCACACTACTTCACCTCCCTTACAAATGATCCTCCTCTCTATGAGGATCAGTTGCTTGAGTTCTGGAGGACCTGTCAAGAGGTCACCATGGACGGGGAGAAGGCACTATCTGCTACAGTGAAGGGGAGAATGGTTTTCATCACTCCGGCCATCATAAACATCCATTTGCAGCTGGATGATGAAGCAGGTGAGCTGTCCTTTCCTAAATCTGCTGTCAATCACTCCTTTCAGCAGATGGGCAATGAAGGTGACTTCTCAGTCAAAACCTTCAGGAAGGGGAAGGTCTCATCTCAATGGAAATACCTTCTCCATGTCGTCATTCACAGCCTCTCTAACAAGCATAGAGGATGGGATCAAGTTCCAGAAGACCTCTCTTTATAGTCCATGGGATGGTACAAGGGGTCAAGTTCAGGTACTCTGAGTTGGTATATACTAATTTACCTGCAAACTTGGACTCCTTAGAGTACTACATGTTCCCTAGGTATGTTCAACACATTCTCAACTGTGAGTTGGGACCATAGTTGAGGGGAACATGTAATATTCTTAAAATATGACAAATGAGGCCCGGTATCTTCAAAATCTTGAAGAAGCAAACTATTGGTTTCTCTGGGGTAGAAACAACCCTTGTCTTAAAAATGTTTGAGCTCGTTGCTCAGGGTGAAAACCTAGCAGCACCAGCTAGTGTTGAACCAACACCCTCCACCTCTCAACCACCTCAAACACAGCTTACCATCACCATCACCTACAAAAAAAAATCCCAACGAACCCCTGCACTTGCTACTGAGCATGTGCAGGCCCCTATATCAGAACCCATATAGGAGGAAGTGGAATCTCGAGCTCCCACTTCCCCTGTGGAGCAGACCACTCCCATCTTTCCCCCATCTCTAGCCCACATCAGCAACCCCCTACTGAGGTGGATAGTCCTGAACTTATTCAGGAAATCCATATGGTAGAGACTATCACCTTTGTAAGTGATAACATTACTAGGACCTCTACCATGGCAACCCTGCCTCTTGACACTTCTCTGGAAGTTGTCATTAGACAGGGGAAATCTAGCAACCAAGAAACCTATGCTGGTGGTGAGGAAGAAGACTTAGGTCCAATTCTCTCATCCCCCAATGATTCTTCATCTGAAAATAAGGGGAGTCTGCAACAAACGGTGCACAAACTATCACATCTTTGCACCTATTTTGTTTCAAAGATAGCTCACCTGGAATCTCAGGTGACTATCTTACAGAAGAGGGTCAATGACCAGCAACTTGAGATCACCGATCTCAAGAGCAAGTTGGCTGAGAGACCCATAAGGACAACTCATCCAGGTCCACAAGAACCTGTGGATGTCATGGATCAATCTCCCAGCTCACCTATGAAAGAGGGTGATGCTACCAAAAAGGGGGAGAAAATTCTGACAATCACAAAACCTGGGAGTTCTTCCTAGAGTATGGACATAGACGAATCGCCATTCTCTCTTGCAGATGTTCATACTTAGCAACCTCCTCTAGACAGTGATCTACATTTGCTCATTCAAGAACTGTTTGAGGAGGGAATACCAAGAGCAATGTGTGCCCCTTCTGAGAACCCAATCTGGGGTTGGGGGTATGACAGTAATAGGAGAGCTCTTGTGATCTCTATAGCTCAGGGTCAACTAGAAGTTCTCAACATTTCACACCTGAGTTTCTATGAGAGCATCAACTTGGTAGATCTGCCACTTGTCAACCCAAGCAATAACAGACAAGCAGCAAGATTGGCAGGAAGAATCCAAGACAGGGTGCTAGAGGAATTTAAATTAAGATCAAAATTATATAGACAGAGGCTAGTAGGTGAGATCTTTGGTCAACTGGATGTTGAGGTAGACCCGGAGATTAGCTTCAATGGGAAAACCTTGACTGAAGGCCCAGAGGTTGAAACTGTGAACCTTGAGACAGGATCTCCCTCTGCGCCCATTATACTCAGTGAAACACCAGCTGGTGATGGTGTTTCACAACCTCTCTCTGGCCAGAGCTTGATAGCTGAACCAAATAATGAAGGCCAAAGCTCTCTCCTACACGAGTCATTAATGCCTGTGGTTGATAAAGGTAAAAGGAAACTGACTCCTGAGGAGATTGAGGAGGAGAAGAGAGAGAGAAAGATAAAGATGAGGGGAGATAGTTCAAGTGGTTCCCTAGGGTTTATAAAAGCTGCAATCAGGGCTGCCCCCAAGCTAAACACTTAGGAAGATGAGTTAAGGGCAGCCAGGCAACTACCTGGGAACCAGAAACTATAATGTTAATGAACTAATCTCTCTCCCCTTAGATGAATTGAATGAACTGGCTGACACAGAGTTGTCAAAGGAGAGGAAGGAAGCAGAGGATGAAGCATTGCTCCTCAGGTACAAGGAAGAAATGAGGCTGAAAAGACTCTCAAGAACATTTCTGTCCTCTCTCCAGTTCAAGAAAGTCCTGAGCCAGAGACTGTGGTGACTGAACAACCTCAGGTAGCAACTAAAGAAGAAAGACTAAAGATGATCAGCTACCTGAGGGCCACATGTCTCTATCAGGCGGATGCACTTCTTCCCTTACCATCTGAATACATATTGTTTGAATACAATAAGCAAGTGGAAGAAAAAGCTAAAAGAGAAAAATAAGCTGAAAAGAAAAGATTAAGGGAAGAAGCTGCAAAGTCAAGGGCCATAATCCACAAAAGCCAAAAGAAGTCTGCTGACAGACAAAGGATGATGAGCTTCTTGAAGCTGTATGGATTCTCCGGAAGGAGGCTTGGCCCTATGTCTTTATCCATAATGGATGAGCATATCAGGGTAATTAAGCTGAAGATAAAGAAGGGAGAGCTGGTGGACTTGCATTCTCCACCAAGTCCAGCTCAACCTGAAGTTAAGGTGAAGGTTGAACCCACTAAGATAACACAACCTAAACCAGGCGCTGCATATCAGCCAACTTCATCTTTTGATCAATAGCAGGGTCCTCCTCTTTATCCTTCTGAACCTGTGAGAGAGGAGATCCCAACTAAGGGGGACTCAACTGAACAACCTAGTACTCAAGACCAGTCCCCTTAGTTAAAATCATCAGGGAGAAGAAAAAGGATGGCCAGAAGATCAACCTCAAAGAGAAAAAGAAGAAAGGCATCTACCTCCCATCCTTAGGATGAGTCAGAGCATCCTGAGGGAGTGCATGAAGAGGTCTCTCAACAAACTCCAATCATAGTAGAGCCTCTTGCTATTGGAAGACAAATTATGTCATGGTGTCATAATGAAGATCAAGACAGATGGTATGTCATAAAAGATCAGGAAGGCATGCATGCCTATTCCTCAGAAGACATGCTCAATCTTCCTTCACATGATCTCTTTGACATGAGAAGGTTCTATGTTAGTCTGAAGGATCCAAACCTAATGATGAAGAAAGGTATGCTGAGGATCCTAATATGGACTATCAAAATCTGAAAAACTTCTCTGTTTTGGTAGCATCAGCCTAGGGGGAGTTTGTAAGATCATCTGAAGATTATGAGGCTGATTCAACCAACAAGCCAGAACAACCAAGTCTTCCATGCATGCACTAAGGAACAAAGCATCTTCCGAAGGAGTGTGCTCTAAAATATGTCTAAGTGTAAGATCTTCCGAAGCTAACAGTTCAGAAGGAGTTACTTTGGAAGTTTCACACTCAAACAGAAAAATATTCTAAGTGTGAAATCTTTCGAAACCAAGGACCAGCATCTTCCGAAGCCAAAGATGAAATCTACCGAAGCTTCACTGACAAAGTCTTCCGAAGCTGTGAAGACTGATTTCTTCAGAGGACAGAGAAAATATGCTTTCTCTGAATCAACTTTTGATAAAGCTAACACAATCTCCGCTGCATGCTCTGGTGCTTCACCAACTTTACACAAGTTGGTGAAACTTCCATGCTTTATCAAAAAGTAGGAATGGCCTTTTTCTGTAACTTACCTTACTTGTTTGTGTAGACTTTTTGTATTAGGAAAAGTCAGCGAGCTATGGCATGTCATAGTCACTAGTTAAAAGGCAATTTGCCTTTTGATTGTAGATTGATCTTGTTGTCTAGATTAGTCAAATCCCAACTGTCTTTACATGTAAGTGACGGTTGTAGGTTGTAGTATAAAAGTCTCTCGGGTCCTTGTAATTTAAACATGCTTTGTAACACTTGTAAAAGAACTTGAGATCAATATACAACATCCTTGAAAACCAATCTTGTGTTCTTGTGTTCTTTTTAGTTTTGTCTCTTTAATTTACTTATGTTCTTAGTATCATCTATCTCTAGTTACCAATTCCCTATTTGAATTGTTAAGTGATCTAAGATCTCTCCTCAGTGTGAAGATAAGTTAAGTACCCTTACCCGGTCCTGCATTTGTTGTGTTTCGTGTTTATATGCTTGTTTTAGGTGCTTGGTATGTTAGATTTGGGTTAGGAACATGTTAAAATGATGATTGGGCCTGAAAAATAGTGTAAGTTCGAATTGACAACTGCCCGTGCGCCTAACATAGTCCCATCCGCCTGGAATTTTGACAATGCGCCTAAGTGCCTGCTTATACGCCCATATAGTGCCCATGCACCAAGAAAGTTGTCCATGTGCCTAAGTCCTTTCCCATGCGCCCAAGTACCCCTTGCGCCTACTGCCCAAATGCCTAAGTATGGTTCATGAGCCCAAGCAGTACTCATGCGCCTAGAATTTCCTCGTGCGCCTAACTCGTCCCATGCACCCACTGCTCATGCGTCTATGTGAGGTTCATGCGCCCAAGCAGTACTCATGCACCAAGAATTTCCTCATGCGCCTAAGTCTTCCCATGCGCCCACTGCTCATACGCCTAAGTGAGGTTCATGCGCCCAAGCAGTGCTCATGCGCCTAATGCCTTAGAAATTTTTCTTAAATTTTGGGAAATAGAAATTTATGAATAAGCCCTGGGATGTTTTGGTGATTATGTTTGTTGGTGTTATGCATGTTTATGGCCTGTTGTTTATGTTCCCTATTACGTATTATTACGTGACCTTACGTGGTGTGCTTATGCTCGTACGTAAGTATTATCATAATGAAGCGAAAGATTAATGATAATGAAAAGTGGAACCTAAAGAATGAATGAAACTCTTGCAAGCAAAATTTATAGAGGTTCACAACTCATTGAGAGTTGTTAGCTCAACTGTGTGTTATATAGCGTGCGATTTGGCTAACCCATGAGGGTTCACACACAGGAGGGTCAATCGTTGTGACTGATCGAGACGTGCGAAAACAGGATCCTTGTCGCTTGACCCCAAAAGGTAGTTGCTTCGTGCACGATGATGGGGCATAGCATATGACAGATCCAGATAGAAGTGAAAGATAATAATGAAAGAAGTGCAAAAATGAAAGATTATGAACAATGATGGAAGATAATAAATGAATATTATCTAGTTGTATGTATACTGTATGATCACATGGGAAAGTAAGAAAGTATTTTTCCGTAAAAGTAAAGTATTTTATTTATAAAACTAGAACTCACTCAGCAACGCTGACTTTTATGCATTTTCAGTTGGCAGGTAATTCGTTGCTGAGGATGGCATGAGGGTAAAGCTACTTGGCGGGCAAAGACTGGCATCCATTTTGTGCATAATAATATTGTTGTTTTGTAATACAACTGAATGATTCTTTTTGTAACTTTTATAATACAATGATGTATTATTTAGCAACATCAAATATTATTTCATGAATGGTTTTTGATAATTTAATCCTCTGCGATGTTTTTATGAAATGTATTTATTTTATATGAAAAATGCTGTGATTGTCCAACTGTGAGGTCTCCGGCAACGGGGCCTTACACAAACTCTAACAACACACCACTCAAATTGCTTCACACGGACTTTTTGGCCCAACAAACATCCTTAGTATAGGAAAGTAGCAATACTGTCTTGTTATAGTTGATGATTACTCAAGATTCATATTGGTTTTCTTTCTACTACACAAGTCAGAAACATCTGAAATCATAAAATAATTTATCACTAAAATTGAGAATCAATTAAATCTTAAAGTTAAATCTTGAAGAAGTGATAATGGTACTGAATTTAAAAATGACTCTACTTCTTCTTTTTGTGCAGAGAAAGGAATCAGTCATCAATTCAGTGTAGGAAGGACTACTCAGCAAATTGGAGTTGCTGAAAGGAGGAACAAAACATTAATAGAAGCTGCTAGATCAATGCTAGCTGACTCTCTATTACCCATATCTTTTTTGGATGAAGCAATCAATACAGTTTGCTACATTCAAAACAGAACATTGATCATCAAAGAACATTCCAAAACACCATATAAATTAATGTTTAAAAGAAAACCTTTCATTGGATTTCTTAAAGCGTTTGGATGTTCTATTTCAATATTAAACACCAGAGAAAAATTATCTAAGTTTGCTCCAAATGCGGATGATGGATTTTTTATTGGATACTCAGGAAGCTCCAAAGCTTACCGAGTATACAATCCAAGACTGCACATAGTGGAAGAAATAACAGATGTTTTTTTTGATGAACACTTATTCACTAAGAAAGTCATTGGATCAGACTTGTTGTTTGATATTGACTCATTAAAAAATCATTTGACACATCTTACTTTGAGGTTTCATATCCCCAGGATGACAATGAGTATCCCATGGTTCCACCAATAACCATAGATGTTCCTTTAACTGCTGATCGTCCAAGGAGAACAAACATTACTCCTTCAAGTACCACAGTTTCAACTCATCCAAAACAACCAAACACATCAAAAGGAACATCATCAAACACACCATCTTCATCAACACCTGTGACCACCCAACCACAACATCCAACCACAGTTGAAGAAGATGATGACTATCATTCATTACTTGATGCACATCATGAAGATGAAATCTTAGATTTATTTCATGATTCACCACAAACATTCAATGAACCATCACAGCCAGATAAACAAACAACCATAAATACCCTTGGTCATCCATTAACACCCAACCAAACAATCACTAATCTTGATTCAACCATCCTTGTTGATCAGATTACAATAACCAGAGTTCACAAAGATCATCCTATAGAAAACATCATTGGTGACCTCAATACCAGGTTGACATGTAGTCAATCTGACACAACAAACATTTGCTTGTATTCTAGCTTCCTATCTCTAACTGTACCCAGGCTAATTGCCCAAGGATATACTCAAGAGGAAGGCATTGATTATGATGATGTCTTTGCTCCAGTAGCTAGACTTGAAGCCATCCGAGTGTTCCTTATATATGCCTCATCCAAAAACTTCACTGTCTTCCAAATGGATGTCAAGTGTGCATTCCTATATGGAAAGATAGATGAAGAGGTATATGTTGCTCAACCACCAGGGTTTGAAGATCCAGATTTCCCTTACAGAGTCTACAAGTTAGATAAAGCTCTGTACGGTCTTCATCAAGCACCTAGGAAGTTGTATCAAACTTTATCTAAGTTTCTACTATAGAATGGGTACACCCGAGGGAACATAGATCAAACATTGTTCTTAAAACGAAAAAAACAACACTTGTTTGTAGTTCAAGTCTATATGGATGACATAATTTTTGGCTCCACAAACATCCAACTTTGCAAAGAGTTTGAAACTCTTATGCAATTAGAATTCCAAATGAGTTCAAAGGGGGAGCTTACATTCTTCCTTGGTCTTTAAGTTAAACAATCAGATGAAGGAATTTTTATAAACCAGAGCAAGTATGTCAATCTAATATTAAAGAAATACAATATGTCTGATTGCACATCCAGCAAGACACCATTTGCAACTGGATTGAAGTTTGGACCCGATCCAAAGGAACATCAGTTGATCAGAAACTCTACAGATCAATGATAGGCTCACTGATGTATCTAACGCCAAGCAGACCAGACATCATGTATGCAGTATGCATGTGTGCCAGATACCAAGCAGATCCAAAAGAATCACACATAAATGTTGTAAAGAGAATCTTTAGATATTTAAAAGGCAAACTAGCTCTTGGGCTATAGTATCCAAAAGATGGAGATTTTTCTTTATATGCCTAGACAGACAGTGATTATGGTGGATGCAACAGCAACAAAAAATCCACTACAGGTGGATTCAAATCAAATGTCTCCGTGTCAACAGCAAAAGCAAAATACATAGCTGTTTCTGCATGCTGTTCTCAAGTGCTTTGGATTCAAAACAAAATGCTTGATTATGGCTTTAATTTTCTTCAAACACCCATACACATTAAGAATTCTACTACCATGTTTATAACTGACAATCCAGTTCAACATTCAAAAATTAAACACATAGATATCATATATCACTTTCTGAGAGATTGCTCAAAAAGGGTCTGATAAAGGTGATCAAAGTCCATACCGACAATCAATTGGCTTACCTGTTTACCAAACCATTTGATTTAACAAGATTTGAATTTCTGGTTCAGTCACTTGGTATGATCAACTATGAACAAAACAAGTAATGTTTTCAAAACATTAATTTCAAACAAGCTTGATTTTGTCAAAGTCCAAATTAAACATCAACAAGCATCTTTCAAAATCAAGATATCAAACAAACACTCATGTTTTCTTATAATCAAACATCTTGAATCACACATACCACTCATGAGAAATGATAGTACACTAGCTCATTCTTCACTTGGGTCATTTTCCACTAATAAAGACTGACAGTACTTTGTTTGATATGTGGATAGGCTCAGCATAGGACACCTAACATCACATACAACTGTAAAGAACTAAATTCTCATGATTGTGTGGTCAACAACACATCTTGGTTTATGGTGATAATTGATCAATCCAACATAGATTCCTTTTAAAGTAACTACAATACACCAAGTGAAACAGTTTATAAATTGCTCAATCATACAAATGTCTCCTCTACCAAGGCATTCTTTGTTAGGCTGAGCACAGACCTGAATAACTTAAATCATGATCCAAAAAGATTCCCAATGAGGAACACATCCATCTTGGATGAACAATCAATGAAGTCTTTTAGACTACATTCCTTGTGAATGAATCAAAAGAATCCCAAAGAGGATCACCTTCCAAAGTGAAGAGAAAAAGAATCCCAATGAGGATCAAACAACATGGATCAAATTGAGCATTTATACTCCTAAGTAGCTAGGTATTAAGTATTGAAAGTGCTTTCTAGCATATCATGAGAAGGGTTGTTCTAAACATACAATCAGATGTGGGGTACATACAACTCATATAAATCAACTCAAAACATTATAATCACTCACTGTTTCAATCAATCATTAATACCATGCATGAGTTTAAGTGGATCAAAATATCTGCAATCAACATTGTATTAGTCTATGTCTATTCTCAAAAAACATTCAAACAGCTCAGTGGGAATTTAAGACTAGTATGATCTCATATTATGTGCAAATGATTCATGTTCAAACATGAAAATCATCATTTATTAGTTAGATAAGGCATTATCTTTCTAACTTTCATCAAGCAAGCAATCAATTGGACTTTGATAATTTCCATTCTAACACATACAAATTTTTGTCATTTTATAAAAGGTTTTTATAAATATGCAAAAATTTAGGGGAGAACAATAATCATACAATTTTAAAAATTTGAAATTTTCTAAATTTTGAGTTTTAAATAAATCCAAGTCAAGCCAGTACCCAAACACAGCATTTTGACACATATACATATGTACAATATTGCACAATATTGCTTGTGAGTGATATCTTAACATCCATATATTGCTCATGTTAAAATTTTGACATTCTAACATACATTTTCACAACAAAAATTTGAACATTTGTTGTCACAGCGGACACACAAGCATACATCCGCTGTAACTACAGTACCATAATAACATGAAAATACATGAAGAGTATAAAGCGGACAAGACAAACATACATCCGCTATGCACTAGTGAACATGCAAGTGTTCACAGAGCATGATGTTGGTAAGACATCCGCTGTGAATACAGTGCTATTCCACAATGCATGACTAACATTAGTCATCTGTTGTTGAAATAGTGCAAGTATATATAGCATATGTACACAGGTTGTAAACATTCACACATCACATCCAAGTGTCCACAGTGCATGAACAAATGTTCATCCACTGTGAACAATCAAACAAATCATTTCAAGGGTCCACAGTGCATGAACAAATGTTCATCCGCTATGAACAAACAAGCAATTTCAAACAAGTGTCCATAGCGCATGACCAAGTAGTCATCCGCTGTACAACCAGTATAATAATCCAATTACCAGGTGGTATTATCCTTTATATCCTTTATAGAGCACATTGTGAACTGTAGAAATGCACTGAGGATTACTCCTTTATCTGATCGAGTAAAAGAAGCTGCCAAAGATCAAGCGCTTGAGAAAGATATTGAAGACTCCTTGAAGTCAACAGCTAAAGTTCATAAGATAGTTGATGAAGCTGGTCCATCACACATATAAAGGTTTCTAACAAACAAACAGACAAAAAAACAACAAACAATCTAACCGATCAACAAACAAACATCCAACATAATAACAAACAACAACATTCAATCATACAATTATACATGAGTAATCAGTGAAACATTCATGTAATGATACAAACATACATGTAAACATACAATCAATCATACATGTAATCAGACAAACAATCAATCATTCAATCATGCAAAAACAAACAGACAGACAAACATTCAATCATACAATCATACAAGTCAAACAATCAATCATGCATAACATTCAAACATGCATTCATCAACAGAAGAGATGGCAACATCATTAACAAGCATCAACACACACATTGTTACTAACAAACAAAACATTAACAAGCAAACATTAAAGAGATGACAACATCATCCTTAGGGGGAGTATTGTTGGACTCAACAAGTGCGTTAAAAAGGATAATGCTTTGCATAATCAAACATAATGTGTTCTAATATTCAAACAATCATTAACTAACACGTTAGTATCACTAACACTCATAACATACACTAATATTGCTTAAATTTCTTTTTAAGGTTTGTAGATAAAAAATAATTTTTTCTAAGTGTCGGCAACGGATGAAGAGTTTTCCATAGCGGATGACTAAGAAGATGTAGTAGATGAAGATCAAGTCCAAGAGCCCACAACAGATGAACAACACATAGTGGAAGCCTAAGTCCACAACTGATGAACTGTCAACAGCGTATGTTCATCAACAGCGGATGAACATTTCCATAGCGGACAACATACAAAGCAAACACACACAAGTGTTCACTGCGGATGTTCATCTACAGCGGATGAACATTCCACAGTCGACAACATAAAAGAAAACACACAAGTGTTCATAGCGGACAACATCTAAGGCACAACAAACATGTTATCTAACTTCCACAATGGATAACTTAACATCCATAGCGGACAGCTATTCATTCACAGTGGACAGCTTATAGACTTAGGATTAGTTATGTAATATTCATTTACATAAGGGTAGATCAGTAATTGTATATAGCTCTGTGTATAGGCTATAAATAGCATACTACCCAAGTCCTTTGTAAGCTTTTTGAATAATCAATACAAACAAGCAGTTATTATCATTCAAGCACTAGGAATCACTAGCAATCACTTACATACATTGATGTCATAGCATTAATCATGGGTTTCCACACCATGATTATTTTTGTTGAATACAAGTATAACAAATCTATTGTTATATTTTTGTTTGAGTGATTTGAAAAGATCCTTGGGAGGAATCAACCTGTTTATGTTCTTCATTGTTTGTCTAAGTTCATAAACATCACACTATTAGGTTGATTTCATCATCCAGTCACATGATAGGGAACAAATCTCTCCTACAACAATTTAAACATTTTGATGGAGGTCTTGTACAGTTTGGAGGTGAAGCTAGAGGATACATTTCTGGTAGAGATAGTGTATCAAATGGTAGTTAAAACATTGACAAAGTAAACTTTGTCAAACAGCTTGAACACAATCTCTTGAGTGTTTCTCAATTCTATGATCAAAAGCACCAAATGCTTTTCACAAAACATGAGTGCATTATCCTAAAACCCGGGATGACAATTCCTCAGGAATTGGTGCTTCTTAGATCTTCCAAGAAAGGAGATATGTACCAGCTTGATATGAATAATGCTTATCCACTGGGTGAAGTATCATGCTTTCTTTCCAAAGCTAATGGTGATGGGTCAAATCTTTGGCATAAAGGAATGTGCTATGTTAATTTTAAAACCATGAATAAGTTGGTTAAAAAGAACTTGGTACATGGTGTGCCTAAAAATGAATTTTTTGTAAAGATAACTATGATGCTTGCCTGAAAGGAAAGCAACACAAGGTTTCTCACAAATCTAAAGAGGTTAACTCCATCACCACTCCATTACACTTATTGCACATGGATCTTTTTGGTCCCACAAGTATAATGATCATTGGAAGGAAATCATATTATCTGGTGATTGTTGATGATTTTACAAGATTTACATGGGTATTCTTTTTAAGAACTAAAGATGAAATGGCTGAAACTTTATAATCTTTAATTTTTAAAATTGAAAATTAAAAGGATCACAAAGTAAAAATCATTAGAAGTGATCAAGGGACTGAGTTTAAGAATCAAGTTCTTGACCCATTCTATAACTCAAAATGAATTACCAGACAATACAGTGCTCCTAGAACTCCTCAACAGAATGGTGTTGCTGAGAGGAGGAACATGACACTTATTGAGGCTGAAAGAACTGTGTTAGCTGATTCAAAGCTTCCTCTAACTTTCTGGGCAGAGGCAGTCAGCACTGCATGCTATGTGCAGAACATGGTTCTTATTGTTAAGCCCCATGGAAAGACCCCTTATGAGTTAGCAAAATTTGCTAAAAAGTCAGATGATTCTATCTTTGTTGGATATTCCTCAATCTCTATTTCTTATAGAGTGTATAATATTAAAAATAAACAATTTGAGGAATCAACCAACAATGTTGTTAATGAGCACACACCTTGAGATAGAGGGAATGGCCCTGATCATGTCTTCAATCTAGAATTGTTTTCAAACTATTCTAAACCATCTTGTGAGAATGTTTCAGCTGGAACAGGAACTCAAAGTTACCTCTATGAAGATCAAAAGTTTGAGTTACCTAGACCTATTCCCAGTTATCCAAGAGGAATTGAAGAACAAGCTCCCACTACTGGAAGTACTGAAAGATTGAACATCTTAGGAAATCTTGGAGCTTCAACAAGTTGTCAGCCAATTGAACCTCAAAGCTCATCAGCCGACAACTCCAGCATTCAATGCCAAGCTGATAAAGACAATAATCTGGAGGAACAGTCAACTGCTGATACTACTTCTCAGTAGAATATCATTGATGCTGTCACACATTCATTCATCAGTCCTCATCGAATGAGTATGAGACATCAGCTGGTCATGGTGTTCAAATCCTAATCAAAACTTCTCAAGAACAAGGCAAGACTTGTTGTTCAAGGATACACACAGGAGGAAGGCATAGATTACACTGTTGTCTTTGCACCTTTTGCAAGACTTGAGGCTGTGAGAATCTTCCTTGGTTTTGAAGCATTCAAGAACTTCACTGTCTATCAACTTGATGTCAAATGTGCATTTTATATGGGGATATTGATAGAGAAGTCTATGTGTGTCAGCCATATGGATTTGAAGACCCACAACACCCCAACTATGTGTGCAAACTGGATAAAGCTCTTTATGGGTTGCATCAAGCCCTAGGCTGTGGTATGAGACCCTGTCTCAGTTTCTTCTTAGGAATGGCTACACCAGAGGCACCATAGACAAGACATTGTTCATAAAGATGTCTGGGAAGGACATGCTACTTGTTCAAGTCTATGTTGATGATGTCACACCCCAACCTTAACGGTGGAAACGTCGAGGTGTGAGGGTTAAGATTGTTCATGCCACACAACGCTAATTCAATGTGTCAATAATATTAATTTTCAAGGTTCATAACATATAATAAGTAAATAACATAAGTTTCAAGCAAACAAAATACAAAATTTCAAATAGCATCATGTGACAAATAAGTCATTTTATTTTAAATCTCTAGGTCCAATCCTAGACGTGTTCAAGTCTTCAAGAGCAATATTAAGTGGTATCATTTCCTGAAACATATTAAAAAATAAAGTCAACATAATGTTGGGTGAGTTTCCATAGATTAATCATATTTAGATATATATATCAAAAGATTGCAATTCACGTCATAGTTTTTGAATAGAGTAAATATAGAGGATGAACAAATGCAACAATCAAACCTTGAAAAATATGGCCATTACAAGATTATACGATTAGCTATGTGTACTTGGTTCCCATAGTGCTCAAGAATACACACTAGGACGGCAATAACCTCGGCTTTAGCACCAAATAGTCTTGTTAGACCCATAGATCTATGACGTCACCAGGCTAGCAATAGTTAATGATTGTATCTTACAAGAGTCATCACATGATAATTACAAGAGTTTAAATAACCATGACAACATAAATGAATTGCACAAGTGTTACAAAATTAAAAACGTGGTTACAAGTGTGTTTATATTACGATTAACATGTTTCACCCAAAAGTGTGAATAATATAAAAAGGGGTATGAAAACTCACATGGATAATAAGGATGAGCAAATAAAGAAGTCTTGTATGGAATGCCGTGGGTTTGTTAACGTTCAACCTAAAATGGATGATGTATTAAGTTAATCATGGTGATTATAGTGTTATATTTATAAACCATTTAGCTCATGATTTTTAAATTATTTAATAGATACAATTTGTTATTATTTTGGTATTTAAATAATTAAATAAGAATTTTAGTGATTAACACTATTAATAAAAGTTAAACATTTATTATCAAATGATTATTATTTACTATTTAATAACATAGTAATTTTGTAGATTTAAATGATTAAAACAATTCTATTAATTACAATAGGTGTACAATTTAAATATGTACATATATATTAATTTCCTTAAAATATATATAAATAAGTTTGTAACTATATTTTATAAAAATGAAGAATTTATTAATTGGAATTATTTAAAGATTCAATGAAGAATTTATTACAATTTAGAATTAATAATAAATAGTATTTTGAAACAATTTTTATAATTAAGATAAAATAAATGAGAATTTCTTAATTGAATTTCTAAGTAAATTAAAAAGGAAATAATTCTATAGAATTTCTAATTAAAAACGATTTTTATATAACTAATAATAATATTTAATCATTTTCTGAAATTTAAATATTAATAAAACCCTTTTAAAAAATAATGGCAAGGCCTCGGGTTCGAACCCGGGCCCCTTGCCAAGACAACCAACACTCAAACCACCGGGCCAAAGCCCTGGTTTGTGTTAATTTCATAAATCAAACCTTAAATCAATTTTCTCAGAAAAGCCCCAATTCCATAAGAACCCTAATTATCAATTCAATAAAATTGATTAACGATTCGATTATAATACCCAAACTAACCATGGGCTTTGTCCCCTATGTAAAAACGAGTAAAAACTAATGTAATTACCTGGTATAGTTTGAAATTCGATAGAAAAGACAGAGGTACAAGTCAACGGTTTTTGATTTGCGAATTCGATGTGTGTGCGTTTGATTTGTGAAATTGAGCTTACAGATAGTGAAAAGAAGGTGTCGAGAGCAGTTGCCTCTACATTATAGTCTCAATTTGGTCAATTAAATGCCCAACGTCACTAGGATTAATGTCGGCCGTTATCATTGGTTGGGGGTGTAATTCGGTCATTTCAGGTGAAATTAATCACCCCATTAACTTCTATTTGATTAACCGATCGTTATGACCAAT
Source organism: Flaveria sonorensis (assembly GCA_025506505.1). Taxonomy (NCBI): domain Eukaryota; kingdom Viridiplantae; phylum Streptophyta; class Magnoliopsida; order Asterales; family Asteraceae; genus Flaveria; species Flaveria sonorensis. The sequence continues at coordinate 28,050,625 of CM046435.1, read as the reverse complement.
TAATTGATAATTTATGGTGGTTTAAGTGTAAAATCGGTTTTGAGTTCAATGGTGTTTGTTTTCGGTTTCATAGATTAGTAATACCACTGTTAAGATCCAATTAATAAGCATTATAGAGTTCGCATCGGTTCCACGGTTCAAATGGCACGATTTGGGTTATTAACACTTCGAGTTTGGGGTTGGTCGGAGCTCGCCAGAGCTTCGGCCGGAGCATAACCTGAAAAACAGGGGTGGAGTTGTGTTTTAAAAAAAAAATACACTTTGGTCCCTGCAGTTTATGTTTTAAACCTTAGATCCAAAGTTTGAGTTTAAAAATAAATTACAATTTAGTCCCTGTGGTTTTAAATGTTATTATTTTATGCACAAACTACATATATTTACAAGTTTTAAAAAAAAATATTAATCTTATATTGCTTTTATTTATTTACAATATTAACACTTATTATAATTATTTAGTATTATTAGTATATTATTATTATCATCATTAATTACTTAATTATTTAATTATATCTAAGTTATAACGATACAAGAAATTACAAATAAGTCCTCGTATTTGCATTAATGACAAAACACACCCTTACAAAGATAACAAAGTTAACAAGTAACTAACAAAAATACGAGAGGTCACAGATGACATCATATTTGTTCCTCAAATGGCAAATGTGTAAAGACTTTGAAAGCATTATGAGGAAGAAGTTTGAAATGAGTTCAATGGGAAAGAAGGATTTCTTTCTTGGAATTCAAGTGAAGCAGATTGAAGAAGGGTTCTTCATCAATCAATCTAAGTAAGTCAAGGACATCTTAGAGAGATTTGAGATGAAAGATTGTAAGCCAACAAGACACCTATACCTAGAAATCATAATCTTTGTCTGATTCTGAAGGGGAGGATACTGATCAGTATCAGTACAGGGTGATTATTAGATCTCTGATGTATCTCACTGCAAGTAGACCTGATATCATGTTTGCAACCTGCATCTGTGCAAGATATCAGAATGCTCCCAAGGTGTCTCACCTAATTGCTACCAAGAGAATTCTTAGATACCTTAAAGGAGCTTTTAAACTAGGTCTATGGTATCTTAAGAATAAGACTTCAATCTCTATGGGTACACTGACATTGATATGGTGGCTGCAACATCAACAAGAAACCACATCCGGAGGATGTCAATTCTTGGTGGAAGGATTATCTCCTGGTAATGCAAGAAGCAATCATGTGTCTCAAACATCAACTGCAAAAGCTGAATACATTGCTACTGCGAGTTGTTGTGCTCAACTGCTATGGATTCAGAATCAGTTGCTGGACTATGGTTTAACTTCATGGAGACTCCTATCCACATAGACAATAAGAGTGCCATTTCTATCATAGAAATTCTGGTCAAGCACTCCATGACAAAGCATATTGACAACAGGTATCATTTCATTAGATATTCATGAGAAAAATCTAATAAGCTAGTCAAAATGAATTCAAATGAACAATATGCTGACTTGATCACCAAAGCCTTTGATGAAAAAAGATTTAAAATTTAATTACAGCTATTGGGATGATTAACATTGGCTAGTTCTTCTCTTTTGAAAATCTTTTTAAAATATGTCTTGTCTATGTTGTCTAACTACAATCTAAGCCTGTTACAAAAAGGCTTTCTTCAAGAATCGAAGTGTAAATACTTCCGAAGAGAAATTTACCCTTGGAAGAGATCTTTATCCATCTTCCAAAGGCAAATTATTATATTCTGAAGAGTTTTTAGCCTCGGAAGAACAATTGATCATAGTTCAAATTTACTACTAAAGCTACTTGACTGGGTTTGAGAATGATATTCTCGATTGATGTGACTCAACCTAGGATTGAATATGTGGACTGAGTCAATAATATAGTAGCGGAATTACTATATTAAAGAACATTAACTGTTGTAGTAAACGCTCGAATGTAAGAGAATCAAGACCCGAAGTAAAATGTTGTAAAATATTGTGAATATACTATGAAATCAACAACCTTACAAAGTTAGGGTATGTGACCCTATTTATAGGCGTATTCATTGCCTGTACAAAAGACTAAAACAACCCTGATCTATACAAGAGAATCTAGTCTAAGTACAAAATAATCAGTGTAAGTGGTTCATCCGCATTAGTTCATGCGGGTGAACAAGTCTTCTCAGCATTTGTGTTTGCTCAACCGCATTAGTTCATATGGGTGAACAAGTCTTCTCAGCATTTGTGTTTTCTTACCCGCATTAGTTCATGCAGGTGAACAAGTCCTCAGCATTTGTGTTTGCTCACCTGCATTAGTTCATACGGGGTGAACAACTCTTCTCAGCATTGTGTTTGCTAACCCGTATTAGTTCATGCGGGTGAAAAGTCTTCTCAGCATTTGTGTTTGCTGACCGCATTAGTTCGGCGGTGAACAAGTCTTCTCAGCATTTACAGTTGTTCATCCGCATGGACTAATGTGGGTGAACACTTCTTGTCAGCATTCTTTAGTTCATCTGCATGGACTAATGCGGATGAACACTTCTATTCAGCATTTATTTTTTCTCTACTGAGCACATGAATCTTCATCTCACTCATTGTATGAATAGCAGCAATGGGCATTTGTTTCAAAGAGATGGGTTCCCAAACTGAAATAGAAGATAACCTATCTCTATGAATCACCAGTGAACCATCAGCATCAACTTCCAACTTGACAATATTGCCCATCTACATTGGCACCTTTCTCTTCTTCTTTGTTCCCTTTTGTTGTTGATTCTGTCAAATGCCAGCTTCAAGATCTTAACACACTTTAACATAAGCTCCAGATCATCTTCAATAGCTTTATTTTTAGGGCTCTGAAGTGTCTTGTGAAGATATAGTGTATGTAAGACTCATCTAGCAGTCTGAGTTCATAACCACTGAAAATTCTGATCTCTGGGGCTTCTTTTCATTCCCACTTTCTCTCAATCACCAACTCATAGGATTCTTCATCATAGTACACATTGGAAATTGGTTTGGTTTTGTGAGTTCTAGCAATCCATTTTGTTTCAATGATTCTGTTGGTTTCACATGCAGCTTAGGGAACACTACCTCTTCTACCTCTCTCTTTCTTCTTTGTTCAAGGGGATTTCTGAAAGTTTGTCTTTTCTAGTACAGATGGCTTTTAGAGACTTGAAGTTGTTGGTTCTTTAAACATCTTTAGATATCCTCAAATCATAACCCCTGTACATTCTATATAGTTGATTAGATCTAATTCAGCCATTCTTTTAAGTCATGGACCTTCATGGCATTGACTAAGGCGACTGTCTGTAAAGAATTGCACCAGGCCTGAGATTCTCTGACCATGAACATATTCCAGCTGCTATCATACTTCCAAGCAATGATTTTGACATCTGTTTTGCCTTTGGGAGTAGATACCCCTCTAAGCATCTCAGCAGTGGGTAAACCACTTGAAGTTTCAGTTGTGAAGGTTCAATGAACCACTCTAGGTTTTTGTGTAGAATAGGGGCCAGAACATCTTTGTCTTTAATAGTCAATTGTACATCTTGTGTAGAAGATCTTGTTCTAGGCTTCTGGGCAATACTTCTTCTTCAATTGCTTTCATTCTATCTTTCTTTTCATTAATCATTCTTAACATAGCAGCCGAAGTGAATTAGTCTTCATGTTTCCTAACTTTCTTTTGTAAATCCCTGTTTGTAAAGACAATCCTTCATTTCCCTATCTTACATGTTATAGGGATCAGGAAAAACAAACTGTTGGTCATCTTTCTTTGCTGTTTTGAGGATAGAGGATGTTGGCTTTCAGTTTTGTTTTCTCATTTTTTGTTCATATGTAGGATCTAGCAGCTTTTCCATCTTCTTTACCTCCTCAACAATCTCCTCATATGTCATGTTAAACACAATGTCAGCATCATACCATGATTTATCAGATACATGGCATAAATCATGAGATCATCAGACTTTGCTTTTTCAGTCATGCTTTCTACTGATGGCTTAATAAATGCAGGGCTATGCACATCAGTAGATTTCTCAGTTTTGTTATCTTCATTCTCTCCTTCTTCCAACATTATGATTTCCAGAGTTTGTTGTAGCTCTTTTTTCTGCTTGTTCATGTTCTTCTAAGAATTTAGCAATTACTGCCAAACTTCTTGGATCATCTTTTGCTTTCTTTTTGGGTTGTTCTTTCTCAACATAGGAAGTTTCCTTTTGCTTTTCAGTCAAGTATTTCTTTTTTTTGTGTATATGATCACTCTTGGTCCTGATGTTGAAGTTACATCAGTTTTGGCCTGTTGTTTTTCTTCAACAGCCTTAAGCTCAGCAGTGATTCTTTGTTGTTCAGCTTCTTGTCTGTTTAATTCAGTTGTTCCCTTTCTTTGAATTCATCACAAAGTCTATTGATTAAACTTTGTTGTTCATCAGTCAATACAATAGCAGGAACAAGCTGCTTCTCAGTTCTTCTTCTATTGACATAGGTTGTGATGGAATTACAATTATAGACTCAGAGGGGGATTTGGTGTTTTTGATGTAATCCTAGAATCCTCATCTATAATGAATTCACTTGAAGAGAATTTGTCCATGTCGTCTATTAGTTCTTTCATCATGGCCTCTTTTTCAGTAGATGGATCAGAATGTACTACCATCTCCAGCTATCATCATCCCTAACACCACTGGTTCTTACTGTTGTGAATGAACTTCCTTATCTGTTTCTTTAGCTTCATGTTCTGTTGCTTCTCTTTCAAATTCAGCCTTTAATTGAGCAATCAGTTCCAATTCATCAATTCTTTTCTTCAAAGCCTCATTTTGTTTGTTCAGAACAATAATAAGTTCTGTTTGTATCTCTAACATGTGCTCTTGATCTTCCATAGCTATAGTTTGAATAGTCACAGTGTCCACATGACCACTGATTTCTTCTCTTGACATCTCTAAAGAGGCTTTTAACTGTTTGATCTCCAATCTTTTGTTCTCAAATCAGCATCATACTTGGCTTTTAATTCACTCAGTTCTCTCTCCTTTTCATCCAACTCTAGGATTCTATCATTGATTATCCCTACCCTTCTATCCAAAGTCTTCTCCATTCTAGACATTTGGCTAAGAGATCAGATATCATCCTATCTTTTTCATCAGGTCTGTTCACCTCTGATTCTGCAAAGCTCTCAGAAGGATCATCTTTAGAGACAAGTTGTCTCTGTGGTAGAGGCCAAGTATGTTGATTATCTTTTCATCATCAGAAGATTTAGAAGATTTGAGGAGCAGGTAGATTCACCAGAACTCCCAGCCTCAGCAACTGCTTCATGTGGTGAGCTGCCTTGTGAATCTTCTTCTATATAAATTGGAGAGAATGATTGTGGATACTTGGATCAACCCTCCAAGGGGATAAAACAGTAGTTTCTTGTAGTGTTTCACCAGTGTGAGGATCACCAATCAAAGGTGACACTGGTATAATGTGTTCTTTAGTTTCTGCATGCTCATCAACATGGTGTTGATCATGAGCAGCAGCCTGCTCCACTGATTGTTCTGGAGCTTCTTCTAAACATTTACTTCATGAATTGGTTCATCATCAGGAACATCAGCTGCCATTTCTTGTGCAGGTCCTCAATAGGAATATCATCATGTACAACTAGTTCTCGGTGTTGTAGTTGTTCCTCATCCATTGGCATATCATTTTGGGGATCTATTTGTTGTTGCATCCAAGGTAAGAGTGGAATGAAAGCACCATTATAGAGTTTCTTGGATCTCTCTTCTTGATGTACTTCAAAGATTGGGCATTATAATGAGGAACTTCAAGAATGGGGCCTTCTAAAACCAGATCAGAAAGGCTTCATTAATAAGACATTGAATGAATATGGGGTACATTAAGAACATGTTCCTTCTCCCCTCTTGAATATTTGACATCATTCCATTAAAGACATATGCTAAAAAGTTGTAGGGTCTGTTAGAGAAGAGGGCACAGACCAGTGAAGATGTAGTTAATGGTATGTCATTCCACCTAGTTTTTCTTTTAGATAGGCAGTGTTGGATATAATGAATGAGAAACCTCCATTGCAATCAACCAATCCTTTCACTTTCTATTTTGCCTCAAATCCTCCCTCATATCCAATGTTAGCAAAGAATGACATGATATCTTCTTCATCAAATTCAGTTGGAGAATTTGGATCATCTAGAAATTGAAGGCATTCTCTACAGATTGTTCTGATATCACCAGAGTGTGATCATAGATATTCTTCCTGAGATTGCTTTCTCTCCTTTAATATCCAAAGCTTCTACATTTCCCCAGAAAGATCTAATGTAATTCTCATAGATATAGGTCTCACTGATATGGCATGAGCCACTCTTGTGTGGCTATGAACTGATCATGTCTCTGAGTCCCTCAGCTTCTGGGACATCTGAATTAAGAAAAGCATTGACATTATGGAGCTTGCTCCAAGTCAGGTTAGCCATTATGTAATCTGCACACAGAGAGTATGAATTAGTGAGAATTGTGTGTGATTTGTTTAATTTTGACTTTTTAGGTCAAAATGAATCTCTTGTTACTGTTACATTTGATTATTTGACCTGATTTTGATTTTTCATGAAGAACAGTTCAAATTTTTTTTCTTTGTGTTGGGATATATTGATTTTGATTGTGTTTAACAGGTGTGATGTCAACATTGTTATACACCAGTATCCCCTGTTCATCGATGTTCTGTGTTCTTAGAACCACATGAAATCTTTGAAGTTTACACTGATCATTGGTTTTAATGAACTCTGTCATTCATCTAAATCTAGTGTTCTTGATTGTATTTAAAGCATTTCACAATATTAGGGTTCCATTTCATGAAATTTTGTTTGATAGTAGAAGTATGTAAGAAACTGATAATCACCTTTTAGATAACAATACTTCGATTTAATCATGTTGTTTGTTTTGAGTTGGATGTGACAAAATGAAGCTTGATTAGAGTAGATTTGAACTCAGAAGAAGAATGGTTTTCTGGCACTGACTCACTATAAAAGTTCACTCAAAAATTTGAAAAGTAATAAATGACTCACATTAAATGAGTATTTATTACATTTCACAATTTTCAGAAAGATTTTACCAAGTGTTAAAAAGTTCTGTACTGTAGCAAATGCGCATATAGAATTTCTATGGGCATATTCACTGTAGCAAATGCTGATGATCAAATTAAGTTTGTCAGCATTTACTGTAGCAAATGCAAAAGAGTTATTTACCTTTCCGCATTCACTGTAGCAAATGCGGGTGACCAAAGTTATCAGCATTCATTGAAAACCTCAGCACTGTAGCAAATGCGGAAGAACAAATGACATGTCGCATTTACTGAGATGCGAGTGAACAAAGCAACTTAACAGCATTCACTGTAGCAAATGCGGAGTACAAATGACTTGTCTGCATTTACTGAGATAATGCGGTGACCAAAGTTAACCGCATTTCATATAGACATGCGGGTGAACAAATGACTTGTCGAGACAATTACGGTGAACAAAAGACTTGTCTGCATTTACTGTAGCTAATGTGGATGAACACTTTTTTATCCGCATTAGTTTACTTGTACAAAAACAGTTACCCGCATTGGTTAAATGGCAGGGTTACCTTCACCCGCATTAACCAATGCACTTACCCGCAATTAAATTTGTACTTTGTCAAAAATTAATGTTTTGCAGTGGCTGAATTGATTGGTTTGTACAGCTGCTTCTGATTTTATGAAGATGAGTCTGCATTTTTGTTGTTTTCCAAAGATTTTTGCAGATTCAGAGATTGTCAATTCTTGCTTGGATTGTCATGTATCTTTGATGTGACACAGATTCCCAACTTGACTGATTTTGGAGCATATGCATCTTCTGAAGCTGATATGGAGTAATTTCCATACAGACACAATCAATTTGACAAGGTTGTCAATTTAATGTTTGCATATTCATGTTTTTGTAAATATTTCCTTTTTAAAAATTTTTATTACTCCCCCTAAAGTTTATATCCATACGGGATAAAAAACTTTAAATGAACTTTATAAAATTTACGACAATATTTCCGAACTGTTTAATTGTTTTGCACTTTTGTTGAAATTTGGGATCATATCAATCTTATATTTCATAAGTGCAAGTTGTCATGAGCTTATTGATTGAAGGTATATTTGTCCTCTTAAACTCATGATTGGTCAATATTGTAATGCATGTGATTTTTATCAGTTTTGATTTATAAAACATTCAACATGAACCTCACACTCATAAGCATAGCAAGATCAACTATCCTCATGTACTGTATGGTAGAACTTTCTCACACTTTAATACCTAATCATTAAATTATGAAACCTCAATCATTTGGTAAGGGGGATCCACTTTGGGATTCTTTTACCTGATCCTTATTTGATGTGATCCACATTGGGATTCTTTTGCTCTTCACTTTGGAAGGTGATCCACTTTGGGATTCTTTTGTTATATTCTGTTTTATGTGTCACCCGTATTAGATGTGTTCCACATTAGGACTCTTTTTGGATCTAGACATCAGCACTATGTGCTGTTTCCCCAGGTCTTTGCTCTGCAAAACAAAGGAGAAACTGATGTGAATGAGATTCATAAGGTATCAAGACCTAGTGTGTTTAAGTTACTACACATACATACACTTGGATAGGTTAGATACATACATGCTCTGAGATGATGCATTCACAGTTGAATGTGATTTTAGTGTATCACAACATTTATCTTTGTGCCAAGTTAAGCCTACCCACATATCAGGTAAGTCATGTCAGTCTTTCAAGACATTGAATTAGCATAGTGAATGATATAATGACGTATTATATCATCTCCCATAAGAAGTACATTCAAGGACTTCAACAAATAATTGATTTCTTTTTCGTAATTGGGGAATTTTGTTAAATTTGATATAATCAAGGTAATAGGTCAATGCCCCTTGATTGGGACAAAGAATTAAAAACCAAACTTGGGTCAAATGCCTGAGTAAACAAATCAGTAGTTCCGGGATTGCTGATACCTGGACACATACACAACACCAAACATAACACGGTCTTACTGGCTGTTAAATACATTTAAATGAACCAATCTGGCTGGATAAAGGTCTGATCCATCGATTTGCCATCTGCGTCTGGGTAAATCTTCCCTTGTATCAACAGGGTTCTGATGGACTGACCGTACTGTAAGGGAAAACTCTTCAACATGATTACATATAGTTGACAGGTTGATGAAGATTCCACTGGATGTTTGTTTACTTGAAGACTAGGAAGAAGTGAGTTCTCCCATAGCACTCATCTGAAATTTAATTGCAAAGATCTTCAAAGTCTTTGCAGAGTTGTTTGTGGGTGGAGCCAATATTGATTCATCCACATTAAATATTGGACAAGCGAATCTTATTCCCTTTTCTCTTTCTGAATAAAGTACTGGTCATCTTCCCTCTTTCATAACCATGGTCAAGAAAGGAAAGGATGGACAGAGTCCTCATAACATTTTTGAGGGGCTTGATGTAAGCATACAAAGCTTATAAGCTTGTATAACCGTGAGGGGAATCAGGATCACAAAGCCTGGAGGTGACTCATGACAGGATCAGTGATCTAAGTTTGATCAATTAGAGTTGAATCGCAGCGGAATTAGAACAAGAATTAGACAAATATAGCAAGAACACAATAGATATTCAATGGAACAGTACACGGTTATAGAGAAAGAGGGTTTTCTGCAAAAGGGATAATATCATTCATGCACAAATGCTTCGGTATGGCGGCGCTAAGCTAAGCTTCGCTAAGCTGCGCACCTTACAATTAGGTCAACATTCCTTATATAAAGGAATGTGACGTCTGCTGATGTCACTTGATAGTGACATCTAACAGAATTATTACAAACAACTGAAAGTAAGCAAACTACTGAGAATGTTCACAACAACTGAGAACATCTCAGAGTATGCTAAGTACAAGATGAAACTAAAACTACTGAAACTACAAGTACTGATTACAAGAAACATAAAACTACTGATTACAAAAGAACTGAAAGGAAATATAACTACTGAAAGGAAACCATCACAACTACTGAAGAGGTCTTCTTCAGCTGTTGTGACAACATCTGAAACTTGGTCTTCAGTCTTTGTCTTCAGCTTTTGCTTCAGACTTTGTCTTCAGCTCTTTACTTCAGACTTTGTCTTCAGCTTTTTCACTTCAGACTTTGTCTTCAGACCTTGTTATCAGTTGATGTCTTCAGCTGTTGCAGACTACTTCAGTTGTTGTAATGTCTGTGGGACTTAAAGGTTTTTCTGATCAGGCTCATTGGTTCTTTTGGTCCAACAAACTCCCCCTGAACCAATGCAGCCAAAACCTTTAAGCTTATTGAGGTCCCACTTATTCTTGGCAGAAATACTCTCTTGATCAGCTTCAGAGATATCAGATAAGCACAGGCCAGGGAACAGGTTTCAGTAGATGTGAATGTCAAAGGATGGAAGGGAACTCTGTCTTGGGGAACTGGACACAGAGCTGTTATCCCAACCATGAAACCTACTTCCCATTGATGAGTCTATAAGACTCTCTGACGTAGGCCTCAAGGAGAACAACTTGTTCCTCCTTAGTGAGTTCTTCTGCTTCTCCTTCGAAGAAGAACTCTGGGCCATAGTACTCTGATAGGTACTTTACTGTCTTTCCATTTTTCAACTCAACAGTTGTTATCTCTCTGTAAGCAAATTCATCTGGGTGAGTCCCTTCTAATAACAACTGGAGTTCATTTTTCTTGATCTCTTCAAGCCTCTTGTATAACAACCCCTTCTTGACCATTTTGTTCTCCATTAGAGTTTGAGGGGTCATCTTTGACTTGTAGGCTCTCTTGAAGTCTTCAAGTATCTCCCAGGGTGAGACTACAATGGCCAACATAATAACAGCATCTATGGTCTTTCTCACTTGGCCATTGTATCTACTTGGTATGGATTTCTTATGAATTCTAGAACTAACCCTGGGGTCTGGCCAAATCCTTACTCTCTCCTTTTGATATTGAAAGGTATGCCTGAGAGCATACAGCCTTTGAGCGTGTTTCTTCATGGCTTGTATAGATGATGACTGAGGAAACTCTTTGTCAACCATCTTCAAAAGTTGCTCATCGTGCTGTTTCTGCTGTTCTTCTTCTTCAATCTTAACTTTCACCATTTGCCTCTGAAAGTCTGGTGTGATCATTTGTTGACTTCTGGGCTCAGGTATTTTTAGAACAGCAGAGATTGGCAGACTGTCTTCTTCATCATCATCTTCTTCTTCTTCTTCCATCCTCAACACCCTTCTCCTCCTTCTGGGTGCATCATTGGATGTGGTTTGAGGTGGTTTTTGGGGTAAGGGAGTTGGTTTTGAGGGTTGAGTTGGTTTAAGTTTAGGTTTAGGGATTGGTTTGGAGAGTTGTGGGGTTGGTTGTTTTGAGTGGGAGTTTGGGAAGGCTGATCTAGCATTTTTGTGGTAAGTTTGGCTTTGGAAAGCTTGGCCATATCAGTTCTCTTCCCAGCACCTGCTTCATCTAAGGCTTCGATAATCAACCCCTTATTGAATGCTTCAGAAGCACAGATTCTGGTGGTTATTGCCAGAATACTGTCTCTGGTCCATGATTTAATCTCAATTAATGATCTTCCCAAGTATTTTGCAATAAACCTGATCATTATCTCCAACCTCTCCCTTTCCATCACACTGTAACTGGCCCATCTCTCTTGTATCTCTTTAATCTCCAGCCTTCTGATCTCAGTGTCTAATGTAGCTGTATCAAAGCCTGTCTGAAGAGTTGGTCTATTATTCTGTCCATTGATCTGCTGTGAGCTTCATCAGCTTCTTTAACCAGATCTTCCAATGATTTCTCTTCATCAGGCTTTTGAGTTTCAGCACTTTTCTTTCTCTTGTATGTGATCAGCTGTTTTTCCTTTTCTAACTCCTTTTCTTTCTCTTGTTGTTTCTCATCTTCCACTCTCTTTCTCTTTCTTTCTTTCACTGCCTTAGACTCCCCCTTTTTGGGTGCATTGGGTTCAGGGGTTTGAATGGCAGAAAGCTTCTTTTGCACAGCATCATCAACAAGTGTTTGTAGATTTGAGGAGATCCTCTCATCAATGGCTTTATGCACAATCTCATTGATGATGGGAGTGATGAGAGGTAAGGAATGTTGAAAGGTAGCAACCATCTGCTCAGAGGGGTTCTGTCCCTGAGAGGTGGTGCCAAAAGCAGTGGCTGGTGGCTCAGTTGAGTGTAGTGGCTGAGTGTTTGGTGAACCTTCAGATGAAGGTGCCATCTGTGGGTTTATTGGGGCAGATGGACTTTGATCCTGAGACATTTTGGCAAGCAGTTCTTTGAGTCTGCTCACCTCAGCCTCAAGGATTGTGTTATGGGCTAAGACATCGAAGAAAAAGCCCAGGTCATCATCAGTCTTTGCTGAATCACCTGACCTCCTGATTGAATCAGGATGTACATGCCCTGAGTGTAGATCAGTTGTAGCATGTGCCCCTTGTTCTTGGTTCTGGGGACTTCCTGCCTCAGGACTGAGTCCTTCATCGGCAGTTGCCTCTGGTGAGGTCTTAGAGATGTTACCAACTGCATCCTGTTCATTTGCTGAATCAGTAGAAGTGGCAGCCTCACCAGATGTTCTAACCTCCTCCTCTACACGGGGAGATTGAACATTATAACCCCTGTGCTGTGGGTTATCAGCAGCATTTTGGTCCTCTTCCTCAGCTGTTGAGGTTCTCCCCATTGTAATTGGTTTCTGGGGAGGAGGAGAGGAATGCAGCTGACTCAGCACTTGTGCAACTATAATGGTTGGGCTTTGAGGGGCGGTTGCATTTGGAGATAGGTTTGAAGCAGATTGCACCCGGGGTGACTGGTGCTCTTCAATGGTAACCTTCTCAATTGAGATAGGTTCCAGCATTGTGGTATCCCCAATTATGGTTGCATCAGGATCCTGTTGAGAGGATGCCTGAGCGGCTAGGGCTGGTGGAGTCTTTGACACTACTGGGGGGTTAGAACCAGTAAGTGTTTCCTGTATTGGTGGTACAGGGGCATCCTCAGGGGACTCATCTCCCTGAGTAGCCTTTTTGGGCTTTTTGGTGTTGGGTTTGGTGGGGACTTTGGATCTGGAAGTGGAGGCTGTGGGTTCCCGCTGCTTGGGTTTTAGCAGCCGGGCAGCCCCTTTCAGTGTAGGGTCAGAGTTGTGCCTGGAGTATACTTCAGGCAATACAGCCGGAGCAGGGACTCCAAGGCCAACAAGGCCGTCTGATTTTAGCTGATTTAAAATTATGGCCATGAGAAACCTGGGATATAATATCCATCTGTTTGCCACAGGTTTCAAAGCCAGATCCTTTAGTTCCATGAAAACTATCTCAGAAAAATTTAGATTTTGTCGTTCAAAGATAGAGTATAATACCTGTTGCCATCGGGAGGACATCTGATCCCATGAGGAGGTTTTTGGATGCAAGGCAGACATTCACCATGTGGAATATAAGACGTTCAGCATCATGGAAGTGCTTCTTCAGAATGGTGGTAGCACTTAAGTCTCCTTCATACCCGTTATTGATGAAAGACATATCAGTTGTGCCTTTCGGGTATTCTGTGACACAGGTGGCATCATGTAGATTTAGGGTTTGTCGAATGATGTCTGGAGTGATGACCACCTGTTTCTGGTTAACCAACGACTGGAGAGTGATTTGGCTATCATTCTCACCAGTTTGCACAGAGACGTTGGTCCAGAATTGGCTTAGGGAATCGGGGTATATGGTAGGATTCAGAAGAAAAGCGGTTCGGTACTGGGAATCTACCATAAGATCGATGGCATTATCAAATTTGTTCCAAAAGGCCGATTTCGAGAGGTAGGCAACACAGTTGTGTCTGGGTTTGAGTTTCATGGTCGCCATTGTTGAGAGAGTGAAGGACATAAAACGGCTAATGAAACGTTTGAAAGTAGGTTTAGGTATTTATAGGGTAAGAAAAGGCTGATATAAAACGACTGAAAGTGTTGGTGCTGTCATCAGTTGTTTGAAAACAACTGAAGACCTGGTTTTAACTTTCAGAAGTTGTAACAACTGAAGACTTGGTATTAGTCATCAGTAGTTGTGAAACTACTGAAGACATGGTTTTGGCTTCAGGTGTTGTAAACAACTGAAGATTTGGTGTTAGTCATCAGTAGTTGTAAAACTACTGAAGACATGGTTTTGGCTTCAGTTGTATGAAGTGAAACAGCAGTTGTAGAAACAACTGAAGAGAAAAGTTTCTCATCAGCTGTTGTCGTCAATTCTTAGCTCATCAGCTGTTTCATTCTGACCTCAACACTTATCAGACTTTTTGTCTGATTTTCAGACGTTTCATTGGTCATCAGTACTTATCTGTTATACTGACATCAGTAGTTGTAACTACATCAGTAGTTGTAACCACATCAGTTCTTTTCAACAGATAGAGTACTTCAGTACTTTTAAGTAATTTAGTCTTCAGTAGTTATGAAAACTACTGAGGATAAAAGAACTTATCAGTACTTATTTGTGACAATAGTATACGAATGCTCATCAGTACTTGTTGACTGAGATCATCAGTAGTTGTCACTTATTCTAGCTGCAGCATACCAAGCCTTAACACTAGGTTTTGGAAAGTTGAACTGTCCAAAGGCTTAGTAAATATGTCTGCAAGCTCATCAGCACTAGGAACAAACTTTGGATCAATCAGACCTTTTTCAAAACAATCCCTAATAAAATGGTGTCTGATCTCAATATGTTTGGTCCTAGAGTGCTGGACTGGATTCTTGACAATACAAAGAGCTGAAGCACTATCCATTAGTAATGGAGTCTTAGTCTCTGTAATGCCATAATCCAATAATTGATTCTGAAGCCAGAGTACCTGAGATGTACAACTTGCAGCAGCAATGTACTCGGCTTCAGCAGTGGATGTAGCAACAGATGTTTGTTTCTTACTCTGCCAAGAAACCAAACAGTTGCCTAGGAATTGACATCCACCAGAAGTTGATTTTCTAGTTAATTTACACCCTGCATAGTCACTATCAGAAAAAGCAACTAATTTGCAAGAGTGCCCAGTGGAATACCAAAGACCTAGAGATTGAGTACCTTGCAGATATCTAAAGATCCTCTTGACTGCAATCAAATGAGACTCTTTAGGAGCAGCCTGAAATCTAGCACAAACACAAGTTGCAAACATAATATCTGGTCTAGAAGCTGTTAAGTACATCAAGGACCCAATCATACATCTGTAAAGTGTTTCATCAACAGCTTTACCTTTCTGATCTGCATCCAGTTGTGTGGTGCTGCACATGGGAGTAGAACAGGGCTTACAGTTTTGTAAATCAAACTTTTCCAAAAGACTCTTTGTGTATTTTGACTGATGAATGAAAGTTCCATCAGCCTTTTGTTTGATTTGCAAACCTAGAAAGAACTGTAATTCTCCCATGGCACTCATTTCGAATTTTTGTTGCATCAACTTTGTAAATGCATCACACAACTGTGGATCAGAGGATGCAAAAATAATATCATCAACATAAATTTGAACAAGGAGCTTATGCTGACCCACTTTCTTAATGAACAAAGTTTTATCTATGGAGCCTCTAGTGAAATTATTCTGAAGAAGAAAATTTGACAGTGTTTCATACCAGGCTCTAGGAGCTTGTTTCAACCCATAAAGAGCCTTATCAAGTTTATACACCCAATCAGGATGTTTATTATCCTCAAAACCTGGTGGTTGACACACATAAACCTCTTCTTTTATTTTACCATATAAAAATGCACTTTTGACATCCATTTGAAAAACTTTAAGATTGTGGAATGCAGCATAGGCTAAGAACAATCTAATTGCCTCCAGTCTGGCTACAGGGGCAAAGGTTTCATCATAATCAATACCTTCTTCTTGTGAAAACCCCTGGACAACCAGTCTGGCCTTGTTCTTGACAATTTGCCCATTTTCATCTGTTTTATTCCTAAACACCCATTTAGTGCCTATTGCACACTTACCTGGGGGTAGAGGAACCAGTTCCCACACTTGCTGCTTTTTGAACTGAAGAAGCTCAAGCTGCATGGCATCAACCCATCCATTGTCTCTTAATGCAATATGATAGTTCTTTGGCTCTTGCTGACTGATGAAGAGAGCATAGAAGCAGAAGTTGGACAATTGACTTCTAGTTGAGACACCAGCATTGATATCACCAATGATTTGAGACATTGGGTGATTCTTCAGCTCTTGGTACACTATGAGATCTGTGCAAGTGTTTGTAGCACGCTCAGCAGCAACAGATGTTGATCCAGATTCTTGAAACCAAGTATTAGATGGCAAGTCAAATGAAGTAGAGGATTCAGAAATCTCATCAGCATTTGTTGTGGATGGTGCTACTGAAGCTACAGGAACATCAAGTTTAGTAGACTCAGGCAGTTGATCACTAAACTTGAATAGGTGAGTACTGGGATCATCATCAACATCAGTACCACCAGATGGATGACTAGCTGCAGAAGGTGATGAATTCACATGATCTGCAACAGCTGGAGGCTGATAAGGAACATATTGCAGTATGTCCAGATCAAACAACTCCACAGGGTTTTGTGGGATTTTGTCCTTAGGAGATTCATTGAACTTCACATGCAAGGTTTCTTCAACCATCTTTGTTCTGCAGTTGAACACTCTGTAAGCCTTGCAAGTGGATGAATACCCAACAAAATACCCTGCATCCACCTTAGAATCAAACTTTTGGAGTTGATCCTTTGTGTTGAGAATGTAACAAGGACACCCAAATGCTCTGAAGAATGAAATTAGAGGAGCCAAATGATGTAGAACTTCATAAGGAGTCTTCATCAACCTCTGATTCACTAAAGCTCTATTTTGCACATAGCATGCTGTGTTGACAGCTTCAGCCCAAAGGTCAGTGGCAAACCAGAGTCAGCCAACATGGACCTTGCAGCTTCAATTAGGGTCCTGTTCTTTCTCTCCACTACTCCATTTTGTTCTGGAGTCCTTGGGATGCTATACTGCCTCTTGATTCCTTTTGAAAGGTAGAAATCATCAAGTGTATGGTTTCTAAATTCAGTTCCATTATCACTTCTTATACACTTGACTGATAGGGAATACTGCTTCTCAACATACAACACAAAGTTAATAATTGTCTGAGCAGCCTCATCCTTTGAATGCAAGAAGAAGGTCCATACAAATCTGGAGTAATCATCCACAATTACCAGACAGTATTTCTTCTTTGCCATGCTCATTACTCTCACAGGACCAAAGAGATCCATGTGCAGTAATTGCAAGCAGGCAGTGGACTTTGGTTCTTCTATAGGAGGGAATGAAACTTTGTGTTGTTTTCCTTTTAAACAAGCAGTGCAGGTTTCATCACAGTGGAACTCCTTTATTGGTAGACCTCTCACTAAACTATTGTGGATCAGCTGATTCATGTTTTTGAGATTAACATGACCCAGCCTTCTATGCCACAGTTTAGATTCCTGAGGAGAGGCCTTGGAGAACAGGCAAGGATGACCTTTTAAATCAATCTTCTTTGACAAATCCAAGGCATATACTCTTCCTATCCTGTTGGCCTTCAGGAGAGTATGTTCATCCAATACCTTGTCAATCAGCCTCAGAACTTTGGAAGACAGAATCCGGCAGTTCTGGCTTGTGAAAAGTGCAACATGCCCTTTATCACACATCTGACTGACACTCAGTAGATTATACTTGAGATTCTCCACATGGTTAACATCATCAAATCTGATTTCTCCATTTGACACAAATCCTTTCCCGATGATGTAACCCTTAGCATCATTTCCAAATGAGACAAATCCCTTCTTTCCTTGAGAGTAGTCATTAAGAAGAGAACTGCTCCCAGTCATATGCATAGATCCTCCACTGTCTACATACCAGATGCTTCTTTGGCATGCTGAAGAACCCTGCATTTATCATAAGAAACTAGTTAGCTTTAGAGACCCAAACCTTTTTGGTTTTGGGTCTGTTTTCATCAACAGATTTAACCATAACTTGTTTCTCATGATTAACAGCTGATGAAGGTGGAGATGGTGCTGAAATGGATTTCTTAGATTTGGGCTTGGATTTCCTTTTCAGTGGTTTGATCACAGGTGCATCTAGTTGGTTAACTCTCCCCAACAAATGCTGAACCATCATAACAAGTTGTGTCTGATTTGTTGCTAAAGCCTTCAGCTCATTTGACACATCAGTACTTGTTTTTGATGAGTTCCTGTGACCCACCATTTCCTCCTTCTTGAAATTCACAGACTTAGTCTGATGTTTATCATGAGGAACACTATCAGCTGTTTTCTGATAAACCCCATCCTTCTTTTTGGATTTTGGTGAGGCCTTGGGTTTATCAGTTTGAGATGACTGTGGTACAAACTTGGTCTCAAACTCATTTTTCATTTTATTAATCTCTTCTTTAATGAGCTTATCTCTGTTGAGTTTGGAACCCTTTTTGTACCAGCATTCATCAGATAGATGATTGAATTTACCACATATTTCACATGGCTTATTCTTCATCTTGGATTGATCAACTGCTGAAGTGGAAACTACTGAAGGTGTGATCTTCAGTACTTTCCTCCTTTCAGTACTTGTGTTAAGTACTGAAGGATCGGTAACAACTGAAGACTTGTTCTTCAGCTGTTCTCTATCCGTCCTGAAAGACCGTATGATAGATTCCTCAGCAGTTGTTAATCCTTTTATTTCAGCAGATTTGAAATGCTTTTCAGATGTTGTGACTTGCCCTTCAGTACTTGGAGTACTTTGAGGGACAACATCTGAATTGCTCAGCTTCATGTGTTTATCAGCATTTAAACCATCAGGCAATTGATTTGCTGAGATCTTAACACTGACTTCATCCTCTAATTTTGTATTATCATTTGAGGATGAATCACATGATGATGTGGTTTGGAAATTACTTTCACCTTCAGATTTTACTATTGATTTTGAAGTAAAATCAGTAGGTGGTGCAGTATGATTGTAACCTATTCCAAACTTCACATTTGAAGCTGTTTGCTTGCTGAGAAGCATTTCAAATCCCTTGCAGGATGTTACCCAGCGTCACACTCAACTTGGGTAGCTGCAAGTGTCTCTTTGAGACTTCTGTGGTTCTCAAGTATGACCTCTACCTTAGCCTTTTCATCATTAAGTTGGCATTTAAGCTTGTAAATCTCATCATCTTTGTCATTAAGAGCAGACTCATACTCAGCTTTTCTTTTGGAAATAGTTTTCTCAAGCTCAAGATTTTGATTGATTAAAGCTACATTTGCCTCTCTAATAGAGACAAAGGCAGCTATGCATGATTCAGAACATAACTTGGCTTTAGCCTCAGAAGATACCTGGGTTACCTGTGAAGATGATGCATTGGAGCAGGAACCCTCAGTAGACTCCAGGGCCATGAGAGCAAGATTCCCAAAAGGATGTTCACCACCATGTTGACCAGCACCAGCAAATAATTGCTCATTGAAACCAGAAAGATCATCTGGTAAGCTGCTCCAGTCAACAACTCCTGGTGTGAAGAAGCTGTGATGAGGTTGAGATTGTGATGGAGATGGTTGAGGCTCAGGTAGGGCTTGAGGTTGTTGTGCTATAGGAACTTGAACTGGATTTGGCTGTGGCATGTAATAGCAGGGATATGGATATGGCATTGGACCCTGAGGGACAAAATATGCAGGAGATTGAGGTTGTGAGTGATGACCAGAACTAGCAGGATGTTGCCCTTGTTTTGTGAACTATTGCTTGGAAAGGTCACAAAGGGTGCAGAGGAGTTAGATCCAGTTGATCTACACTCTCTTGCAAAGTGCCCAAGCCTGTGGCATTTGTGACACCTCAACTTACTCTTGTCAAAACCAACTTTGGTTTTGCCAGAGAGTCCTGGAAATTTCCTACCAGTTCTCTTGTAGAACTTTTGAGATCTGATATTGATCAAGGCCATTTGGCTCAAAATATCCATCTCTTCTAAATCATCATCAGCAATACCATCAAATCATCCATGATAAAGCATAAATTATCACTATTACACCCAGAATGACTGTCAACACCAACAAATGCATGATCAGAACTGTTTGAAGAGAAATCTATATGCTCATCATAATGGCTTTCTGATCCAGCATATTCTGACTCATGACCGACCAAGGCAGTGTTCCCTGGTACAAAGTCATCAGTGAGCTTTCCTGATGATGCCAGTTTCCTTTTCTGCTCTATCTCTCTTTCAAATGTAAGCAGTTTCCCATGGAGTTGGGTGAGAGATAGGCTATCCAGATTTGCACTGGAGCGTAGGACAATGGTGTATGTGTCCCATCTCTCAGGCAGTGATCTGAGGAATCTGTTTCATCTGGCTGTTAGTATACTCATGCTTGACCATTTTCAGCTCAGAGATCAAGCAGGAGAAACGCTCAAACTGTTGAGTCAGTGTCTCACCCTTCCTATGAGAGAATGTCTCATATTGTTGGGCGAGGATTTCTCTGTTGTTTGCTAAGACCTCATCAGTTCCTCCGAATTGTTCCTTCAAAGCATTCCAGAGGTCATGAGCAGTTTCATGATGCATAAGCCCAGAATAGATTTCATTAGGCAGTGCCATGGCCAGAATTCCATGGGCTTTAGCATCAATCTCAAACAGTTTACGATCTTCATCTGAGTATTGCTCCTTCTTCTTCGGAACCATTTGGTTGGTCTCCGGATTGTTCACCATAGGCTTGTGTGGACCGTGAACCACAGATGTCCAACAACCTGAACTGTTAACAGACAGGTGATGGAGCATTCTTCGTTGCCATATGTTATACTCACTCCTAACCAGCATCGGAGGCTTGGTTGAGGAGCCAGTATTGTGAGGGTCATTAGAAGGAGTAGTCATTCTCAGATTCAAACCAATTCAATCAAGTTTCAACAGATTTAGCACAAAAAACACAACAAACTCATATGAACCAAGAAGAAACTCAAATTGAATAACCAGAAGCAGCAGAAGATCAATCTCTATAACCAATTCTTGCAATATGCTAATTCGATCAAACTTTAGATATCGAAATAGCAGTTTCAATGATCAATTGTTAAACCGATCAATGATTAACCTGCTCTGATACCATTTGACAGGATCAGTGATCTAAGTTTGATCAATTAGTTGAATCGCAGCGGAATTAGAACAAGAATTAGACAAATATAGCAAGAACACAATAGATATTCAATGGAACAGTACACGGTTATAGAGAAAGAGGGTTTTCTGCAAAAGGGATAATATCATTCATGCACAATGCTTCGGTATGGCGCCGCTAAGCTTCGCAGCTTCGCTAAGCTGCACACCTTACAATTAGGTCAACATTCCTTATATAAAGGAATGTGACGTCTGCTGATGTCACTTGATAGTGACATCTAACAGAATTATTACAAACAACTGAAAGTAAGCAAACTACTGAGAATGTTCACAACAACTGAGAACATCTCAGAGTATGCTAAGTACAAGATGAAACTAAAACTACTGAAACTACAAGTACTGATTACAAGAAACATAAATACTGATTACAAAAAGAACTGAAAGGAAAATATAACTACTGAAAGGAAACCATCAAACTACTGAAGAGGCTTCTTCAGCTGTTGTGACAACATCTGAACTTGGTCTTCAGTCTTTGTCTTCAGCTTTTGCTTCAGACTTTGTCTTCAGCTCTTTACTTCAGACTTTGTCTTCAGCTCTTTCACTTCAGACTTTGTCTTCAGACCTTGTTATCAGTTGATGTCTTCAGCTGTTGCAGACTACTTCAGTTGTTGTAATGTCTGTGGGACTTAAAGGTTTTTCTGATCAGGCTCATTGGTTCTTTTGGTCCA